>VWYH01005798.1:531220-588022 GCA_013399365.1 Pampusana beccarii
ATCAAAGCCCAGGAACAAATGTGATAAATATTAAAAAAAAAAAAAAGTAATTGACTTCAGGATTTTAATCATCACTGTTTGGACCAAAACATCCAGCTGCATCAGCCCTTAAGAGTGGGGACAATAGCAGTAAATTGATAGCACATGGTGCTCGTGCATCTTTTGGAAGCAGTTTATCGCTGTGAAATCACAGATAAACAAGCTCAAAAGCAGGATCTGAGAATTTCAAAATGCTTTTCTTCTCTTTAAGGCTATGTCTTACTCATGTTGAGCTTCAGCTGGAGAAATGAAAGAGGGGAATTTATGTGAGGGTTGATGTGAAGGACTTGCTGAAAGACCATATTGGCCTAATTCTGGAACACAAAGCAGGACCCAGATGAACCTATAAAATTGCAGTCTTAGGGATGGAGTTAAATGTGATAAAATGTGTACAGCTCCCAGACCTCATTACTCCCTCCATATGTTTTCCTTAGATGTCCCAGCTACCTACTTGAAACTGCTCCAATCCTCTGTCTTGAGATTCCTTTGGTAATAAAAGGCTGAGAAGATAAATATGAGGACACCTTTAAAACCAAGTAACTATGTGAGACAGGTTAAGGTAACAAACTGATTCCCATATCAAACAGTGCTTCAGATTTTTGATGTTGTTAAGACAGAGAAGGCGGAAATAGTGTACTAAGAGTCAGAATAATTTGCTGATAAAACAGAAGGTTTTAACCAAAACTGAGTAATATGATTTATATGGAGACCTGGAAAAAGTCACCCAGCTGTAGGAGTTTAAAAAGAAAAATATTACTAAGTGGCATAAAAAATAAAAAAATAAATCCTTGTTAATGAAATTATTAATATTTCTGGAAACAATGTCACACAGCTACCAAGATGACTTAAAACGTCTATATAATCACTAGTAGCTTAGTGCAGGAAAAGTTAGGAAACTACGACACTAATAACAACTGCTGCATTTAAATGACATGCTGTTTTTCTATTAAAGAACCTTTTTCTGCCCCATGTTTATCTTTTCGTTGTACAAACCCTTTGGGAAGAGGCTGTCATCTAAGATAATTAGATAGTAACTGGCACTTTGGTATAAAAGGTATTTCATGACATTTTATGAGGCATGTCTCACATTTCCACAGGAATTTAATACCCAAGTACTTTAAACTAAACTGCTATAAAAAGCAATGTGCATGTTGTGTCTATGACTGGCAATTAAACTCAAGGTCAAGCTCACCTGACAGATTTTTGCAGGCGGTGAATGAAAAAGAAAAACAGCATATAAAAGCTTAGCTGCAATATGGACTTTCTGCCATAAAGGTGGTACACCTGCTCATTTTAGTATGACAGGTCTTGTTTTTTCTGACTAGAATATAAGGACCACTAGAGTCTAATCCACTAGAAACCAAAAGGAGGTTCTTGCGGCCGAGTCTATCTATTAAACTGAGTTTAAAACTCCAGAACAGATTTTGACTGAAGAAAGAGTAAGTTTCTATGCTTGAGTCATAGACGTTGGGAAATAGTCATTTTTTGGATCGGAGTTTAATGTTCTTACCCCAAATTATCACTCCTTCAGCTTAAGTCTTTAAGTCCTGCAGAAGAAATGCTGAGAAATATCCACAGTAATGGTGAGACTCCCATATGGAAACATCACCTGAAAACACGTATTTTTTTTTTTCCCATCAGGCCTATTTATCGACAAGTGGCATGTTTGCTGTCTTCGTGTCAAACTTTTCAGAGACATCACATTTTCTGTTTACTGGTCTAAAGAAATAAAATAAAAGTTATTTTGCAGAGCTCAGTGAAGAAGAAATCAATGTGTTGTGAATTCCTTGGATTTACTTATTTTAGCTAGTTTACAGAAGGAATGAAAAGATATAATTTAAGTTCTGTAGGGAATGTAGGGAATGTAGGCACTCATTCACAAATACACAACCAAAACACATTTTCGCCCGTTTTCACAAAGTATATGAGACTCTCCAAGCATCATTATTTCAGACATTGTCTCAAATATATTCAGATAAAAATAAATAAGTGTGAAAAAGAAAGGTGACTGTTTCTTACATCAGAAACATCCACCAGACTGTTTTCCTTATTAGTGTATAGGGAATATCGTGTTCATATCTCACAACTGTGAACTTCCCTTCCATATAATTGAAGAAATAAGTCTATAAGTGTCTACATTGATTATAGCTTGCATCTATAAAAAGAAAAAAAGGGGAGGGTGTGCTGTTACTATAACTCTATATCAGAACTTCACACAATGGATAGGAGCTAACTGTAACATTTCTAATATATATTAGATTGAGGTGTTCTTTGTAGTATAACTGACTTTCTAAAATTGCTTCGGGTCAGGTAGGATGTCACCATATTTGTAGAGGAAGTTGTCTTAAGAACTGTTAATGAAATGGGACTTTCTTCTTCCCTTCTCAGTAATTCTCACTGAAGGTATTTGGAAATAGGACCATATATCAGACCTCTAACATTGTAAGTTCCCAATTTTCAGTAAATCAGAATTTTATATAGACACTCCTTGAGTCAAGGACTACATAAGGATCTTCCTGATCCTTTCAGCCAACTCTGCAAAAATTCTAAACTCCATTTCTGAGTGGATCCAATTAGCATTTCTGATATACTAACACAGAGTGGGTGCCTTATGAAATCTCAATAGCCCATCTTATATGCTAATCTTGCTTGATTAGAAATAATTACCCATGGCTGGCTGCAACAACTATTCTAGGGGGATTTTAAAGATCAAATCTCTTTAAGAGTAGTGACAGATCTTAAACACTCAAGAAGGAAGAGCCTTCTTAAATCACAGTTTGTCCCTCTGCCCATGATAGGAGATACTAGTAGCACAACCTCAAAAAAGGCAAAGCCCTGGAAAAGTATACAGATATCAAAGCAAGTACAGACATGCTGGCTGATGGAAGGCAAATGTATTATATTTGAGATGGAGAGTCCCTAAATCACATTATCTCAGACACAAGAAACAGTCTCTGCCTTGAGATCTCAGTTGCTCAGGAAATGTCTTAAAGAGCAGATAAAAGACATAAAATGAAACCTTTCTACTTGAACCTCATCACAATGAAGCAAAAAAAAATCTACACCTAGAAAGAAACCAAGGAGATGTAATGTTAAAACTCTGGCTAGCGGGTCTTACCCAAGACAGAATGATTGTCCATATTTCATCCACAGACTGCTCCATCTTCCCATGAGATTTCCATGAACCAAAAGGAACAGATGACTCTTTTTTTTTTTTCCTATTTAACTCAACAGGTTTGTGCATCTGTTTTATGTTTGGTGACATTTTAAGGGGCATTTTAGAAATGCAGACCAATCCATTTTGGGTAGAATTTTTTCCAAATTTTTCAGTGGAAAATGGAATTCATGTGTCACAAACCTTGGGGAGAAATGGGAATGATATTTCAAAGTTGTAGCAGAACTGAGTCTTGCAGGAAAAAAAAAAAGTGAAGAATTATTCCTCTTTTATGTTGAAAGAATAATGAATCTATTATAATGAATAAAATGAGTATTTTTTTTTTCTGCCATTACATGTTAGCTCCTTCTTTGTGATCTGCCTCATTATGGGTTGAATTACCTGTTTCTTTTTTCCCCACCTGCAGGTCTTTTCTCCTGCAGTCTTTTGGGCCCTCCTGGCATTACAATAGCTTCAAAGCAGCAGTGTCTCTTAGCAGTTTATCTACTCCCCTTAGTATTTAAACATTAAAGAAGACAGTGGGTGTAAGGAGCCACAGCTGAGTTTATTTTGTCTTAATGATGCATCCTGAAGCCTCGGCCCTGCAGAGCAGGTACCCTTGAGGCTGATGATAAACACTATGCAGAAGCCTATTGTTTGCTGAATGTATCTATCAAAAGATTATTGTGCTTAGCCAAGTTGCTTGACGTCCTCTTTGCTGAATGTGTAAGTCCAGGAGTGCTCCTATCCACTCATTAAGCAAACATTCAGGTAATTGTAGGACTAGTTCTGGAGGGGTCATTGCTCAGATGGAAGAGCAACACTCTGGAGAAGCAGCATTTGTTATGAGACATGTTTCCGTTGCTGGTATTTTATTTAATTTTTTTTTTTTCGGTAGTCATTACTCACTTTCCCACTCATCTTCCATAGCCTGCTGGAAAATGCACACCATCCGAAGTGAGGTCTGAACCCCCTGAGCTCTGTAACCTAATATGATTCACTCTTAGCTCATACTGTGCTGAGAACAAAAATCAATACCTTACCTCCACGACCTGCAGCAGAAGAGAGACAAATTCATTTTTCCTATCCATTGTTGTCCATAGAGCTCCTTATTGATCTGAATTCTCAGTGTCAGTCCACTTCTTTCAAATGTCTTGTTCAGAAGCTGTGTTTTTTAAAAAAAATCCCTTCTGTGAAAATCTGCTATAATGTTAAAAACAACATGTGGAGGAAAAAAAAAGTCTTGAAATGAGGTCACAGTGCTGGCCCTGGGATCTTTGGACTGAACTGAAATCATTACCACAGAGTACACCAGGTTATATCTGTACTATGGAATAACCAGTACAGAGATGTGAGAATACTGAGAGCGTGGCCATGCCAGCCAGGGAGTCGGCCTGAGCTAATTTACCTGGTTTCTCTTAATGAGCTTTTCACACTAAGTGTAGTGTAATAAACTGATTTGCTTCTGCAATTCAAGTTGACACAGGAAGACTGCTAAGGTATTTCTGTATCCACCCCACTCAAAGTAAGAGGTATGAAAGAAGCTGTATCCTGGTAAAGAAATTCCCTACTTTTACCCTCCCACTTATTTTTTCTTGTCTCTTATCTCTCAGTTACCCACCAAAAATCCTCTCTGGAGAGCCACTGCTAGCCAGGGAGGTTAATGCTGGCACACACCTTCCAAAGAGGGATGAGAAGTCATTTGTTGGGACAGGTATTGCTTTTTTTTCCTGATCCCCCTTCCCCTGCCATGTGCAATAATTTGGTGAGTGGAATTGAGGTGGACTCGATGAACTGCGGTGTCTACAGCAACTGTATTTTCACTTCCAGCAGAAACAGGTCTGAGACAGTTTTAGAAATGCAGGGGAGGAGAGAGGGAAGCAGTTCCTCAGGGGATTTTTGTTGGGGTGTATAGGAGCTGGAGGTAAGGAACGGAAGGCTGGTGAAACCTGGAGGTGAGGCTGTTTGGGCTGGAAAGGACCAGACATTCAGAAAGTCTGGTGATGCTTGGAGCTTGTCTGCAAACCAGAGGCTGGACTGTTATATCTGGCCAAGCCAGCTTGTATGTTTTAAAAATAGCATAGTCCAAATAACGATGCATGTACATAACCTTTCCTTCATTCATTCGCTGTATTTGTGGAAATTGGGGCATACAAAGGATTAGTTTCCCGTCACGTATGAAGCTGAGTTGTATGAAAATGTGTAGCTGACTGCCTATTTAATGAAGTTAAAGTTCTTTTCTGTGGTCAATAAAATCACAGAATCACAGAATAGGTTGGATTGAGTGAGACTTCTGTGTGTTAAGGGGCCCATCTTTCAGTCGTAGGTTAATGGTTCGACTCGATGATCTTAAAAGTCTCTTCCAACCTAAATTATTCTACGACTCTCCGACTATCCCTTGCTGCTCTTTTTAAAGCTAAGTAAACCATGTTGTCTCTGCCTGTCCTTGTGCTTTCTATTGTCCATCACCTCCATTTCATCCCAGTGGCCTCCACTGGTCTCACTCTGGTATGACAGTGTCTTCCTTGCATTAGAGAGCCCCAAACTGGGCACAGGGCTCCAGATGCAGTCTCTCAAGCGCCAAATAGAGGGCAATCACCACAGAAAACACTGGTTTAAAATTATATGGGAACAAAACATTCATTATATCGTCTGTCTGAACCACTTTCTCAGCAGATTAATGCCAGCAAGAGTATTAATAAATTTAAAACTGTTATGGCCAATATGGTGCAGCTCTTGTTTAATGAATAAATGAGAAAAAGCAGATTGTAATGGCAATCCATCACCCAAAGTACACAGTTAATGTGAAGAGCAGCATTAACACAAGCACTTCATCTGCTAAAGTAGACAAATACTCCAGCCCGAAGTATGTGCAATATGGGAAAAAGGTATTCCCTGAAAGTGAACTTACATACCTGGCCTTGATAATTCAGGGACTGAATTATATTTAATCAGTCTCATAGGTGACAGATGCAGATTTTGGATGAAAAATTGTCACAAAAAGCTGAGAAAATTCCTGAGCTGGCCTCCTCTGGTAGCTCTGATTACTGGTGCTCAGGCTCATGCCTTTCTCCAGCACACACCAGTAACACCAGTAATTCCCAACAAGTAGAAAAATATTTTGTTGGGATGTATATGGAATACAGTAATCATTTCTGCAAACCACAAACAGATACCAGTGGGTTATGGATTGATATGGAGCTATCTTTAAGGAGTCAGACACATTTTCTAAGTCAGGAACATTATTACCTTCATTCTATAGCTAGAGACACTGAAGCACAAAGACATTAAATGTCAACCAAGGTTTAGGGACAAGTGAAATTAGATGACAAATGCCCCCATACTGGGATCAGGTATTTGTCCCAGCAAGACGTTAATTTCTGGTTGCCTTTAAACATAAAATTATATGACAGTTTAATTTGATCACAAAACCTATTAAATGAAATGCTTGTGGGTAAATATTGAGGGTTTTTGTTGACTTCTCACACAAGATTTTTAAAATATTTTTTTAACCTGGATCTGTTTTTCCTTATTCAGTATATAAAATGTTTGTGAATTACTCAGTGGAATTTTTTGTTCAGGATCAACCATTCTTGGGACTGGGTTTTCCAGATTTCATAAAATGTTTTCAAAGTGAAATGCCTGAAATTGGTCAATGAAGTCCATATTGAAGCAGATAATTTAGCATTAAACTTCAGAGATGTTGGGTTTAGGTACCATATAAAGCAGATTCCCAGTTTCCAGTTTATAGACATCCTTCCAACTCAGGCTGTCTTTGGTTATCAGGGACTAAGAGTAATAGCTTTGCTGTAAAATATCTTTAGACTTTCCAATATTATATATTTCACTTTGACTGCTGTGGAAACTCCAAACACTTTGTAAGCACTAAACTGAAAGCAATTATAATGATCCACATGAGAAAAAGTGTATACTATTTTTTTTCTGAGATAGTTATGGCTATTAATAAATTGTTGATTTATTAATTCAGTCAAGAGAGGTATCAATGGTCATCTGTAGTGTTTATAATTTTGTACTACGTTTGCATGGCAAGGTTTTCATAGCTGAGGGATACAGGGGTGGCTTCTGTGAGAAGCTGCTAGAAGCTTCCCCCATGTCTGATCGAGCCAATGGCAACCAGCTCCAAGACGGACCCACCACTGGCCAAAGCTGGGACATCAGTGATAGTGGCAGCACCTCTGGGATAACATAGTTAAGGAGGAAAAAAAAAATCCAACTGTGGAACTGCAGCCACAGAGAGGAGTGAAAATATGTGAGAAGAAAAACTCTACAGACAACAAGATCAGCAAAGCAGGAGGAGGAGGAGGTGGTCCAGGTGCTGGAGAAGAGGTTCTCCTGCAGCCTATGGTGCAGATCATGGTGAGGCCAGCTGTCCCTCTGCAGCCCATGGAGGTTCATAGTAGAGCAGATCTCCACCTGCAGCTCATGGAGGTTCATGGTGGAGCAGATCTCCACCTGCAGTCTGTGGAGGGCTCTGACCCCCATGGGAAGGACTCAGGAGAACTGTCTCCTATGGGAGGAACCCCAGTCTGAAGTAGGGGAGGAGTGTGAGGAGTCATTCCCCTGAGAAGGAAGGATGAACTGGTTGATACTATTAGTGTGATGTGATTAATGTTATACAATAATATAATACAGATTCCCTCTATAGTCGATGGAAAGGAGTAACCATCTCTAAAGGTGAGCGATGCCAACTACTTTGGGATGAGACAACCACCTCCCTATCAATAGGTGCCTGTCCATCTCCAGTGACATCATGAATTATTAGTCAGGTAATTACTGGAATTTGCAATACAGTTTGAGGGTTGGATTTTACCAAAACTGAAAGTTCTTTAAAAAATGCTGACATAACATCATAGACTGGTTTGGGTTGGAAGGGACATAAAAGACCATCTACTTCCAATGCCCCTGCCATGAGCAGGGACACCTTCTGCTAGAGCAGGTTTCTCAAAGCCCTGTCCAACCCGGCCTTGAACACTTCCAGGGATGGGACATTCACAACTTCTCATTTCTCATTATTTCCCATAGCTGTCTGTATTCACAGTCTTGTCCCAGCCACCGTGCCTCAGCACCAGGGAAATGCTCAGGAGAGCTCCTGGTACCCACTTTGGCACCAAAGTCTGTAATAAAACTTCCAGTGACCTTTGGTTAGCAAAGAGTAGCTGAGTCCCATGTACTCATGTTTTCACAGCTTAACAGTGACAACACAGTGTATCTAGACCTAAAGTGTCAGTGCTTAACGCATTTCAGGGACATCATCACACTGAACCTGCTCTTGTCTTTCTTATTCAGGTTTCTGCAGAATATTGAACCAGCCTGAGGGTACCAGTCCTGCTTTTCAAGCCTTCCATGGCTCCTGTGTTTGGAAAAATCCTCTGCACTCCAGGATGAGCACAGTGATTAGAAAATTCTTTTTCCCCCTGGAAATGAAGCTTGCTCCAAAAGAAAGCATAGACATTTGTGCAATGGGCTGAGTTCTGAAAATTAAGTGAAAAAACCCAGTACAAGAACGTGAATTCAGTGAACTGAGAATGTGAATGCAGACTTACTGCTGCTTTTACATTCAGGTGAATTGTACTGAATACCTGTTGTGTCTGTGTGCAGCCATAACATACAGTTCAACTAAAAAAGAAAAAAAAAAAAAGGCATTCTGTTTTGGCATTTAAAGTGCTTTCTCAATGCTACAGTGGTGGTAATTAAAATAATTACTGTTGCGTACAGCCAGGAGTCAATGACTTGCATTGCAAAATCAAAGTCTCCGTTCCAGAGGATTCACATAGTTGATTTGCCAATAGTCCATTGATTTCTCAATGAGTTTTCCACGTGGGAAGTAGATGCAGCCACGGAGAATGGCAGTGTTGATATTTGTCCTGCTGCTGAAGACCTTCCCTTGGGAAACCCCAGTCTAAGGTTGGTGTAGATCTGGGTTTCTGGATATGTTATTTAATCTGCCTCATACGCTCAGGCTGAAGTGGACAAAGAACAGCTAGATAAGTAATTTACATTCACCCAGCACTATACTGGATAAACTAGAAAGGCCCGTGCTGGGGCCTATTGATTGCAGGAAGGTCTAAATAACAAACCCTTAAGTCCATGCTCAGCCTCGTTGCAATCAGAGATTTTACTGGTGTGAATTAGACTGCATTGCGGGTCACAGCACAAATTTAATTAAATCCTGATAAAATCAATTTGCACTTCTTGTACTGCTGAAGTCAAGAATAGAAAACTACTGAGCCAGGCACCCAGCTGGAGAAAGTTCTCAAGTAGAAAATTACAACTGCATTTTTAAATGTTCATCTTATTCCATATGTAGGAGAGGATAATGGGCTGGATTCTTAGCTGCACAGGACAGGTCAGTTCAGCTAACAGTAGTGGGATTGCATTCACTTATGCCAGCTGAGGGCCACCCTTTGGTCAAATGGATAAAACCAAAATTTGTGGGTTTAGGAAATCAGCACTGGCTACAGATTTTATCCACAGCACTGGAAGTCAGGCTTGTCTGTTATGTAAAAGTTCCATACAATTCATGGTGATGATTCTTTCTCCAGTGTCAACGCGGTGTCCTTTGGGACATACAAGAATTATTTTGCTGACTTAAGGGACCCACCATTTGCATCACAGGAAGAGTTTTGTGACCACCACTGGGATTTCAGAGGACAACATTAAAGGCCTGATGATTTCAAGTGAAATTAGACAACATTTCAAAAATCCAGCTCCAAGGCTCTCAGCACAGCTGGGACATAGCTGAGCCAGACATTAATAAAAAGCAAGTTCTCAGTGGTTTCTAGAGCAGAGGATGGGCACTTGGGAGATTTTGCTATAATACCAGCTAGCTGTGTGACCGGGGACATTAGAACTCTTGGTCTTGGTCCAATCTGGTTTCAGTAGGAGGCTGACTGAATATCATGGAGCAAAACGCATGGAATTTGTCAGCTTCGATGACAGAGAGCACCCCAGTTGCCGTTCTGTGACAGGTGAGCGCCCTAGGATGTATGCTTGCTAAGTAGTCCATGACTGAAGGCAAGTTGGCCCCACCTTAAGGGAGGCAGTGAGTTTCTACATGTGATCTATCCCTTCTGCAATAACTTGGCTGTTATTATTTTCTGTCTTATTCACTAGCATGCTGTTTGGTTTGCTCTCTTTTGTCGCCTCGCAGACAGAGCATCATCCGTTCTTTGCAGAACAAGACTACTTTGCATGTGCTTCATGAATCCAGATTCGAAGTACCACATCTTCTACCTGCAATGCTGATGAATTACTCGGCACTGTCTCTGACGCAAACAACCTCTCAATAACAGATACAAATCAATGGATATACATTAAAGCTGTAGTTTCTGAACCGAAGAGGTTTCCATGACAGCTAAAGGGTTTCTGGATGTGCTTATTGCACCCTCTTGTGTTTGTTCACTACAAGTGCACGATTTATTCAACTTCACGCTTGTTCCATATTTTGATGATGTCCCAGTTGGTATCTCATGTCAATCTTCCTCCTGGGCCTCACGAAGGACTGGAGAAGAGGATAAGCCATTTTTTGTGGATGGAGATTATCAATAATTTTGTAGAAGGTAGGCGTTTGATCAACAACTGGAGAAAGTCAGCATAATTTTTTTTTATTATTATTTTGTTAGCAGCCATTAAGGTAACGGTCCTTGATATAATTGATCCAAGTCACAAAAAATAAATAGCCTAGGAATGCATTAGACTACACAAGTAATAAAAACATTTCTTTAACATCACTATGTAACTTATGCACAAAGAACTAAACTGACAGCCACTTTGCCTGGCACTTAACAGGAAGGTTTTCTAAGCTTTGATGGATGGCATGTGGGATCTAAAGAGCCTTTCTATATCTCCTCACTTCTTCTGAGGTGGGCAGGTTGCCCAAGTCCCTCCCTTCTTCTGCTCTGTGCTTTTCCTGGCCAAGGAAGAGATCCTTCAAATAATTATGTGTTCTGATAGCGTCTGTGTAATTTCTTCTTATTGATTTTTTCCTTCTAGCTCCAGGTTCTTGCAGGTTGAGGTTTTCTAGGGCCATTCAATAGACTGACAGCTTTAAAGGACCCAAGCCAAACATGCCCTTTTCTTCTCTGTCATATTAAACGAAATTTTAAGCTTGCCTTTTCAAGCTTTCTCAAATGATACTAGATTTATTTTTTTTTCTGCTTTGCATGCATTCAAAGCTCCAGTTCTATAAAATGACCGGGAAGACAATTAGTCTATGTTTACATTGCTGTGGATGTTGATGGCAGATGGTGAAATTACAGATGGAACAGAGAACAAGAAAAGGTGTCACACATTTTTAAGGCAGATTATTAAAATCCACAGTGATATTAAAATCCAGTCCACAGTGATATTAAAATCCAATGGTGATGTTATAGGGATGAAACCTCTGAGGTCCCTCTATAAATGGGTAACGTTGGGAGCCCATTAGAACCGGCCCCGTTTTGGAATTTTCAAGGGGGGGAAGCAAGCGAATATGTTGGGAAAACCCTAGCAAAAAATGTCCTTATTTTCATTCTGTGTTGCTTACACAATTTTGGTGACATACAAATGCTTTCCCACCTCCTTAGCCCCATGCTCTTGCTCAAAGTGCTCTGGGGATGTCAGGACTGAGGTATGAAACTGGAAGTTCTGCAGGAAGGAGCCTCATGTATTTTGCTTATGGAGAACTAGGAAAAACTGCTGGCTGTGTCAACATGAAAAAAAAAACAACAACACAACAGAAAAACCCGAAAAAAAGTAAATCTCAAGATAGAAATATTATTTTAGGCATTGTTGTTAAAGCTTGTCAGCTAAACAAGGTTTTTTTCAGCTGATTGAGAGCTTGGTGCAGAACTGTGAATTATGTACACATACATATATACATGTACATATTTATAAGTACAATTTTACATAGCTAAACTCAGATAAAATGAAGATCACATGGCATAGCTGTTGCCACTGTTGCTGTGGGAACCAAGCATGACAATGTGTCAGACAAGTTAATTTTAGACCAAATAAACTGTTTCTTAAAACTGCTGGAGAAACAGATGGATTTCGTCTTAAAATGGACTTTTAAGCATTTGCTTTTTGGAAGTATTTCGAGGCAGACCAAATAAACACACATACACCTAACAATGGCTTTCTCAAATTAAAATGCATTCCATATTCTTTGTGATCATCTTTATGACCCAGGTGTCACTTGCTGAAGTATTTTCCCGTACCTTCCCGAACTGATGTGTGGGCCAGTTGAGAAGATGATTTGATTTCTTTTTGCTGTATTGGTGCTGGGTTTCTTGGCCATTCTCAGCACCCTCTCTAAGAGCTTCAGATGTCTCAATTTTGTCACATTTTTATTTTTCTCTGTGAAGTGCTCATTTAGCTATAAACTGAGTTTTCTCCTTAGTGCCTTCACCTTTGCTGCTAGGTTAATATCCTCCAGGCTGCTTCCACCAGAATAGACTTAATTTTCAATGGAAAGGTAGTGCACAGAACGCAAGATAACTCAATTTTGGACCTGGGTATGATGACTAAAAATTAATCACTGGACAAGAAGATGGTGGTTGCTAAGGCACCAGTGGTCATGACCTGATTATATACAGAATAAACAGTAGACAATCTTAAGCAGTAATATTTTCACTTAGTGCTTCAAAAGGACCATTTCCTAAAGCTGAGGAAAATTATGAGCCAAAGAAACTGGGAACAAAAAGAAGGATAGAAAAATAAGATTTTCTTTTAACAACTAGATTCAAAGCCCAAAAAGTCCACCAGGTCAAGATCAAATAAGAAGAAACTATTTACCAAAATAATACTCTTATCTTAATAAGAAAAACAGGCATTGAGAAAAACAGAAGCAAAACAAAAATGAGCAAAACCTGAAACTGTAAGAAATGAAAATAAGTGCCAGTTGCTATCAATTATGAGAGGAAGATAATTGATAAGATAAGCTGATGATATGAGGGGAAAAGCCCTTGCAGACAGTGTTATGGAAATCTTAAAATATATTAAGAGCAAAAGAATTCCTATCAGTAGCATAAGCCTTTCCTTAGACAGGGGTACCCGTTGTGAATCATATTGCAGAATATCAAGAAATGGTCCCTAAATACTTCCATCCTGAAAAATGACAAGAGGATATTACATATTTTCTGTGGTGACAGCTCTGTTTGTAAGTGTTTTAGTAAATCAAGAAATAAATAATGAAACCCACCAAAACCACCTCTTTTTGTGATCAGCCTGTTCTGACAACTTTCAGAAGACTCTGACAGAGTTGGCAGAGGAGATGGTTGATGTATTGCTGTGAATGTTAATAAATCTTTTCATTTCACTGAAATTCCAAAATATGGAAAGACTATATGTGAGATAATATTGTCTAAGGCACAGATTGAGCTGGAGATCTGACATCTATCACTCTCAAGCAAAATAATGGAAAAGCTTATATGAGGTTCACATGGTAAAGACTGTGAATATAATTAATGCCAATCAAAAGTGTCTCCGGAAAATGGGCCTTGTCAAACAAACACAATTTCATTCTTTAAGAAGATTACTATTTTGGTTGGAAAACAAACTGGTAAATGTAGCAGACTTTTCTAAAACACTCATGTTCATATTGGACAAGTTTCCAATTACATTACACCCTGCCACCTGTCAGGTTTTTGCCTACGAGGAAATCACATCATTGGGAAACAAACATGAAATCATAGATATAAACTCAGATTGCTCTGCTGATTATAGGAGTGAAACATAAGGGACCATGATGTGTGGAGCTCAGAGTACATGGTTTAATTAGAAACTGACCTATGGTCCCCCCTGCACCCCTTCTAGCCTTACACTCCACAAATAGAGATATTCTCTAACACCCAGCAGGGAACTCCAGAAATTCTGCCTGACTTGTTACAGCAAAGATCCTCCAAAAAAAGAAATCATAACCATGCAGATAGTGTTAAGCCAGCTGCTACCCTACGGAGTGGTACAAGAGACAGAAAGTGAGATGCTTTTGGGTTGTCATCTCCATTTTTGGATAAGCTGAAGTTGAATCCTAATGTCTGAAGAGTATTTCCAAGTATTTCCAAGCAGTTCTGACTAGAGTAATTTTGAACTATGCTCTCAGGACATGTAATAGTGCCCCAATAGTGCTGGTGTCTCCCAAGGGATGTTGTGATGAGACTGAGCATCTCACAAGCAACGTTCAGCGTTTTGCAGGATCAAGCCTGTATTTCACACCAGGAGAAAAGTTAGTCCTACTATTGAAGCCTCCATTCTCTCTCGCTTAATTTCTTCCAATTATTCTTAATTATGCCCCCAGGAGTAGAGCTCTGTGAATAATTGATTTTTTCTTTTTTTTTTTGGTTTTGTTGCCAAACTTGGGGCGGGGGGACAGGAATTATTCAAGGTTGATTTGAAATGAAAAACATGTGGTTTTTCTCACTACAGAAAAGCCCCCCTCCCTGACATTTTTCAGGTCAAACAAAATAGTTCTGTTATTTTAAACCAGGGTGTTTTGGTTCATTTTATTTTTTTTTTCTGATTGTTATAAACAATGATGCTCAGCTATATGCCACCTTAAAATACTATTTGAAATGTGAAAAAGTCACAACATGGCATTTAAAACCACTGAACTGAAACGTTTCAAATATAACAGTTTGGAGCAGGGGTTCTAACTTAGATCAGATTCAACCAAAATTAGTGAGAATCTTAATTTCCACTCTCAACATTCATTTTCTAGTGACTGAACTGTTTTGCCCCCTTTCCCTCACAGATCACCCAATTTTCTGTGAACCTACTTAAACAATCCTGCTGTTGGTATTGATTTGGTATTCCACTTACAGACATAGGTAGATTTATGCCCTTTTCCTGAGCTCTCCTTTCACCAAGCTCTGCTTAATTAGTTCTTCTGATCTTCTCTCAAAAGACAGTCCGTTCTTCCTACAAACCATTCTCCTTGGATTTCCCTCCAATTTATCAATGTGTGCCTGGGCAGGAGCTGCAAAAAAAGTGAATGCGATGTTAAATCACAAGCCAGTGGCAATGGCTACCTTTCGTAGATAGCTGGGTTTTGCTATTTTTCCTGCAATTACCATTTTTGGCTCAGGTTTCTTTGCTTTACCAATCTCCTTGAAACACATTTCAAGCTGGCAAAGGTCTGTTTAGCAATTTTTATTTTTTTTTTCCCTAGAAAAATTGTAGGTAGCTCATTTGTAGGCACGGATTGAAAAAGCGTGCATCCTGGATGTTCTAGCACGGGCTATGTTAATAGCCCGTAGTTTCTGAATACTTTACATGACTGTGCACACTAAAATATCCCCTCTTGTCCAACTCAAATATTCATCAAATTAATTTGCCTAAGGCAAAAACTTAATACACACACTTGGTGCTTCCAGACTTTACTTAGGAACATCTGCGTGTGTAGATGCCTGAGGCTGTAATAAAGCCAAACCTGTCTATATGAAATATTGCAAGGAAAAAACACTAGAGGGTCACCAAATTAGAAGAAGAAAAGAGCAAGAAAAAAGCTACCACCATTTTCCAGCACATTCATATGTCAGCTGTCCTCTAATACCCTCCTTCACCCACAATTTCAAAGCAAATTGATTTGGTAAACAGTGAGGGATGGCTAAAGATTGCATGCTGGGGAGAACCAGGCATGGGAAGAGTTATGAGAAACCTGTGCACGTTTTCATAATTCATCTGAGCAGAGCAATATTTACTGTCCCTCAAGGTGATCCAACACTGTGTCCTGCTGCCAGGATTTAATCCTTTAAAAAGCACATAAAGGGTGATGATGAAAGCACTAAACCTGCCAGTATTTTTCTGATTTTTCCATCAAGAAATGTGTTATCCATGCTCACATTTGTTCAGCTCACACGCTTCACTGATTTATATTGTATGAACATACCTTAGCTGTGTCCTTAAAAAGTCATTAGCGTCTGCTGAATATCCGTTTGTATCTGAATTTTATACATAAATGCAAATTTACAAACATTCTTGATTGTGTGTCATGCATCAGTGTGATTACAAATCCGTCTCCTCTGTTTTGACATAATGTGGATTTAATATTTCGTAATACGACCAGCCCAGGTAATGCATAACTTACCATTTATACAGAGGCAAAAGTTTCTCATTTCTAGATTTGGCCGATACCTACTGAGAAACGAGACATCGTCCAAGTAAGAGGAATGAAATAATAATAGCCACTGCTTTGGACATGTATAGTAGCAGCAGAATGTTTGCTTCCTAATAGGAATCAGAAAATACTCCTTTGTTCAGGAACAGAGTAGTACACATATATGCTTTACATTGTCTATAAAGAACTGATACCCCAAAGCTTTGCCATTGTTATGTAATATTAAATAAAAAGTAAATGAATAAGAGCCAATTAAGAGTAAGAATGGAATGTCAAGATTTATCTGATGTTTCTGGTCTTCATTTTAACATCCTTCTCTGTCATTTCACCTCTTCTATTCCTCCCATTTTCTAGTTTTATCCCTTGATTCTATAACTCAGATAATTTACCATTGCTAATCTTCATCTCCTTTCTTCAGAAAATAAACAGTGGGCATGGAGCCAAAACTACAAACGTCCACCCCACACACCTGTTCCACATCAGAATGAAGCTCCCTAACATGCTGTTTATGCAAGTGCAAATCTTTCTTTCCAGTGTTGCGGCAACTCTTTGCAACAAGCTTTAAGTGCCACTGTTATTTCTTCGTCTATTAATTGGAGCTTGAACCTATCCCGACAATTTTTTAATTTTCAACAACAGGATAGGTTGTTCAGGAAGGAATAAGCACAAGCACTGGCTGGTTTCTCTTGTTGAAACTGCCAGTCTGCTTTGTGAATTCTGGATTCAAAGACGCTTCTCTTCATGCAGACCTTGATGGCATTGCGCTGAAAAGGAATTGCTTTACCTTCTGCAGACATCCAGCTGTTTTTTGCTACAGGGAAACCAGCTAGTGATCTTCACTACTATTTCAGTATTTAAATAATCAATATTTGGTTTTCTGCTTTCATCTTGTTTTGGAAAGAGGGTTTTCTGAAGCTATGCCTTTCCTGGTAGCCTTGTAAAGCAGGTGTCCCTCACCACGATTAAAAAGTGTTCCTTGCTTTGCAGCCTTTTAGGACTGAAGGTAAAGGGATGAACTACACCTATTCAGCTGTCTCCCCACTGAATGAAGCAATCAGCCTCAAAACATAATTCTCTATCGTGCCTTACCAAAAATTAAATTGTTGCAGCATCACTGCAATAACAACCTTGTTTTTCCATCAAATTGTCTACCTTTAATTGCAAGATGATCCTTGATCTGAATACATCCTTTTTTTTGCCACTTTTGTAATTTCTTTTTTGTCTATGTAGACATGATGAGGGACACTTCCCTTCTTGTTCAAAACCTATCCAGTGAAAAGCAACAAGAAATACTGAATTAGCAGTTCAAAATTCATAGGTAATCATCTTCCTTGGTTCACAATTGTTGGCTCTTTGATCTTTTTTTTCTTAAAAATACGTACTCATTCTCCTGCTGGCAGAGACTTCTGCTTGCAAGTTGCTACTGATTTGTGCAAAGTTACTATTTCGATTTATTCCATACTATCTCTAGGCTGTCTACCGTTGGCAGTAGAAGAACAAGTCTTAGGTCCCCAGCTCCAGGGTAAGTTATATCAAATGAGGTGAAGCTCCTAGGTCAACACTGAGTATCACAAAAAAAGTTGTATCTAGGCAGAAGGCTTCAAGGACCTCCTTACCTGAAGGCTGACTGAAGAACACTGGAGAGATGTCAGCTCAACAAGGCAAAGAGAGGATCATCCATCATGTTTTTTAAGAGAGATAGAAAAGACAGCATTAACTCTCTATTTAGGCTGAGCTACTCTCTATACTCTGCAAAACCACCCACCTGTGATTGAAAGGCTCCAATTTAAATCGAACTAGTTTCATCAAAAGTTAAGTGTTCCAGGTGTTAATTATTAAATAATAACATACACATTATTTTTCAAAATACACCTTGTAGACATGAAGTTTGACTTTGTCCCTGTTTCCGCACTACAGAACACCTAGTTCTCAGCAATATTCAACATATAATCTTGCTACTTTCTTCACTCGAATTGTCTATACAGGTTTTGAAAATGTATCTGATTTTCTCTAGTTATGCTTTTTATGAGATTTTTCTCTCAAAGCTCTTTTCCAAATCCTTTTCAGCTTGTCTTCGTGCTTTGCAAAGAGCAGATCTAAATCTGACATACTATTTCAAGCCTGTGCTCCAGAGAGGGCATGGAGGTGTAGAAGAAAGGTGCAAGGTAAGTTTTTCAACATATCTGCTATGCAATAGTCGAGGTCAATACAAAAAATGGTGGACAAATAGGGGGAAAATAAAAAAAAAAAAAAAAGAGTAGGGTTAAATTAATCCTCAGGGAAGGCAACTGAGCCACATAGCCTTACATGTGATTGTGGTTTCAGTAGGACAGCTGAAGTGTTCCTCTTCTTATTCTCTCTAATGAATACTTCATTTGCAGATTTACAGTAGATATCTTGAACCTACGGAGATTTGAGAGTAATTAAGCATGTCTTGCGAGCTGAGAAAGGAAGAACATGTAATATTGTGGGCTGTTAGTCAACAGAGACTTTTCAGGCATTCTTAATTGACTACCATTTGTCACCAATTTACACACATCAAATTTCTGTTAATGATACACTTGCAGAGTAGATTGCCAAATCAGAGTGAAACAGGACTTGCAACACCCACCAAGTAAGATTTCTGTAACTATTTTTCCAACCCACTTCCCCTTACATCAGTAGGTTTTTGATGTCTGAATTTGTAAGGAAATTAAGGTTAGAAGATATGTGAACTCGTAAATCTCTAGCAGGCTAAGAAGGATTTAAGAAACCTTTAAGGAAAAGTGCCAGGGAACAAGGGGAAGGACTATAAATAGCACCAGCTAGTCTAAAAAAACCATCAATTTGATAACTCTGAAATTCCTTATTTCACAAATAAAACTGTTTAATTTTGGTCAGGAGTAGAACACGAAAATTTATCCTGGGAACAGTCGTTCTCATGATGAAAAGGTCTGTGCAGATTTTCACAAGGGATGGGATGAACTTAGAGAAGAAAGAAGTAGGTATCAAGAAAGATGTTCCAACACAGTGAGGTCTGTTAGACTGCAGAATAGCCTCATGAGGAAACTGATGGAAATCCCATTGTTCAACATATTTAAAATTAGACCAGATACAGCAGGTGTTATGTATCTTTCTCCCTTTGCAATAAAAAAATGATTCAAATAAATCACCCTGGCACAGCTGTGGACATAAATAACAGTGTTTGCTCATAAACACCTTAAAAGGTTACTACTGTATTCTTACCATGTACTACAGTATGCAGTGTGCTGAATGTGTTGCAGGAGCAAATCTTGGAGAGAAATGAACTCCACACTTCAGCAAGTGTGCTCTCTTTGGATACCTGTGCCCTATGCCTTGTTAGAGAAGATATATCTTCTTTTCTTTTTTTTTTTTTTTCTTTCTAGGCTTTACTTTGTTCCAGTGGCTCCTTACCTGTGTCTCTGTCTCCTAAAATTTCACATTCTTCCCCCTTTGTATAAATTAAGAATGTGTAATAACTCAGTCATGCAGTGTATTACTGAGCTTCGCACATTCTAAGACTTTGGAAATTATATTACTCCCCCCAAATCCTTTCTCTTTTCACTTGTGGGCTTTGTAAATAAATAAATCTTTCTTCTTTTGCTCCTATATTTCTCTATTGCTATATATCCCAAAAGATCATGCAACTGTCAAAGCAGATATGTTAAGCCTCTGATTTCTTAAGATACTTACCCATAAGTGATCCAGGAAAGGAGCTGGATGGTTCTTGCAAAATGTATGTTCTCTATTTTCTGTTGTCTAGATCTACAGACACTCAGCAAAACATCAGAACACAGAATTAACTCGATTGATTATGTTTATAGCAATGGTGCACATGGGAAAACTGGTAATATGGACCCAGAATGTTAAATTCCAAAAGAGCAAGAGCATTTTGAGAGATGGTCTCTGTCTCGACAACCTGATTAGAGTTTCACAGGCAAGGCAGTGATAATGTGATGATGTTGCTTTTCTTTAGTAAGGCTTCACCCAACTAGCTTCTGCTCTGGGATGGACACCTTTATAATTGCTCTTTCTGTGCAAAAAGGATAGAGGGGAGAAATTGCAAGTTGGCTGAATGTGTGAAAATAACACCTTCTGCAGTGGTTCAGCTGATAGCGAGGGATTGCCAGGTTTGTGCAAAACATCACACCAGCTCCGTTATGCTTTCTGCCTCTCTGTTTGGTGCATGGTGTGTTACGTAAGTGAAGATGATGCTATGTGGCTTAACTAGAGGCGATAGCACAAAAATTAGGCTTTCAGACTTAACACTAATTTCTTCTATTTCGTTGTTCAAAAATTGAAAAGTTGAGGCCTTTGAGTTAGACATCTCTATTGCAAGATTGCTGTCAAGGTAGAGGAAGCTTTGTAGGTAGTAGTAACAGACTTCCTTTAGTTTGATGCAGGAAAACAATCTTTGACATAATGATCTGGAAAGGAAACTTTGGAAGCAATTGAAGATTGCTCTGTTTAGCTCTGTTAGGAAAGATGACCTGCAGAACTCTTCAGTAAGAAATATCTGACACAGAGGTCTGAGTCCAGCAAAAATTGTTCAGGGGGGATGCACGTGGAAATAAAGCTGTAGGTCCATTGCAAGACTGCAAGACACAATGTATTTCTGGATCAACTGTGTTGGTTTATTCTTTGTTTGTTTTAATCATTCTCATGTGGAAATGTTGGTACTACTGACCTACTACTGAACTACTACTGCAATAGTAGAGGGAAAACGTTGTGTGCAAACACAGAGTATCACAACCCTCTCACCAAACTGGCAGTCTAATAATTTATCCAGCTTTCAGGCCCATGGTGGCTCAGCTCTGGAGCTTCACTCAGCCCTAAACCCTGCCAACCCTGTGAATTATTCACACCTGTGCCCAGCTGCCCGAGGGAGCTGGAGTAGGAAGGATACACAGAACACAGATGGTTGGATGAGGTTCCATGCAGCACACAGGGATGGATGGAAAGCCTTTCCTTTCTACCATTGCTGGTGATTGAGGGGGATTTTGTGAACCCCTCCCTTCCTGTACTTGGTCTGGAGCACTCACAGAGAACCTGGGAGAATAAGGTTTAATGTCCTGTCCTAACTTGTACGATCTCAGACCCAAATCACATAAGCTGGGTGAAAAGAAAAAAAGAGGAAGAAAGATTTGAAGCGTTGGCTTTTGACTTCGGAGGTGTATGGGACCACAGGGAGGGAGAAAAACAATCCGTCTGATGCAGCAGTTACTCCTGTCACACGAAAAGTGGGTATCCTTGCTCTTGCAGTTGTTTTTTCAGGTTACACAGTTGCAGATTTATTTATAAACAGTCCTTGAAGATCTTCGTCCCTAACCTAAACTCAAACCCTAAGCTGATCTTAGGGAGCATCCTAATGGTTTCACAACACAATTATCTCCCTTTTTCACTTTTTCTGGGTGATATACACTCAAATCATATCTATACAATGAAAACTTACAGCAAAATGTATGAGAAGCTGTTCTTTTGCCTTGCAGCATATGACACTGTCCTTGAACACAGGGTTTGAATCCAGCTGATGGGAAGAGACCAGCACTCCGATCTGCTCTGTTTCCCCCAGGTGCTCTGATAACAGAGCTATTTTGTAAGTGTATAGTGGAAACAACCAACTGTGCAGTGAAATAGTGGAATAACACTCTGCCAAGCTCTGCCAAGAAAGTTCCGTCTTTCAGGAGAAGGGTTAATGTTTATCAGCCCTAGATAACAGGGGTTTCCCTATAAATTAAGAGGGGGAAAATTAAGGTAAACTGTTTCCTTCTGCCTTTCCCCAGAACACTGAATATGATGGATTTTGGCTCAGGATGCTGCTTTTTAAGAATCCATTTCTGAAACACCTTGCTCTGGCACACAGCAAACCACATGGCCATTTCAGAGCCTTGGATGATGCTCTGCCAGGCCAGGTGCTGATCTCCTGCAGTGCATCTTGCCCTGTATCTGTGTTATCTTTCTGCAAAAGATGTTTACAGAGAAGCAAATCTTTGCACCCTTTTATTTTTTTTCCCTCTTCTTATCGCCAGGAAAACAGATAAAATACTTTCAATTGCTTGTTGCCTTTCATGTTTACATATTCCCCACTAATTTGTCACTTTTACCTTCAAGTCTTCTAGAGCGTTTAACAGATTTCTAGTCCTATACAGCAGTGCTGAAAAGGAAGCAATATTTCTGGCCTTCCTTTTCACTGATGTGTTCAACTATGGCCTATTATACCGCATACTGTGACAGAGAGCTAAGCTCAACAAAACCCGGATAGCTCAAGGGGGAAAAGTTTCAGCTACCTCAGCTAAATGGCAAAAAGGCTAAGCCAAGGTCCACCAAACTCAACAAGAGTCCTTTTTTTCCATTGACTTCAGTTGACTTTACATGAGGAATTAAGTCCATTTGCTAGAAGCAATAGCAAATTTTCAGACCCCTTCTGCAATCCTAGCACAGGGGAGGAACAAAGTCCCAGAGCATGTTGACCAGAATTGTGTGCACTTGAAAAAGCTGTTTATATTGGACACTGCTGTCTTCAGACTTCTCATATTTTCTGTAAGACATTTCCTTTCACTTCCATCTACAACTGCAGCCCAGTTGTAATATTTGAGGCATGTTTGCCCATTGCTTCATTTGTTATGTTTCCATTTCAAAAAGAAATTCTATCTGCCTTTTTATTTTTTTTTTATTAAAGGTCACAGTCAAAGTTTGAAACTTGGCCTGTAAATTACTGTAAAGTGGTTCTTTGTTAAGGTAAGGGTGGAGAAATAACAAGTTTTGTGATTTGTTTACCACTTTCTGTGCATCTTTGGGCCTTTCACAATATTTTAGAGTCCATAACACAGGCAAATGAGACATGTAAATTAAATTGAGGACTGTATGATTTAGGGGGCTAGAATCAAACTCCCGTTCAGCTGCTGTCACAAAACTGGACACCCCAAATCCACAGACATTTAGGATTTTATAATCTGAAAATTTTCCAAATATCTAATTCTCTATTTGTGTTCATAAGTGTTCATTTGTGTTCATTTTTGCTGGAATGGAAGAGAATGGTTGCCAGTACTTATTTAATTGCTAATTCCCATATGAATCGCCAAATTACTTGTCACCATTCTTCTTCTGACATTGCCTGACAGCTTCAGTCATTTACACAAAACACCCACAAGTGCGTGGTAAGTCCGGATCTGGGAGTTGTTCTTCTTGAGAAGGAAACCAGAGCTCAATCTAACAGGCTTGTGGCATGAATGTGAGATCAAAACACTGGAGCAAAAAAAAGACTCTACAAATCAACCCACTGAACCCAAAACTGAGTTGTTACAACACTTCTTCAGGTTCAATTTTGTTCTCTGCATGGAGGGATTCAAACTTCCGTGTCTCATGAGAATACCCAAGCAAACCACCAGGCTATAAATGGAGAAACACAGCAGAGTAAGAAAGGACATGTTTATAATTCTTCTCATTCAACATTGTCTTCATTGAGTAAATAGAATGATCAGGGTGGAATTTATTAAGACGTTAAAATCATTTTTTGATGTTGAGCTGCCCTGTGGTCCAAAGGAAACTCTATTCTCACAAAACAATTTGAGGTCTAAAAGAAAGTTTATAATACCACGAGGATTCATTGAAGACTTCAATGGCCCTGTCCAGCACCCATATCTGGTAGCCACAGGATGTGGAGTAATGGTTTTAGACTGAAAGAAATGTAGATTTAAATTAGATCTAAATTCTTCACTGTGAGGGTGGTGAGGCACTGGAACAGGTTGTCCAGAGAAGTGTGGATGCCCCATCCCTGGAAGCGTTCAACACCAGGCTGGAAATGTCTTTGAGCAACCTGGTGTAGTGGAAGGTGTCCCTGCCCATGGCAGAGGGGTTGGAACTAGGTGATCTTTAAGGTCCCTTCCAGACCAAACCATTCTATGATTCTAAGCATGACAGCCATAAGACATTTTTTTCTGCCTAACTTTAGCAAAAGACAAGAGAAAGATTAAGAGAAAGTCACCAACTGTTATACGGTTCCTTGCTGACAAATGCTTTGTATACATTGTAATTATGGTAATTGTACATAGCAATAACATCCTTTCTCTGTCCTTATTAGCAAAACAATAAAATGAGAGTGAGCAAGTAAAGAAGGCTTCTGGGGAGTGGGAAAGGATGTGGTGTGGTGACCAGTCCTTGGAGGAAGACTGAGCAAACCCCTCTGCTTGAAGGCAGGATAAAACCATTTGGGTGAACTGTAGAGGGAAATGATGTGGATGGAAGCCAGGTCTGAGATCAGAAATAGGAGGATATTTTGACGCAGAGGCTAGTGCGAAAAAATTCAAGAGAGCAACATGTCAGCTGATGTCCGTTGGTTCACCCTCCACTTCCCAGCCTTCACTAAGTGATACACAGATATAATAACAGGACGAATAAACTTTATAGCTATGTTGAAAAAGGAATGATAAAAGGAATAATAATTGATGAAAAGGAATAATAATTTTCATTGCCGTTATAAGAGCAAAACCAATGTAGGATGAAAAAGTACTCATGGGAAAACGTTAAGACTTTTTGACACACTTCTCTGTAGAAAAGTTTTCATATATTTTGAAGACACAAGCAATAATTCCACTGCACTCCCAAAAATGTCTCTTAATAGCAGTTAAAATAAACATTTGCCCTGCTTCTTTTTCTTTTGGGGGTTGGGGTCTGGCCTGAAGAGCATTATTTTCATCTACACTAAATTTAAAGCTCCTTGACACAGCCAAAACAGTGAATATGAGCTTAGCATGCATGGGAGTTGTGCCATGTGTGAAGAAAGAAGAGTTTTTCTGGAGAAGATCTCTAACACAGTGAGGCTGCCTTCTGCCTTGGACTGCAATTGAAACATCTGCCGTGTATCTGGCTGCTCAAGAACCGTTTAAGCCAAAGCCTAAGCCAAAAGCCTGTCCCCAGGTTTAAAGTATATTGCCAGCATGCTGCCATATTCACTGTTAGCTTCAGGGTAAAATACTGTGTCTAATGCTTTGCAGGGTGAAGGATTATTCAGATACACTTTCCCCAAATTTATAATTCTCTTGCATGCTTAAAGCAGAAAAATCAGCTGATAAGTAATTCCTTCTTGAAAATGAGAAAGCAATAGCTATTACCACTCTCATGTTTTGCTCTGTGGGTTTCCTCTACAGGGCAGCATTTAACTGCTAATCGTTCTGCCTAATGATAATAGCCACAAAATTAATTTCTTCAGACTGA
The DNA here is from genome assembly GCA_013399365.1 of Pampusana beccarii. Lineage (NCBI taxonomy): Eukaryota > Metazoa > Chordata > Aves > Columbiformes > Columbidae > Pampusana > Pampusana beccarii. Next base: position 556,741 of record VWYH01005798.1, read on the forward strand.
CACTTGCAATTAAGTTTAACTGAAGGTCTGACATGATTAATGAAACCATGGAAAAATGTAGTTCTCTGAGTCCTAAAACACACATACATACATGATGATATCAGATCAAAATGAGTTAAATTCCTAATAGAACACACAAAGACACAAACATCAGCACGCATTTTCCATTGTGGTCTCATATGATAAAGAGGATTGGTATACTTCAGACATTCTACGCAGATATTTGAAAATAAATGGAAATGGTGTTTATGATGCTAGACATCGCGTAGAGAAAAAAATGCAGAATAATTGACAGAATAATTTAGTACAGGGGCTAATTTGATCAAGTAGCTAATTTTATCCTTGTAAAGCAATGTAATGTTTGTAAGGCCATCTCTGTGTGGGATTATTACAGGAAGGAGTGATAATATACTTTTTTATCTCACAAAGCTATGGATCCAACACAAAGCCTGTCAAAGTCTATGTAAATGTTTCTATTCTATTCAGTACCCTCCCTGTTCGTTCATGAACAAATCTAATTACAAAAGCACAAAAAAATATTCCCCCTCCCAAAGCTAGATTAGTCATAAGCAGCACCGAGCAGTGTGGTGGAAGAAGTGTCTTGTCACCTTAAAAAGCAAAAATCACATGGAAAACATTGCAGTTCAAAGTATCTCAGTCTGAAACCAGAAAATGCAACCTGTCTGATTATTTGTGTCATCTGAATCTGCCCTCTTTGAGCACACGTATTGGGAAAACAGCATTCCAAGTCTAGAGTAACCCATTTGCTGAGTGGATCTGACTATGATATGCTGGCAAATGAGCCCTACAGCACAACTTAGAATTTGGTCTGTGCAGATGAACGTAAAAAATCATTAGCTGTTGACAAATAACTATTAGGTCTACATGAAAATGAGCTCAGTGGTCTCAGTGCAACTCCTACATCATAATCTGCTAATAATGCTTATAGCTTCTTGGTTTCCAGTCACCTTGTAAACTTTATTATATGTCTATCTGCATAACACTTCTGTGAGAGTGATGGGCTGTTTGATCCCGCTTTACAGATGGAGAAGATAGCTCATGTAAATAAGTCCCCACAGATCCAGGGATGACTCTGTAAAGGGCTCTTGCATTCAATCATGCAGCATCTAAGTCTGTGGTAACTTGTGCCTAATTCTTCCTGTACATGAGAGAGAAACACCAGCATATTAAATGGTTGTGTATAATACAAAGTAGAAAATATGTAGGAGGTATATGGGGCATAGATGCTCCTTAAGTACCATCACAACTTTTTCCTTGGGTTTTGTCATCTATTGAGCTATGTGGAGCTCACCAGTGGTCACCAAGGATATAACCAAGTTTCTTAAAGGGAACTCCCAGGGACTGAAAACTGATTTTCCAGTCAAAGACACGGTGGCCACAACGTATGTAGAAATGGTCCTTTTGTCTGGATGACTTTGTTCAGTGCTTGCTCAGCTGTCAATATGACATTTTGCATAATTCTAAAATTCATTTAGAATGAGCAACAAGGAAGAAAGGAAGATCTCTCTGTCGCATGCCCAGCGTGCCTCCAGTGGCTGACATGAGCCTGCTGAAAATGCATTTTGTGCGTGTCATCCCTCCGCAAGGCGACAGCAAAATCAGACTTGACAAATCAGCAAGCTGCCATATCAAGACAAGGAAGATTCAAGGACAGGCTTACATTTTTTTTCTGCAGCCTTTCAGATTTTCTTCATTTTATTTTATTTCTTTACAGAATTTTTCTACCTCATGGGGCAGTGCAAAGTACCCTGGAAAGCAGAGTAGTGTCTAGGGTCTTAGTCTAGCAAAGGATTGTTTCTGGTCTTGTGGAATTAGCATCTCTCAGCATTATTTTACTCACAGATCGTGTATCTGACATCTGGTCTGATCAAGGATGGTCATTTTTGTGTCTTTTCTACATGTCATGCTATACTAGTGTCAGCTCCTAAATTGCCTGTAAGCAAATGAGAAGTGAAAGGATTCTTCTACATTATTTATTTTACTTTTTCCTTCTTTCAGCTTTATTCCCTTCCCCATTTCTTCCCCCTCATCCTGAGCTTTGTTAGTCTCTCTTCTGCTTTGTGCTATACCTGTTATTTTGGGTTATGTTCACCGTCTATGTAATTGCTTCTGAAAGGCTTAAGGTAAACAGAGAAGAGCAGACTGATAAACAACTGCTGCAAGAAAGCCAAGTATAATAAAAGATAGCAGCATGGAGCAATATTTGGGAGTAGGATGTAATTTTAAAGGTCAATAATGCGCCAAGGAAATTTTGCCTGAAGCCCAGCTCACATTGATAACAGAGAGTTGGTATCTTTGGATTCTTTGGCTGCTAAATAAGTTTAACAGTCTGCATCTGAGTTTATCTTTCTATCTACCATTGCTTCAGACTTGCCCTTCCCTCCCTTCCTTCCTTCCTTCCTTCCTTCCTTCCTTCCTTCCTTCCTTCCTTCCTTCCTTCCTTCCTTCCTTCCTTCCTTCCTTCCTTCCTTCCTTCCTTTTCCATATTTCTCTGGCTTTGCCTTTTTTCCCTCTCTTCTTTTTTTTTCTTTCTGTTTCTATACCAGGTTATGACGGCTTATAATTTCACTTAGAAAATCTTGAAACACATCTCTTTAGTATATATTAAAACTATTTTTCATGTCAGACCTTCTACAGAAAACACTTGCAGGATCAGTACTTCAACAAATAGAGACTAGGTTTCTAATTTCCAAGTTGTGCTGCCTGTTGGATAAGTATCTGTATTATGGCAGCTCAGTTTTTTAGTATCTCTGTTTCTATGTGATCTGAGAACAAACTACTTGGACTTTCTGTGTTTGTTTCCCTTGCCCATTGTGGCAGTTTCAGCTGAAGTTTTAGACTGAAATTGCCACAGAAAACCCATTGTCTCCCTGGGGTTTTTGAGTCCTGCAAGGACACCACCAACAATCTTAAAAACAAGGAAAAACATGAACTCAAGAGAATACAATGGGTTTTTTAAATTGCATTACCATATAATAAGGTCTAAACTTTTTAAGATAATAAAGCCTCTGACTATAAAGATACAGTTATGCTTGCCCAGATCTTTCAGCAGTCACTAAGGATTCCTCAGTTCTTCATTTCTAAGCTGGCATCATGAAGAAACCTCATTTTTGGAAGGTGGGTGATCATATTCATTTTTTTCCAGTTGATCTATTCCAATTAGGTCTTGGAAATCACTGATTGTTGTTCCGACTTTGGCAATAAACATCCTGGTATAGTAACATGAGTTAAAGGAAATCTACAGTTTGAGCTAAAATTCTTAAAACTCTGTTGATTTTCCTTTTCACCCAGGGAGCAAAAAGCCCAGTACAAAGGCAGGTGAAGGTAGTCAATAGATTTTAGTTTTCAGAAACCCAAGATTTACATTTGCAGACTCTGCTTGCTGCTCTGCTTTGTCTGTCTGTCTATCCTCATGGACAAATTCCTACATTGGCAAGTGCAAGTAAAGATAGACCAGAGGAGTTGGGTCTGCCTCTTCCCCTTGTGTGGTCAAGTGCATCGGGGATTTTGTAGGGTATCCTGTTTTGTCCCACATGAAACCCATTTGAAACTTAATCTGTGTATCTATAAATGACAACACAAGTTGCAAAACAGTGAGGAGCTTGAGCAATGACCTATGCATTTTCTTCAGATGTTTATGTGACGTTCTCCCTGTGTCTTCTGCAAGCCAGGAGAGAATGGCTACAGCTGGGACTTTGGCAGGTTCTGTGTTTATAGGATCCATGATAAATCATTATGTTTTTTCCTTCCCCAGGTTGTAAAAAAAGATAACAGAAAATGATTGCACTAGGACTTCCTGGCTTTTGCATGTATAGACTCTTGAGCTATAAAAACATATATTTCAGGGACACAGACCACAGCCCTATAACAGACTTTATGCCATGGGCTGGGCTTACAGCACTAGATTGTAAGTGCTGTAACATAAGCCACCAAATGCAGGTACATCTGGGGTTGAATATGGGAACTTGTGCTCCCCTCCTAACTGCTGTATGGGATGGACGTAACATCATTCACACAGCAACACACGCTGCTATTTTGATACATGTGAAATGAGTGCTGTCCATGAGCATATCTGATGCTTTATTATCCCTAAGACAAAATCAGCAGCATCTACAGCTCCACGGGGAGAACTGGGCATGGGGCTGAAGGGGGAGGGAAGTGCCTTTTTAATCAAGACCTAAGGCAGAATTCTGATGCCATTAAAAAAAATCCATCCATAAAATATTAAACTAAAGCCCATTATTGTTACAAAGTGTGAACAGGAATACCACAAGTTTCCTTGAGGAGATTTTTGAGACTTTTCCTCACGTGGGGCTGGTGTGCCTCTGAGCCTCTTCTCCTCAGTCTTCCCCAACCTTATTTCTGAAAATGAAGATCAGAAAGAGATTGCATTTGCAATATAGCTCTAACCACATTTGACATACTAATGCAAAAGGCAATTAATACCATCAGCTACAAGTATTAATGCTAAAAGAACAATGCCTGGGGGGGCAGCCACATATGTATCTCAGCACAAGTTGATGGCTTGAACAAAGAAGGACTGTTTTCTGATATTAACTAATTATGTGTTGCTCTAGGTATTTTTTCTCTTTTCTTGCAACATGTACCACAACAAGGATGAAAGCCTTTCATTTTTTTTTTTCTGGTCTAGAGCTCTAATATTAAAGCAAAACCAGTACTAATAGGCTCATGTTAAACTTCGGCAGTTTGCAATTATCCTCATATTGAAGCTAAATATTTCCTGTGTGTACATCTTATCGTCTGTTCAACCTAATTTCTTACTTCCACTTTTAGTTCAATAAAATTCAGCACAAAGTCCTTTGCTTTTATTTGCATTGGTTTTCCAAATAATGTGAACACATGACTGAAAGCACTGAATTATCACTCAATAGCAGATCCCTGACACCCACCAGTGGGATTCTCAGTCCATCTCAGTTGCAAAATAAAACATGCTGGCTTGAACTGCTTTGGGTGGTGGTTTTACTACATAATTCAGTTTGGTTAAGAATAATCCAGCTATTATTATGAGTCTGTGAATTAAACCATCAAGTTATGTTGTTCAGGATGACTTTGTGTGATATAACTTTCTGAAATAACTATATTGCTTCATTTGTTTAAGATTTCGTGGTAGAAAATCCCAGCTGATCAATCCAAACAATGTCAGTACCCCATACTTCCCACTCAAGGATAAAATTTATATGCATATTTGGTATATAATGTATGAATATATGCAATTGTGAGGACCCCAAACACTATCCTTACATATGGGTGATTAAATATGGGGTCTTAGTCTGGAACTAAATTCCAGCTCATATTACAGACGTGGCCTGCAAGGCTGGACCCCAGCTTCACACATTTCCAGTGCAGAAGACACTCTAAAGCAACCTGTCTTATATCACTTTAGGTTCACCTTTTCCTTCTTTTTAAATCAGTCCCATTTGCCTCAATCGATAATTTCTCATGCTTGTTTCTGGGTGTCATTTGTTCTACCTCCTCCTGGCACCCAGACATCCTGAACTAAGGCAGAGCTATTCATCTTCCTGCATTGCAGTTCTGAAAAAGGGAACCTAACCGCTTTAATATTTATTGGCAGTTTAGATTCACCTAAACACAGCCAAGTCACTAAAGAGTATCCAGATACTGCTTTTCCATATATTTTGGAAAGGTTTCTTATCTCTTTTATGTGTTCAGGGCCAGGCTGAAAGCAGCGGGTGTTTTGTTATTGGTTCCAAGAGGCCTTTAGTTTGGCTGTCGCTCCCTTGATGAAAGCAATATCACATTTTCAAAATGTAATGACATAAACATACTTTTATCACACGCCTTATCATCCTCCTCTCTACCCTGTGTACTTTTTGTGTAATAGGTTCTGCACCAGTGCCCAAACCTGAAGAAAGATAAACAGAGCAGGAGTTAAAGCAATGCCATGAGCTGCTTCCCACAGCAGCGAGACTCTGAAGGTGATGCAGAATTAACAGCTCCGTGGAGATGACTTCAGTCCTTCCACTGGCAAAAAAAAAGATTTCTTCCCTTGTCTTTTCATTGCCTTAATCTGGCTCCCATCACCCAGCTCTGCTGCCAGGAATCTGCCCAAAGGTGCTCGTTGTCATGCTGTTCCATGGACCATTTTACACCTCAAAACCTCCCTTCTCCTTTTCTGACTGACCTTCACTTCTCCCTGTCCAACAGAATGAATATTCTAACATCTACTGGCTGTATTTACAGTGTCATAAAAGATATCTTGCTGAGAGACATATGTTCCCTGGTATGTTTCTGTTTAGGGTAATGGGAATCCATTGTGCAAGAATATAACCCCCTTTTTTATCCTGTGCTCTTGTCTTCCCTTTGTGTCTCACAGCGTTTTCATTAAGCTGTAATTTGGAAGCTCTCTAAGACAGGGATATATCTGTCTTTGGTCCCATAAAGTACTTTATAACGTGTTATAAAGATAGACACAAATTTTGCAAATCAATCTGCTGGCGTTCCACCAACGCACTGGAGGTAAGTTAACAGTGAGCTCAGGAAATGCATAGCTCTGTGAAATCTAGTTTGTTTTATTGAGATTTTTTTAATATGTCTTAAACCCAGTTCATTCAGTTCATGCCCATCTGAAAGACTTTCCAGGGCAGAGATGGATAGACTTTGACATTATATTATTATGTCTTCCTTTGCTATGAATGCCACCAATGACATCGTATTATTCTCAACAGCAACTATGATTAGGTTTATAAATCCCACACTGATCCAGAAAGGGGAAACTAGACCTTAGAAATGCACTAAAGTTTTCTTGAGAGGATAAGGAAGGAAATAAAGAACGAATAAGGCAGCTGGAGAGGAGGAGGAATATGGGAAAGTGTATTTGTGCCCTAAAGAAGAGTGTTAGGAAATGTCTAAGACTGCATGGGGATAGTGATCTACTAGAAAAGGATAAAGGCTGAAAAGTGTCAATCCACATTAGGAATTTAATTCAGACTAAAGGTTTTTATATGGCATTCAATGTACAGACAAACAATTCCAATATGTCATTTTTACACTGTTCAACTTGCTCTCATAGAAAATCACAGGAACTGAGCTTGCGAAAATTCAAGGGTGTAACAATTCCAACCAACAGTGGTTCCAACAAACTCAGTCTGCTGGAAAGGAGGGGAAAAATTTACCTCACCTATCTCCTGTTTCAATTATTTGATTTCCACTGAGACATATTCACCATGAATTTTGCTTTGGAAAAGGAAAACAGAAAATAAACACAGGAGGCAGGGAAGATATGTGCATTGGTCTCTTATCTCCTGGGATATCATCGCATGAAATCCATCATGCTTGAGCTTGAGCCTGTATGCTCTGACTGTAGACTAAAAGCCTCTTGAGCTATACCTGATCACTGCAGATTCTGCCAGGTGCAGAGCTAAAAGGCAAATAGAGCCTCTCGCTGGCCAGGGCAAACTTGCACAAAGAGAAGAAAAACAACCCAGTTCATTAGGCTGTAGGCTGCTGAAGTCCTGAAAATCAACTTTCAGTTACATTGTAGAAATGGGAAGGGAAGGTAGATTTTCTGGTCATCTTTGGGTCCATAGTACTAATAGTTTCCTTACCACGCTGACCGGATATGTCTCCTTGGGGTTCTTTTGCATTATCTTTTGGTCTGTTAATAACTGTACATTCTGTATCTTAGTGTTAACTCACATTTTATCAATGGAAGAACACTTCTTGGTCTTTCTGGAATGACATTGAGCACAGCGAGCACATTTGGCCTCATTTATATATCAATATAATCAATATAAATAATATAATAATATCATACAATTATAATGTAGTAATATATAATAACATATTAGAGTAATTACATGTTAATAATAAAATAATTAATGGAATTATACAGCATAATATAATTATAATTATTACAGATTATGATATAATAAAACTCATATAATATAATGTAACAAAATGTAATATTATTAATATTGTCTATTATATATTACTATATCTATGTATTAATACTAGTGTAAAAATAATCTGTGCATTTTTGGGTGTGACAGTCACCTCTGTGTCCTCTCTGTATTTGTATTTTCTCCAGAGCCTTCTCTTAACTTTCAAAACCTACATGTCCCATTGGGTGTTACTGTAACATCGCTGATAGAGATTATAAAAAGTTCTAGTAAGTGTGCTAAAAAGAGTGTTAATATAGCCAGAGTCAGAGGTAATGGGGGTCTGGACAAGAGGGAGGTGAAATTCAGGCTGGAGAAGTGAGATTGCAGCAATTAAAAGGGAGAGGAAAGCATGAAGAAATGAAATCAATCTCCAAAGAAAGGTAGGGAGGGACACCTTTTAAATATATTAGCAGTTTACAAGTGCTTCCAGCCTCTCTGGTAGCATCAAACATGGTTACTAGATTCCTCAGTGTGTTCATGTTCTGGGGAGTGACACATTAATTAATATTAAATATCTAATTCATGTTCTGCCTCAGCTTGCAAGGCACATTATAAATATTGGCAAGAAAGATCATTAAAAACAACACAGATCGAATGTTCAGCTTGATTTGTAGAAATTGCCTAGTAGCAAAGGTCCTGTGAAGATGGATGAGTTTGTTAAAAGGGAAGGAAGATTTCAAATATCATTTCGTAAGGAAATGAATAGCTCCTTCCCACCTCTGCAATGTGGCCACAAACACATGCATACAGATCAAAGGGAAAAAAAAAGAAAAAAGGAAAAAAAGCTTTTCTCATTATCATGGGAAGCTCACACACTACTGAAAACTAACACGTCTGGTGCTGTCTCTTGACCGAAATTTTTCAAGGGCTGGACCACAATTACCAGCAATTTCTCAGACTCCACTATCATCCTTTCTTGCCTGTTGCTCTCTGCTTCACCACATGCTGACCAGTTTCTATCTCTTCCCCCAGCTCTGATGAGCAGGCTGAAATCCAACAGCAGGACACAGGAAACCTGTAATTTTTCTTTCCTGGGGCAGTGTATAATTAGAAGCCTTTTGGTTTAGGATATTCTAAATCAGATTATAAAGCATTTGAAACATTTAGAAGGGAATTTTCAGACCACCTGGTAGACATGGAGAACATGTTCTTTTAACAGCCAAGGGGGCATCTGTAAAACTAGATGGTTTTACACCTCTGATCTTATTTTGAAGGTCTCCAATTTCATAAAGCTGAAAGATATTTAGGCTCAGAGTCGCAGAATTGCTGTATCACGAAATCACAGAAGGGCTGAGGTTGGAAGGAACCTCTGGAGGTCACGTTGTCCAATACCCCTTCTCAAAGCAGTTGTCCAGGTCCATGCCCCGATGACTTTTTAATCTCCAAGGCTGGAGACTCCACAACATCCCTGGGCAACCTGTGCCAGTGCTCGGTCACCCACACAGTCAAAAAGTGTTTCCTGATGTTCAGAGGGACCATCTTGTGTCTCAGTCAGTGCCCGCAAGCCTCTGGTCCTGTTACTGGGCACCAATGATAAGAACCTGGCTCTTCTCACCCTCCTTCCAGGTATTTATATACGTTGATGAGAGTCCCTCCTGTAGGCTAATCAGTCACATCTCTCTCAGCATTTCCTCACAGGAGAGATGCTCCATTCCCTTCATCATTCCAGTGACTCTATGTCTATAGACAGAGCCCAGAACTGGACACAGTTCTCCAGGTGTGGCTTCACCAGTAGAGGTGAAGAATCAAACAATCACCTCCCTCAACCTGCTGAAAACATTCTCCCCAATGCAGCCCAGGATGATTCTGTCTGTCTTTGCAGCAAGGACACACTGTTGGTTTATGGTCACCTTGGTGTCCACCAGGACCCCCAAGTCCCTTTCTGCCAAGCTGCTTTCCAGCTGGGTGGTCCCCAGTATCCCTAATTCTCATGTGATCAGCTGGAACATGTTTTAGAGTTTCACAGAAAACAAAATGAAACAAAATGAATCACCACAAACAAGCAAAACAACAGCAAAGATTTAAAAAAACCAAACACAACCTGATACATTGTAAACTGTGTGGAACTACTTTTTATTATTATTGTTTTACAGAGAGTTCACATAAGGGAGTCTCTAACATGTCGTTTGGTAAGACTGTCAAAAAATTTTGAGGATATTTAGACTCCTCATTTTAAGAAGAATAAAAGCCCACACCCTCATTCTTTTCATTTATGTGTCATTCCTTGCCACACTCCACTCTTCTTTCTCCATAAAGACTCTCTTCCTCTCTTCCCAATGGGTTTTATGAAACTGCTGTAGTACATAAAGTGTGAATTTTAGTACCATTTGGATAATATTTCCCTTCTCCAATTATGCGACAGATATTTTCCCAAGACAATGTAAAATAACACAGTTCTTCAGACGACAGTCTGGCAATAGCTCAAAATCTGGGAAGGAAAGACAGAGAATCCTTTAGGGAAACTGATGAAAATGTCAAGGATACACAAGGAAAGAGATAACATCTCCATTGCTGAGATATGCTCACCAACTGATAGGTTACATTTGGCCGTGGACAGAAATGATTGCATAGATGTTGCACATCATACAGAAAATGGATGTCCCCACTCTGGAATATCACTCTCATGGCTTTTAAAATACCACAGAAGCTTTATCACGAAGCCATCCGTGACTTTGACACCAGTGCTAAATATGCTGCTATGAAACCCAAAATCAATAGGCTGGAAGGAGAATAAATCCTTCAAACCAGCACTGGCTGTCATAGTCACCACTGTGTGACCACATCCTTTTAGCTACGTCTGCCAATGATCCATGCAGAAAACTTCCCTGTCAGAAACACTGGGAAGTTCTGCATGAATCCAGAGGCCAGAACACAGTCAATTATTTGTCTTGCAACAACGTGTTTCAGGCTTTGAAATGTGGAGAACCAAAAACAGTGAATAGAGCTGCCCTGAAAATCAAACACACCTTTACTTTTATAGAGCACTTGGAGGTTTCTTGATTAAAGTGCTGTTTAAATGTTAAATACAATTACATCTACATTTTTGGGAAGGATTATACTACTAATACTATTTTTATTTTCCAGAAAGGTTGCAGAATCAAAGCTTTCATTATCTGCAACCACTTAAGATACCAAGTTACTTTTGCTAAAGAGGGAGTGATAGCTTTGGTGTCTGGGCTAGGATCCAAATGAGTAATTACATTCTGCAAGCCTACATTTCTCCTCAAGTTTTATATTAGATAAAGTTTTTTTTCACTTAGCAATGTTTCTTTTTAAAGACTGTCTTCCAAACCAGAGGCAGCAGCATTTCACTGATATGTGAAATAATTCCTATGTAAACATAATTGGAATAAATCAAGTGCTTTGTGGTTTTCAAAATGCAATGGTCACTCCAATTCATGATTTTCATTTGTTACGTGCATGGAATGAAAACCTGTAACACAAACAAAACAAAAATCCATCAAATCTTTGGTTTCAGGGAGCAGCCTAAGCACAGGCAACGAGGAAAAATGCCTTGGGCAATTCACGTTTATTTTCAAGTGTTTTGCTCATAAGCAGCTTTTAATGAAATGACATTTAAACTGAGTATGATGCACATAAAAATAAAACAGCTATTCACCTGCTGAAAATCCCGTTAAAAAAACTCCAAATAAGATGAACCTAAATTAATAAATCTGTGAACTTCCTTGAGATGTATTTCAGAAGTCACCAGTTCAGTAAATAATTAATTGGTATGAGTTTTTGCTTCTGTTCAGAAATATAAACTCTCACAGCATAGATTAAATGTGCTTTACTAGCTAATGATTCTCAGTGCATCAAAGCTGAGAGGTGGTAAGGCGGAAGAGCTGAAATGAATAAGTAAAAGGAAACAGAGATACTGTCAGGTTACACCAAGGTGCTTGCAAATCAGATCCTGAACTTGAAATATAGTTCTGTTCACAGCACACAGTTCAGAGAGTTTCTGTTTGCAGTCTGTGGAACATTACTCCGTACTGTGTTGCTATGTCCAATTATCTAATGTCAGTGCCTGTCATTTAGATGAATGAAAATGACTCACAAATGAAAATAATGAACCGGAGTGACCATTGCATTTTGAAAACCACAAAGCACTTGATTTATTCCAATTATGTTTACATAAGAATTATTTCATATATCAGTGAAATGCTGCTGCCTCTGGTTTGGAAGACAGTCTTTAAAAAGTAACATTGCTAAGTGAAAAAACCCTTTATCTAATATGGACATCCAATTATTTCAGATGAGTAGCTATAGTAAAAAATACAGTGAGTTTTCATTCATTGTTTTTCCCATGAGTGATCCTCTTTCTTACAAATAAGAAAGGGAAAGCTGCTCATACATTCCTGCCACGGACAGAAAACTCCATCCCTTTTTAGGATGGGATCCATACACATAGCCCACAAGGAAGAAAAAAGAAAGAAAAAAGGAAAGAAACTAAATAAAAAAAATTAAAAACAACAAAAAAACTTGTGCTAAGGGAGTAACTCCTTTCACAAGTGTGTTGTCTGCACCAGGCATTTCTCCATAGCAAGGTTGGTCTTGCTTTATTCCTGCTCACCTTGGATGTGCTGGCACCCCACTCATCCCCATCCCCATCATTTGGGGTAATATCCAAACGACTCTACCCACTAGCACTGCTCTGTAATACTGTTTTGCTGAAACATCTAGGTTTGTTGGACTAAACTCTCGGAAGTTAAGCAGAATAAATCATAAACAATGTTATTACTGTGCAATAGTTCTTACCAGGCAAAATCTTGTTATTGCAAGATATTGATTAGATCAGCCAAGTCTCTTATAGCTTAAAGGATTTTTCATCATTTACAGTAATTACAGTGTCTTCCTAGCTGGTAAAGGTATCTCTGAACTTCCTGAAGGACATCCTGCACCATTATCACAAGTGAGTGGTGATTTCTCAGTCACTTTTGTGAAGCCAGGATTTTGTCCACTTTAAGAAGTGGAGAGCATTTTATATTTAAATACGTATTTCTGTGGATTCTGATATCCCAAACCAGCTGAGTGCCATGGGGAGCAGCAGATGGGAGAATGGGGCCACTGTCTTCACTTCCCAGATTGCATAACCTGGCATACATCTGTTCCCCAGCTGCAGGGACAACCCACATGTGGTTTTGGTCACATTAAGTCTGGAGTCAGATATGCAGAGACATTTCATGTTCCCTCAGTGCTGCGACTGAGATAAAAACACTGTTGCTTGTTTCTGCTGTGCATGTGGATTAAGGTTCATTAAGGTACTTTTCCACTCAGGAAATATGCCCGTTTTCCCTGAATGAATAAGTGCTTTTCTTGTCATTTCAGACACAAGCCTAACTGTGTAATCATTGTATAATAATTATATTTTTCTTACAAAGCAATCAAGGGCTAGCACTCTCATAGTAAACAAGTTTATCAAAGAAGCAATCACAGTGAGTCATTTTCATTCATCTAAATGACAGGCACTGACATTAGGATATACCTTGGGACATGTTTTCACTATAAGTAAAGTGATTGAGAGAAAAGTACTTTTCGGCTATGGAGTAGAACAGGCTGCCCAGAGAATTACGGATCCCCCATCCCTGGAAGTGTTCAAGGCCAGGTTGGACGGGAATTTGAGCAACCTGGTCTAGTGGAAGGTGTCCCTGGCCATGGCAGGGGATTGGAACTACATGATCTTTAAGGTTCCTTCTAACTCAAACCATTCTGTGATTCTATGATTGTATGACTTTGTTCAAAGCTCACTGATGGCTCATCATGTCACTAATAGTTTTGTATTGGTACCTGCAAGACTGGGCTAATACTTAGTAAAATATCTCTACTGGCATCTCTGGTACAGGATCAGGTCCTCTGGGCGTAACACCTCAAATTCATTTCAGCGTGTACCTTCTGACAAATGGATTATTTTATGAGTGTATTGAGGGGCATAGCAACTCTTCGGAGAAGTAAAATTGTGCAATATTCTGAATAATAGGAAAATAGCCAAAGTTTCAACTTTAAACACTTTTGTTCAGCTGTTGGCATCATCCAAATCAAGTAAAAAAATACCGTGAATCTGGTGCAAGGACCCTTGAATTCATCTGCTAGTCCTGGCAGGGATTTGCAATATGACCTTGGGCAAGATCAAGTTCAGATTTTCTGTACCTCAGCTTCCCTATGTGCAGAATAGTTATAATAATTCTTACTCCACGAGAAGACCGTGGGGCTTAATTAACATCTATAAAGCACCTTGAAATCCTTAGATAAAAGGTTCTGTAAAAGGGCAAATGTAATTACTGTTATTATAGTGCTGCTGCTATAAAATATTCATGGTATAATGGCAAGTCCAGTGAACATTCAGAAGCTTGTAAGATCAATTGCTGTGCATGAATGCACAAGCACATTAGCACATTTTACAAGATGCAAGGCAATTTTCTTCCAACTTGTAGGGTCCTGTCCTGCAGAGGGTCAAGAACCCCAGTTTCCCACTGAACTCAATGAGAGGCCTTTGCAAACAGCAGGAAACGAAGGATCAAGTGTGTTGCAGGGTCCGACTCTTAAGAAAGTAGTAGAAATTCTCATAATGAAAAATAAAATACTGTGAGGTTTTGATTGTTTTCATATTGATCAGAAACGTTCTAGCAAACTGCAGTGAACTGTTGTGCTGGCACCCAGCATCAAAGAATGGAGGGCCAGAGCTATGACTGATATAAATCATGGCAGAATTTCTAAAGTCAGTGAAGCTACACTGATTTATGATAGTGAAGTTGTTAAGAACAGAAAATGTTCTTAAGGGTTTTATTAAAAAGACACAAATGAGAACTACGTAATATCAAACATCAAATTAAAGTAGCTTTGCATTGATAAACTAAAATTAAAACAAAACAAAACACACCTTTTCAAGACTCAATTTTTGTATATTTTAAACAGAAAAAGTGTCGTCGAGATTAGTTTATTATTGGAATATATATAAAAAATTAATTCCTTAGGAATTAGGACAGCAACTGGATATACTGTGGATTTAAATTATTACTTTTCCTCCTGTTCCACATTTGTTGTTACCTAGAAGTTCACAGAACCAGCTGTTTCGTTTTGAAACAAGTTATCATTGCTGACTTTCTAACCAATTACAAGGCATACTTAATAACTGACAGTGCTGTTACGCAATGCAGGTAATTTAAGAACTTCTAGTTCAAGGACAATACTAAAAGTCATATGAAGACTAATCATTGCTGGCACATTGGCTAGCTGCATTTTCTCAGATATCTAGCCTTGACATTCTCCGTAGCACCATCACATCCCACCGCTTTTTTCCACCACACCTGAGCTTATATCTTCAGTGTCCATCTGAGCATTCGTCATCTCATCAGGCTCCATCCATGCTTTGGCACCCTCCTTTTCATTGCCCTCCAATATTCATTTG
This sequence comes from Pampusana beccarii, assembly GCA_013399365.1. NCBI lineage: Eukaryota > Metazoa > Chordata > Aves > Columbiformes > Columbidae > Pampusana > Pampusana beccarii. Next base: position 572,089 of record VWYH01005798.1, read on the forward strand.
GCATTTCCTCAGATACAAGCTGATGACAAAGTAATATTCCTTAAAATATGAATCGCAACACCGCAAAGGTAATATCAAAATATGTATTTACTCCAGTAAGAAGTTATAGGACTTTAATGCAATTTTTTGAGGGAAAAAATAATTTCTCTTGAGCTCTGAGAGTATGATCTCAGTGATCTATAAAAGGGAAATCTCCTAGTGCAAAAAAACGTGTCTGAAACCATTAACATTTACCTTGCTCCTCTGAAAGCCCAGTAAAGTTATGACTTGGAATATACCCCTAAATCTCTGGAGACACTCTTTGTAGCTACAATTAGGAGTTCTCAGAGTGGATGCCTCTCCTTTAGAAAGTGTAGAGCTGAAATTTCAGTTAGAGGACCTATTTTCAGTGAAGACCACGAAAATTGTGCCTACAAATAGCAGCAAACTTGGACTTCTGGACTGTCTCATAGATTTTCAAGAAGCTCTGAGTGTGGGTGATTTAGGATCAGATGTTTCCAAGCTTTCCAGGGCTATGAGGTCTCATCTGGACTCTTTTCATAGGAGAGGTACACCAGAACTTCAAGTTCTTTGATTAAAAAATCAAATTTCCCAGCCCATCAGGCATTTGGCAGCAAACCCTGATAATTTCCAAGCTCCCAATTTCCTGGTCGTCTGTCCAGTCATTTTTCCATAGAGGAGATTGTGCATTTCAAACAAAAAAGCAGGGACAGTGGGAAGCATATTTTGATTTTGGAGAAACAGGAATAGTCTTGGTGTGACCAGACTGCCTTGGTGGAATTGGAATAAAAAGTTGGAATATTTGAGTTCTGCAGAACAAAAATGCAGCAAGGAAAAGCGAAGCAATGCATTTTCCTTCTGTCATTGATTTAAGATCTAAAATTTTCCAAGAATTCACAACGGAATGTGCTTTCCAAGTATTCACAACTACGGAACTTGAATTTTGCAGGTAGCTCTTGCCTATGGCATGACACATAGATGACCTTAACAAAGCTCTCTTGGAGTACAACATCCCAAAGCATTGCTGTATTTTATGGCAGATGTCTTGAATTTCTGTTTATAGGCTGTCCAACATCCATGGTACATCCTGGTGTTTCATCAAATCACAAATTACATAAATATGCAAATATAACATTTAAGCCCATGGGAGGACTGAGGGAGAAAAGATGCACAAAGTGAGTAAAAAAAAAAAAAGTATTTTTTAGTTAAAAAATATTAATGATACGGCAGTATTCAAAAGAAGAACACAGTAGGTCTGTGTGCATTAGTAGCAAATAAAAACAGTGACTCGTGAGAAAGATCTTTTACTATTCAAAATACATCCACAACTTTCAAAATTAACTTAATGACATAATAAAATATTTTTTTCCTGGGAAATTTTTATGCAACTTTTTAATACAATGTTTCACTGATTTCTTTCTCTTCTTTAAAAGGAAATTCAGGTAAAATACTTGTGCTTTTCTTCAGCGTTGGGCTGTTCATCTCTATGAATAACAGTGGAGGTCAGAATCTTCAGATCCATTTAAACTGCTGCAACACCTAGTAATATGCTGATTGCTTTGCAACATCTAAGATTAAAAATAATAAAATAATATTTTTAGACTCCTAAGATGAGATTGATCCACAATTGGTAAGTAGAATTACCTACAATCCTTGCCCAAAACCAGTTCAGCCCATGCAACGATTTGGATGAACACTTTACTCCTACAAGTAACAGTCATCTTCAGTGAGACTACTGGCACCATCTGGAGCACCGCATCTAGTTCTGGGCTCCCCATTTTAAACAGGACAAGGAATTACTGGAAGGATTCCAGTGGTGGGCTACGAAGGTGATGAGGGGCCTTGAGCATCTTTCTTATGAGGAGAGAACGAAAGAGCTGGTTCTGTTCATCCTGGAGAAGAGAAGCTGAGAGGGGATCTCATCATTGTTTATAAATATCTCAAGGATGGATGCCAAGAGGATGGGATCAGACTCTTTTCAGTGGTGCCCAACAACAGGATGAGGGGTGGCGGGCACAGACTGAAACACAGGAGGTTCCATCTGAATATGAGGAGAAACTTCTTTCCTTTGAGGTGCCAGAGCCCTGGACCAGGCTGCCCAGAGAAGTTGTGGAGTCTCTTTCTCTGGAGACATTCAAACCTGCCTGGACACATTCCTGTGCAATCTACTCTAGGTGAACCTGCTTTAGCAGATGGGTTAGAGTGGATGATCTCCGGAGGCCCCTTCCAACCCCAACCAGTCTTTGTGATTCTGTGCCTGTGTGGATGTTGAAATCAGATGAGCATAAATCTCTGAAGAATGTGAGATCTGACCAAACAAACAAACTCAACAAGTGACAGAAGGGAGGTTATGGGAAAGAGAGGGGATGTCAAGATTTCTGTATTTAATCAGATGAGATAATCCATCTAGTCCACCATACTGACACCTGTCGTGCTTCCCTGCAAAAAGCAGCTAGAAAAGTAAGTCACGTGCTACCATTTAGAAACACAATCTTTGCCTTCAAATATCATGTGTTTTGCTTGAAAATCTTGCACATTGCATTTCAAAATGTTTCCATCCTGCATGTATGTCTTTTGGTCTGTTCCTCATACGCTGAAGAAATTTCATCTTGTGGTAATGAATTCATAGAATGAATGAACAATCAGACTTTGTGAACAATCGGTTTATGCATATGCATTAGCTGTTCTAAAGGTTCTGTTTAATGAATAATCATGAAGATAATATATCTGATTCTCTGATTCAGGAAGAATGTCATTTTGGGTTGCAGACTCAAAGGGTGTGAAAAATTAGGACATTCCAGGCATAAGAATGTCACACAAAGTGATGACAATGGAAATATCAGGGCGGGAATGAGTGATGTGATAGATGAGATCACTGAAGAAATTTAAGAAGGTCAACAACGACTAAGAAAAAGGGAGCTTGTGATGGATTTGATGCCTAAGATAAAATGTAAGAATATTGGATTTGGTATAGAGGGGAAAAATCAGCTTACATCAGAAAGATGTAAGGACGAAGATAGCTAAAAGCATAATTTCCACAGCCAGGTTCTAGAAGGATCATTTAAAGAGGAAGGAAATAATTTGGGAACTCCAGTTTGCCATGAGCAGAGGCAAGGATGGATGGTGCTACACGGGCATGCGGAGCTGGGTGTAGAGGTCAACAACAAGAGGTTTAGCTTTTCTGCCAAACCCTGGCTCCTCAAGATGTGATGGATAAAGAGCCAAGCAGTCTTGCAGATAGCCTGAATGTCAGAGAATGATAACAGAAGAAAAATGCCCATGTGACGGAGTGGATCTTGAAGAAAGGGGGCTGCTGATGGGGGAAATAAAGGAAAAAAACAGCAGACTTAAGCTGGGAAAACAAGAAGTCTGGAGTAGGCCTTTATTAAGCTATCCCAGAAAAGCTGTCAGAGAGACAGTCTGGTAAATAAGAGTAGGGTTGAGGGAGGTATATCACAGGCTGAGAGCTGTGAGGTTTTAGAAGGATGTTAATAGCCCCTCCATCTTTCATGTAGGCTGGATGTGGACTGAAGTTGCCCGCACAAAATCTGTGCTCTAGAGAGGGAATTTCACCCCTTATTAAAATTCAACCACCTCTCTGGTGGGTTGGCCCATTTCGTCTCTCCTACTAACACTACTAAATCGCTTTAGAAGAGTAAGCAGAGAGTAATTTCCCCTCTTCTAAACTGTAATTATCCAAACTGAAATTTAGCCAGCAGACTAGTTTTACATTTCTTCTGAAGCAAAGCCACCAGAAATAGGCAGCATTCCTTCCAGCATGAAGCTAAGGATAGGGATTCAGTCCTGTATCAAGTGGAATAAAATGGCCCTGAAGCACTGCTCCTGAAAGGTGCTGAGTTAACTCTATCCCTCCCTGTGTCGGTTTGACTGAAAATTAGTTAATTTTCTTCATGCAGTTAGAATACTTTCTTTTTTCATAGCTAGCATGGCCATTATTTGGACTTAGTTTGAGAACATGAGATAACACCCCAGCGTAGAGTTAATGTTTTTAATTGCTCTGGTCTGAGAGTCAAAGACATTCTGAGCTCTGCCCACAGGTGTGAGGCATCAAGGAAGGAGGGCATGGATGGAGCAGAGCTTGACTGACATCCAGACTGATCAATAAGAGTATTCCAGCCCATTAGTGTCATGATTCATATTTAAGGAGAGTCGGGATCTTCTGGTCTCTCTTTTGTGTGCATTCTTCGTTTTTTGTCAGAGTCGGGAAAGTTCCGTTCAGGATGTTTAATTAGGCTTTTTGCCATTTTACAGAGGCCTTGGGGCCTTTCTGCCTTTTTTACCTTTTCTGTATCTTCAGGATCAGCTGTTTGGGACCAGGTGCTGCTTCCTGGGACTGGCTGCTCGGTGTGGATGGTGTTCATGAGGAATTGCATTGAGTATCTTTTATTTTATATTCTATTTCTGTTATTATACATATTTACCAGGAATGTATTAGTATTTTATTATTTTATTAAACTGTGTTTATCTCAATCCAAGTTTCTCCCTTCCCTTTTGATTCTCTCCCCTATTTGGGGGTGGAGTAGGCAGTGGGGTAAGTGAGAGACTGTCGTGGTTGTATTGCTAGCTCAGGTTAAACTATGACACTCCCTCTTTTTAATGTGATAAGTGTGTTCATCACCTTTTTACGTGTTCTGATGCCATATATGTGTGAGGGTAATTTGAAAAGCTGACGTTTACCAAGGAAAAGGGAGATTTGCTCTCATCTTCTGTAGGTACAGGATTTGGCCAAGGAACACATTCCTTTGTGCTGCCAAAAAAAAAAAAAAGATCCTGTGTTGATCAATCCTGACCCAAGGGAATCAGATTTAACAAACTCATAGTTCCAAATGATATAGCTGGAACATGGCCAGAGAATAGTTCAGGACGGAAAATCTATCGGGCCGGATTCAGAAAGTGTATCTGGAATCTTTAACACAGGTGGTGATGAGAAATGTTGAAATTCAGCCACAAATCGCCCAGACAGGAATTCCCTGGTGGGTTTGTATGCCATGTCCAGATGCATCGCACCTTCGCTGCAACCTGGCCAGATGGGTGAGTGGGTGGAAACAGGATCAGACATGCTGGGGGCTGGGAGACTTAATGTGGTTATCCTCTGCCATGGCAACCCTCCTCTGGCACATCTTTGCTGAACATAAGGGACAATCTTGCCTTTGTGGGTAAAGATAAAGCAGGATTCTCAGAAGCAAGTCCCCTGAGCATCTGTGTCACTGTGTATTTCAGTTTCATTTGTGCTTTGCAATGTCCCAGTGGAATAAGCGATTTCTGCTTGCAACGTTACATCACCTGTAGGATTTTCTTATTAAAATGTGCCTTATCTATCATGTCACAGTTGTTCCCTCTTTTAATGGGCTGGTATCAATGAGTCCATCTGTGGAATTACTCCATGAAAACAGCCCATAAAAAAGTGAATAAATAAAATATTTACTGACATGTCTGCATAACTATCCTTCTGTGCTCTCTGCTCCAAGGTGCTTTTAGGCTTCATTAGTTAATGTTCATGGAATTATCTGAAAATAAAACACCCTACACAGCTGGAATTCACCCATATGATGCTTGTCCAGCTGGAACTTTGTTTCATTTAGCCACACATTAGTGACCTCTAAAATAGTCAAAACTGTTGTGTATGTCTGTTCTTTAAAATCATTGAAGATGTAGCATGTGTAGGTAGTGCCTTGATGCTGAACTTGGATGCAAAAAGCATCAGTCCCTCAAAAGTCATCCAGAAGCCTTCCATGTGCTGATTGGCCATCCTGATCTACAAGGCTGCCCTTAATTTGTGAAACAACTTCTCTTAATCCAGTTTGATATATAAAAAAAGCAGTTTAGACCTTATTCCCAAACCACTGTTTGTGCCTCGCTGGAAAGAATGTTTCAGGGACTGCCCTGACTTCTGAAATCACTGTCTTTGGTAAAACGTTGTCTATTGGGCCATTTGATGGACCAGTTACACAGTGTTGTAAGTATGATGTAGGGAGATGCTTTCTTCCAACTTCAACATGTTCACTCCTGATTTTATCCCAGATGTTTTGCTGGGAGCCCCAGCTTGTTAGATCAGATTATTTGATGGCAATTTCAACTTTCCTTTAAAACACAGATTGGATGCATCACAGATGGTGATGGGAGACCTCTCATTTCTGCATCAACATCAACTCCTGATATCTTACTAACAGCCAGGACAAACCTGCATGAAATCCAGAAGGCAGAATCCTGTCTATTCTCAGACCAGAAGAGAAATATTTATGGTAAAACAAGGAGGCTACGGTCCTAACATACAAAGGGAACCTTTTTTTTTTTAAAGTAGGACACAGCCACATCCTTTAAATGCATGATATTTACTTGTTTTCCTCTTGTTTTGCCAAATTACCTACATTGTTTCTACCGTAGCATCTGCCTTGGGCTCCCTCTGCAGTCAATACTTCAACCCATAGAGGATATTAACCTTTGAGTGAGATGTTCAGCCCTGCCTAGAAGCCTGATCCTGAGAAATCTATTGTTTCTGAAAGGGCTCTACAGCACAGACTATTTTAACACATTTTAACAGTTAACTTTACAAAGCTGTCTATAGATAAAAAGAGAAGCTTTAAAGCTTTTTAAAGTCCTTTAGGGAACCTGTGTCCTTAGGGACCTTTCCATGTGTCTTAAAATAGTCTAAGCTCTGTTCAGAGGGTATTGGCTGCTCTAATTTTGCATTTGGGGGTTCTTGTATACCTGAGATAACACAACACACCCACACTGTGATGGTTTCCTTGACTGAGCCAATTAATCAAAGTTCTTCATTTGCCACGACTGAGCAGTAGTTGAAGCACAATAGATACCACCAGATAATACCTCTTATCAGTATCTCATTTCATCCACCTCCCTAACAGATCTATTTACTTACTTCGTTGCCCAAAACTGAGTTCTCCATTTCTTCAAACCCCCTAGACAGCTGCTGTATCCTCCTTGGAACAGATTCCAATATTTTGTTTTTTTAGGAACGCTTGTCTAGCCTACGTACAGCTTGCTTAATTTTATGGAGCAGTGATCCCCATCTCATTGAGTTTCTAATCTAAAAAACAAATTGCACTTGGGTTTCATTTTATGTATACACCTACTGAGAAACAAAATTACAGACAGGTTTTATTTCTGAGTGGTATAATACTTTGCAAGTTTCAAAAGACGTATAAAAACAACTTGCTAGAAAAAATGGAAAGATTTTTGCTGTGATATTTGCAGTTCTGGCATCGTTTTTTCTCAATTGTTTGAAATGGATTCCTTTTTTTTTTTTTTTTGGATCATGGCAAAAGCCAAAAAACAGATGTATAAAATGCTTTTAGAATAATTTTCAATATTTAATTGGAAAAACTTTTTATTTTTTGTTAAGAATAACATTGATTTTAATACTTTTTTGTTTATGTAAATCAATTCAATTTCATTTTCAGTTCAGAAAGATGGCAATTTGTGGGAAAAAAGAAAAATACAAGAGATTTTGACAACTTTTAATGAAAACCAATAATTTTTCAAGTCTCTTTCTGAACAAAAACTTTTTTCTTGGAAAAAAGTCTACCAGCTGTACCAGCAAACTTAAGAAAGCAGCATAGGCTTTGTAAGTCTGTCGTTTAAATGCAAGATCCAGTGGGGTGAAAAGTGGTAACTGTTTAATAATGCACAGCAGCACTATACAGCAATTTAAGATGAGAAGACAAGAAGAATGACATACGGAATTGAAAATGCAGGCTGAGTATAAGTAGTCAAGATGTAATCATCCGAATGTGAATTTCGCCACAGCAACAGAGTAGGCATCCCCGCACTTACAGATATTGCCATGAAATCTTTAATGACAACTTGTCAAGGTGTCTTTTATGCCTCCATTTTAAGAAATGACATCCAGAAACACAGTGACCCCAACTTCCCACTTGAGTATCGGTTCACAACAAGTCGGAGGAAAGAGCTTCGCATGGTGAATCATTGGAACCATTTCTTTTTAACAGTGGTTGTATTTTTTGAGTTGTTTCTGACTGGATATATAAACAGTGCTTAGATTTTGGTGCATCTGAGTGGGTCAAAAATGCACCACTCTGGATCCCATTTGGATGTGGAAGGATAGGGTTGAAAAGTCGTATTTTCCATTTTTTTAGAATGTGTTTGTATTTTTTAAAGTTTGAATTATTTGGTCCCTCCACCACGCCTCTGTTGTTTTGCTGTCAAACCTCATTGGTTTCTTCTGATGTAGATGGGTTTATTTTGCTACTGGAATGATGGTTTAAAGCCACAAGGCATGTATGACCTGGTGTATTTTTTATTTCTTCCTTTTGATTTCTTGTCTGTAGAAAAAAAATGGACCTTTGTCCAGCAAGGAGCATATGAACAGGGGATAAAACAGTATTTTAATACCCATCATGTTTGAATACAAAATAAAGTATTCTGTAGGGCAAAATAAGTGAAAAAGAAGCACAAAGGCCAAAATTTGCAATAATGTTGTATCAATACCTATCAGAAACATTCTCCAAAGTTCAGTGAATTATTCCTCTATTTTAATAACAATATTTAGATTCTTAGAAATATTCCCAGTGATACCTGTTCCCAGTCAGAACTGTTTAATGGACAATTGAAACACATCTTGTTTCTTCCATCTTCATCAGGAGAGAGCTGGGAGACAAGGAAGTTATTCATTAGACAGGGAGTTCAAGCCAGAGTCATGTAAAAAAACAACATGGAACAGAGGCAGTGCAGAAAAACAACGGAATTATCAGAAATTTGGGTAAGAGGAAAAATCTCTTCATGGAAAGGGTTGTTGGGCATTGGAACCACTTCCCTGCCCAGGGGAAGTGGTGGAGTCACCATCCCTGGAGGGGTTTAAAAAAATGTGGAGATGAGATTCTTAGGGATACGAGTTAGTGCCAGAGTTGGGTTAATGGTTGAACTTGATGATCTTGAGGGTCTTTTCCAGGCAAAATGATTCTATGATTCTATGAAAAAGAAATAAAGCAAGCAAAGTAAAAATGAAGAGAAGGAAGAATGGGGGTAAAGCTAGTGGTGACATCTATGTAAATCACGAAAAGAAGGCTGAAGAAGTCACAGTTAAGAGGGAGTGAAGCAGGTCAATGAGATGGTGGGATGTTGTGGTCAGATTAGTGGCAAGAAAGATGGAAAAAAAATTAAGCCAAATTATTGGCAACCAAAAGAATAAGTAACAACCACAAGCAAAAAGAGATATGAATTAATGCTTCTGATTTCCCACCTTTTTGCCTTCTTGTTTTGTTTCTCCTTTCATCTGCTTGGCAACTCATCCTGGAAAAGGGTTATGGCTTTGGTTGTCCCTCTGATGGTGCTGAGCATCTTGCTTTTACTTAACCAAGATACACTCATGATAAGAAAGCAAATAAAGTGAAAACCTGAGTTTGTCATAATCCATAGGGATTTGCCTCTGATGTCAGCAGCCAGGATTTCAGCCACGATTTGTGAACTTTACACTTGGAGTCTGTATTTCCAGAAGCAGACGTGTACATTCTACCCTCTCTTCATAGTTAATTAAGAGAAATAGGCATTTCAGGGCTGCCATTCATGTCCTCCGGAGGGAAGTGTATAGAAGAGGTAAATCCCTGAAAAAAGCTATTTCTTTCCTATAAATAAACACTAAGCCTAGTGGGGCCTGGATCATATATAATACACTAAGCTGAATCCTGCTGTCTGTCAGAAGAAGTACAGCGTGTGACAGAGCCATGAAATAAGACTTGTGAAGCAAACTAATGTGTCGGGCTGGGGGTCATTCCTTTCACACCGCTTCATCAGGCTTCATTGCTTCTCTCTTTGCTTTCTGAGATAAGTCGTTCTCGAGAGTAAAAAATGAGAATCTTCCAATTTGTGAGTCATTTGAGTGTATAATATTGCTTGCAGTGACGTTTGGCTGAGAGGCCTGAGGCAAGTCTTTTCATCAGCTCTGCTGCAACTGGGCTGTGATGAAGGTGGTGGATGGAGGAAACGGCTTGAGCTGCTGGAAGGGAGTCAGGTGCTGAATTAGTCATCTGTCATGATGAGGAGCAGAAACTAAGCAGGTAAGTCATGTGAAAAAAAAAATACGCATCATCCTTCAGTCTTCCAGACTCTCATTTCCATTTCCTAATGAAAAATGAACAGGCGAGCAACTAAAAGTTCCAAAAAACTTTAAAAGTCTATGCAAAATCTGACAGGGAAAAAAAGTCTGCAGCACTTCAGAAAGCACTGGAAATCTAAACAGATGGTTTGCTTGCTTTTCTGAAGAATAAAAATTAAATTGATGTTTCTAAAGCAGCATCCAGGCCTTTAAAGATAATAAACAGACACGATGCTGTTTGCGCTGATGTGGGAAAAAAACTCTGGTAATGAACCATGGGAGCAGACCGGGTCCAGTCCACTTCCTATGAACCAAAAGATGTACGGTGTTACAGGTACAGATGACATAGGCATGCTGAGTTGCTCCTATATATTTTTTGTTTAGTAAATACTATATTTAATGGCCTGCCATTAACTGCTGAACATAGTAAGTTAATTTTGCATTTAAACAGTAAAACTTCAAGGAGGTTCATAATTGCATATCTTTTTACCAAATGACAAGCCATATGCTAGGAAATTTCAAGCCACTAATTAAACAAAACATGCCCAAGCATGTTTTTTAACAAATACTGTACATCATTATTTAAATTCAGGGCAAATACTGTTCTGAGCACTACAAATAGCTAAAATGGTGTTTAATAAGATACACCATCTGCATTTCAAATTGATGCCACCCACATTTAAATCTCTTGAATAATCCCACTGAACAGCTACTGGGGAAAAGAAATGCGTTCATGGCTCTTTCTGTGAATTTGATACCACTGTTCTCTGCAATTCTCGTTTGGTTATTAAACTCACTGGGGTAAAACTGCCAAAGTGGTAACTGCCAGCTTCCAGATTACATGAATTGAGAAGTGTACAAACCAAATTGAACTGTCCTTTAAGAGCTCTGAAAAGGGAGTAATTGGAAATAAATCAAAATAAATGCGGGGTTGTTTCTCCACCCCTGTCCCCTGCTATATTTAGCTACTCAGAACTACTCACAAAGACTTGTAACATATGGAACCCTACAGATTGTATAACCTCCAGACAACTGCTAGGGCACAGCGTACTGGAAGAGAATGCACAGAATAAGCCTCAAAAAGGAGAAATGATGAAATTCAGGCATATAGACATTTTTCCCTCTTCCTTTCCCATCCTTGCCTCTCCAAGAGAATGAGCCTGAAACACAACAGCTGTTGGGTGCAGCATCCAAACATCCACCATGTACTGGGTTTGCAGGTGTTTGGAGTCCAAACCACATTGTCTCGTCCATGCCAAGACAGCTGGTGTAAAGTCACGGGCTAATTGTTACGATTCTCCTACCAAGGAACTATAGGGGATAGTTATGACAATTAACATGGCTGAAATGGAGCCAGGGAAGGGAGGGACTTCAACAAAGGCATCTGCTGGAAAAAATAAAGTCAGTACATCCCTTTTATAATTTTTTTATAATTTTTTTCTGCTCCACAGCTGATATTTTCTTATGGACAATTACACTCTCACTGAGATTGTTTATCAGTGTGCTGTGAAAAATACTTCCAGTGAAAGTTGTGGGATTGTCTTAAAACCTCTGAGAGCTTGGAAATGTAGCCAAGGCATCTGTTCTACCTGGTTGGGTCAGAAATATATTGAACTACACCTGGATGATTAAGCTAGAGCTGGGCCTGGCACTATAAATAGCAAACCACAGAAGCATCTCAGGGCTTCTGCCTTTCAGCATTACCTGAATTTACTTTTTTGTCGTTTAGAAGGGTGGCATAAAGATGAAATGTATAATTTATATCTGTGATATGAAAGGCTCTAAAATTTCTGTGAAGAGCTCATTAAACTGTCTCTCCTACAGCCTCTGTGGTGGCAAAGGGACCATATGTTTTCATAGACATTTGGCCTGTTAGGGATACAAATGCCAGGTGAGTTGTTTTATTTTATATCTCCTCAACCCGATCTCAACCCAATTTCAACCTCAGGAATGAATCCTCTGTAACACAATGTCTTCCCCAATGGTGAAGATAAACCAAATGAGCCTCTACAGTAGAAAGCACAGCTTGGCTCGAAATTTTGACCCATGAGCCCTGGTGTTTTGAGTCATAGAATGTCTTGAGTTGGAAGGGACCCACAAGGATCACTGAGTCCTACTCCTGTCCCTGCACAGGACAACCCCACAGTTCACACCATGTAAATCACAGTGAATTTTATCAACTTTTAAGATTCCAGCTGGATTGTCCTTTCTGACACCGTGATGTAGTTCCCCTCTCCCAACTCTGCACTAGGACTCATCTGTCATGCTTGGTCCGTCCCTTGTTTCTGATTTTCACATTGGATTTCAAGAGGCCGTGGATGAGGAAGCTGCTACTGGCCTTATGTCAGTTGTAAGTAACAAATCCATTAAAAATTTCTAAGGCCATTCTTGAGATATTCATTTGTCTCATTTAAGCCTCCGAACGTCACTACTTCTATGTCTCTCAGTTTCTTTATGTACACTTTTAATGCCTTCTTCTGCTGGCCAAACTGAATTTCTCAATTCAACCACAACAGCTCAAGAGAATCCTTCAAAATCCACAACATCTATCCGTGATGTATATTTTAAAGAGCAAAAGAATAAACTGAACTTAATTGAAACCACAGTGTTAAACACCTTGCAATGTTTCGAAAGTGATCCCTTACCACACCCCATTTGGGTAAGATTGTCAGAAATGCTCAGCCAAGTTTTTTTCCCTTCTTAATGAATTCTGGGGGAGTCAGTCAAAGCAGAGTTCAGCCAGCATTGAGTTCTTCTGAAAAATCTCATCCTTCTTGTATCAATCTATCCATTTTTAATTAAGTACAAAGAGGACTATGGTCTATATTATGGATTAATGGTCTGAAAAATTTCATTTAAATTAACATAAGCCAAAGAAATTATAATAAAAGTGATAAATTTAACAGTACTGGTACATTTTGTTTTCTTTCTTTATTCCTTTTTTTTCCTTGTGTTACTCTCCTTGAAAAGCAGCCAAATAGATATCCTTAATTTTCTTTTTTTAAAATAATGAATTGCCAAGTTCAGCATGGAGTCCTTTTTGACAGCTAAGTTATGAATCTGGGGTTAATTCTAACAAGATTTTAAATGGAAATAGTGAAAACCCTTTAATCTTTCTGGTGGTGTGAGCCAATATCCATAGTTAAGAGAGAAAAAGAATTAATTCTCTGCAATACATAGAAACAGTTTAAAAAGCAGGAGAGAAGAAGATCAGCACACAAAAATATTTAACTTAATCAGCCCATACAGCCATATTTCCTTTCATCATCTATTTGGAGACCTCCATTATGATGATTAACACCTGACTACTAACTTTTCCACAAATCCCTCCTTAAAATCCTTCTTTTTTGCTGCATTGATTAGAAATAAATAAAACTAACCTTTTTCTGCCTCCTTTCCAACAAGCTGACCTGTTCTTTCATTGACCTTCCCTCCTTCTGCAGCAAGTTCCGCCACCAGCTCTGTGCAGGTACCACATTTCTGCTCCATCTCCGGGCTCGGAGTTATGGCGATGTAAAAAATAGTTATAGCGATCTACATAAATAGCTATATACAGCTATAATGATACAGATAGCTCAGGTGAGAAAGCATGGGTCAAAATTAGCATAATTATTGGGTTGCAGATACTCCCACAGGAAAGTATGAATGGGCTGCCCAGGGAAGTGGTGGAGCCACCATCCCTGGAGATGTTTTAAAGGTGTTTAGACAAGGTTCTTAGGGACATGGTTTAGTGATAGAGTTAGGTTAGCTTACGGTTGGACTCGATGATCCTGAGGGTCTCTTCCAACCGAAATGATTCTATGCTTCTATTACACATAGGGCCTTATCCTGAAAGATATTATCATTTCCAAATATTTTCCAGCAGCCTTTCTCATTCAGAAAAAAAGTTTTTGTGGGTGATCTCCCTGCTGAAACCCAGACTACTGTTTGAAACTGCTCTTCTACATGGAAAGACTGGTGCAAAGGCACCTGGTGCTCCTTGGGGCCAAATGCCCATCGGTGGTGCCCAGCAGCCCTTAGTTAGCTCAGGAAAGCACATTTTGCATAGCCTATACAAATGGAGACTAGTCAAATCCAATGTATTTATTCAGTTATCAGGTGCAGACAAGGACACCAAACAGCCTGTAATGCAGAACATCAGAAAAAGAAGAAAAATCTTTGCTGCTCACTGCGCAAAATGCTGCCCCTGGGAATCGGGAGTTGTTTGCCATGCCATGCTCACTAGAAGTCTGCCCACTGCTAGGACAGAGATCGATCTGCACCACGGCCTCAAAGGCAGGACCTGGCAGGGATTGCAAAACACGTCTTGCGTCTTATCTGTAACAAAAATACATCCAGTGCTCATGTCCAGTTGAGACATGCAGGGTCCTGACTGAATACAAAAGCCTAGTTTGAGCTGGATTTTCCTACGTAATATTTGCCAGGACACACTCACATTTCGCCCCTTGTCTGTGACATGATGTATTGTTCTGTAATTACTTTTTTATGTCATGTTCCAGCCACATTCTGAATGTCACACTTTTTAATTAGCTACAAGCCCATTAAAATGATGCCTTTTCAATCCATGTGCCCTGGGAAGGCTGGGTTGTTTTAAACGACTGATTGAAGCTTGTAAACACAAGCAAGCGATATGACAATATTAACCCTACTCATTGTTTGCAAAAAGCAAAACTAACAATCTGTGAATAATTATTTTCTTCCATTAAATAGTATGCTGGGATATTGTCCTGAAAAGACCCTCTCCAGAAACCGTTGTGTATTTTATGGTGTCGCTCTTTTTAGGTAGTGAGACATTCTTTTAATAAGTCATCGAGTTACCCCTCATGGTTTTGCTATTTAAAGACAAAATGCACCCCTGACACATCCAATAAATCATACCTATTACATGCATGCATCCACAGAATCACTAAACTTCATGTTATGATCTGATTTCTGTCCAAGATTGCAATAATATTAAATACTAGATTTTCCCACGTTTTCCCAGGGCTGGATTTTTTAGACTGACCTTGAAAAAGGAGGATGAGAGGAAGGAGGAAGAAGAAACAGAAGGAAATAAAGACGAAAGGAAGCACTGTGGTCTGACTGCAGGAACAAATGGGACATAATTGAAATTCTCAGGAGACAAGGATGTTGCACAGAAGAACTGGGTTGGATTTGTTCAGCTATCCCCTATATAGAGACTTGTTTACTAGGATAATGGATTTTTTTCTTAAACAGACAAAGAAACAGTCAAACAGACCCGATAGATTTTTATCACATAAGAAAATGAAAGATTTGAGATGGAAATTTGTTCAGGGTTTAGGTTTGGGGTTTTTGTTTGTTTGTTTTGTCTTTTGTTTGTTGTTTGCTTGGGTTTTGTTTTGTTTTGTTTTGTTTTGTTTTTTTAAACAAGCATTCTGAATTCCCCACATAAAGAAATTATTTTCATTAAAAACCCAACGTTTTGCTGACAATCCATTTTTCCATCACATAGATTTCTGTGGAAGTTCCTAATATGATCTCAAGGGACAGAATTGCTGTCACTGCCATGACTCACAAAACAAAGTAACAGTGGGGGAACAGTGACGAAAAAAGAGCCCAGAATCCCAGGTGAGTACTGAGAAGTTGTCTGTGTGTCACAGATCCAAGCAGATACCGCTGGCTGATAAAAGCCCTGTTAACGTCAGAAAGGATGGAAAAACAGGTCTTTAACCTGAGGGATCAATGCTCTTGGGTTTTTGCACCAGCAAGGTAGGAAAAAATCTAAATTGAAAATACGCCTGGAAGAGAATCATCTTACTATTTTCTTTTTTCTTTATTATTTTTAATTATTTTTCTTTTTATTTTCTTGTTTTCTTTTTT
>VWYH01005798.1:588220-718454 GCA_013399365.1 Pampusana beccarii
TTTCTTTTTTCTTTTTTCTTTTTCTTTTTTCTTTTTCTTTTTTCTTTTTTCTTGGCTTTTTAATTGCAAACCATTTTTACTACTGAACCCCGGAGTATGTCTCCTCCTGCCTGCTTCCCTTTCAGACACTATGCTCCTGATCGTCAGCAGTGAATGTACAATCTTATCTAACTGCTTAGCTCTGGCTAAGTACATTGTTAACATTTTAAATATTAAGGGGAAATTGATTTTTCCCCTTTAAAGAACTGTATTTCTGTGTCATGGTGATTAGGTGTGCATATTCCGTTACTCTTTCCCAGATAAAGAGAGCCTTCTGGGAGTGCTTCGAGGGGAAGTATTGTACTGTAACGATTATTAGATGAGTTCCACCTCCTCAATAAGGAAGTGAGCAGTCTGGAGTGATGCAGTTTATTTACTGAAGAGTTGCTTTAAGAAAAAAACAAACCAAAATGAAACAAACCCACCTTTTACAATACCTTGGGTGTTTCTTCCATGGAAGAAACTTGAGAATAGGGTAAGAAATGGAAGGGCAAGAAGTTAATTTACCAAGAGAAAGTATTATATAGTTTTTTCCCAAAACTATTGAGGATTTTAGGCAACTCGTTAAATAGCTGCAGCATAAATGAAAAACAAAGGGGAGAGAGAGGAGTGTTAAACTTGCAAAATAGCCACAGCAGGAGTTGTTAACCAATGGTCCAGGGCTTATGGCATCAGCCCACAGATGAAAATCTAAATCCAGTTCCATCTTCTGCTTGAGGAGATTTCAGCCCCTCTGCCCCAGAGGAGTACCCCTTCGGCTGCAATGTGGCGTATTCCTCTGAGGGACAGGGAGCATTCAGTGCCTCTTGTTGATGCAGTTCCATCTGGCATTGCTAATTAAACTTTCACCTGACATAAAGTTTGATTTTTAATCGTCCTGACTGCTAAATTCGTTCTTCTTCCTTGTCTTAGTGAAAACAAAATCATGATTTAGTAAGCCCCAGTTCAGACTTTATTCCCTGGAGGCTGGACTCTCAGCTTTGCATCTACGTGCTACTTGTTTCAGAGACCGCAGCCTCAGGTGTGTATTGTAGCATTTTTTTCTCCCTCAAATTCTCCTGTTAGAGGGGTCCTATCTTCTGTTCAATATTCCCTGAATCCAAGAGTAAGATTGGACACTCATACGAGAGGCAAGATATCTGTCTCCTAATATCTACACTCAGAATACACTAGCAAATTGGCAAAGTAGTAACAGAAACAACTATGCCTCATATAGCTAACAGAAGAAGGACTAAAGAACATATATATGTGGTTTTCCCACACATTAAAGCAAAAGCAGGGATGAAATCTGTGCCTCCTACATCTAGGGTCAGTGCTTTGGCAGCTGGAGCAAGGAAACATCTCTTCTACAGTTAGGGAATACGGTCCTTCATTTCTTATTTGTTTTTCTTGCTGGTGCTCTAAATTAGAACTATTTATTTTTTCTATTCAGCAAGAGGATCTTTTACTTGGCATAAAGTGAACATGTTCCTGTTGTCTCATTTTTTTTGGTTTTCACCAAGCTGATTAATTTGTCTTCCGCATCACTGTCATTTCTCCACTCTGGTAGCTGAATCTCAGGTCCCTTTAACTTCAGTCGTATGTACTCAGAATCAAATCAGTCTTGAACTAGAAGTTATTTCTTGTTAAAATTCAGCCATAATTTACAGAAAAGCAATAATCCTTGCCTTGGATGCAGTATCAGAGCAGCGTGGAAACCTTTCCTGGGATATCACACATCCAACAGAGTGCAAGAAAGTTCAGTTTCCTGAGGATATTCAGCAAGTCATTTCATCTCACTCATGTTGGTGGTCTAGCAAGATAAAAGAGGTGCATTACCACCGGATCCTCCAGAGGAGGAAAGGCTCATTTTGAGTTTGTTCTATAATGATTTCTATTTTGCCAACTGAGTGAACAAGATGGCACTAAATAGCTGGTATTCCACAAATACATCCCTGAGGAGATGCAGCTGCCAGTGACTGTCACACGTTCAGACAGACGGAGTCTAGTACAGTTTCTGAATATACAAAGGGTCAGAGATTCAGCCAACTGAAGTGGTACAAAGCATCACATGAAGGGCTCTGTACCACCAACAGTTTGTCCTAGAAAAGGAGCCCAGTCCCTAATTAAAAATCATGCTCTAGAAGTCACATAATTCAGAGCTTTTTGTGCAGAACATAGCAGCGTTTACTGTGCCATGGTACTTCCTCCCTTTCTTAGCATTATTGGCACTATCTGCTCAGGATGAGTCTGTGGGCACAACCCATGGTGTGGTGACCCCCTTTACGGACCTCTAACAGCTTCATTTTAGCAGTTGTATCATTGTTCTTTGAGGTCCGCTGTTGGTGGCAGAGAAGGGCCAGTACCACTCATGTTGATGAGAGCTGTGTGTGTTTTGTGCCACTAAAGTCAAGGTATGACCAAGCCTTGAGTTAGAAGTAGACTCTATAGTGGTGGCGACACATGTCCTCAGTTCATGTCCCTGAAGACTTAACCCTTCTGTGCAGCCTCAGGGAGTTTGGTCAGAATCTTTCACACCAGCTGGGTTATGTCTTTTCCTATTTACCAAGGCAAGTGTGAACTCTTGACTGAGTAAAATTCAACTCAAGCAAAGAAATTTTGCTTCTGCTGAAAACAAGAGGAATTTTGCCATTCATTTAAACACACCTTCAGACTAAAATCCGGCTCTAAGGTAAAGAAGAATGGAGACATGGGGCCACTTGGTTGGAGGATGCTGCGTTGGAGTACTCACACTGAGTTGGAGTTCAAATCAACCCAGCTATGGGAAAAGGAGAATTTTAATCGCCAGTGAAACTCAGCTTGCTGCCATATTGCATCAACAGGACGGACCATTTTCAGCTGATTGATTATGGCATAGGGTATCTGGTTTAAATTGTAACATATGCCACATGCCTTTAAAAAGCGAGTGAATCAGATGAAAACCTTCAGAGGGAGAGGAAGTTGTTGTTTTGGGATCAGATTGACCTTCTCAAGAAGGTTTCAAGACTGAAGGAGATCCTGTGCTTTACCTAATTGCTTTGAGTTGTTCTCATTAAAAAAGTAATTATTCTAGTTCGTGCAAAACACAGCTTTTTGAGTTTAAAGGGCACCATGGCCTTCATGGGGATATTTCTAAATTATCTAGACAGATCCTTCTAAAAGTTATGCTTGATTTGTAGTCCCATCACAGTAGTGAACAAGACCATAAAGTAATGCTTTCCAAACTAAATCAGAGTGCTACGGCCACAAGTAGGAATCAAACACATTAATGCTGGCTCCAGGCAAGCCATTTTTTCTCTAAGCCTCCCTTACAAGTAGCTGTGAGGTTTAAGAATTTTGAAGAACACCACATACACAGTGACATGTAGTTCTCATCTCTTCCATGAACTGGTGTAGATGGTTGCTCCTGTTAACTGCAATCTGGAACATGAAAGTGTTCACCTAAAAGCTTGTAGTCACCTTTCCCTGTGAACTCAAGGACTCACTGCATCCGTGGTACAAACACCACCACAATATACGATTGAATTGATCAGGTCATCATATCTTCTGCCTTTCTTCAATCTTCCCCTTCTGGGAAATGACAGCCAGCAATCAAGTGAGGAAGCAACAGACAAAGCTCACAAGCAGAGTGCAGGGTGATTTGGACTTTTTAATCAACAATGCAGGATCAAAGGAGGCCCACTTCAAGTGTATGGAGATAAAGACCAATGGATCTCTTCCATCAGGGGTATGAGCAGAAGATCACATTAAAGAATACTCAAGGAACCTAGACGTGTAATTCCGTGGGCCCTGAGCTGGCTGAAGTCACTGCAAATCCACTCTCAATAATCTTTGAATGATTAGGGTGATTGGAAGATGTGCCTGAGGACTGGAGGAATGCAAATGTCACTCCTATCTACAAAAAGTGCAGGAAGGAGGACCCAGGAAAATACAAGTAGGTCAGCCAATCTCACCTCGATCCCTGGGAACGTGATGGAGCAGCTACTCCTGGAAAACATTTCCAGGTACATGAAGGACTTCAGGAGGAGTCAGGCACATGAAAGCACATGAAATCATCACAGAATCACAGAATCACAGAATCACAGAATCACAGAGTCGACTGGGTTGGAAAAGACCTCAGAGATCATCGAGTCCAACCCTTGGTCCAACTCTAGTCTGTTTACTAGATCATGGCACTAAGTGCCCTGTCCAGCCTCAGTTTAAAAACCTCCAGGGATGGCGAGTCCACCACCTCAGGAGCAGTCAGCATGGATTCACAAAGGGGAAGCTGTGCTTGACCAACCTAATAAACTTCTACAGTGAAATGACCAACTTGATAGATGAGAGGAGAGCAGCAGACACCGTCTATCTAAATTTCAGCAAGGCTTTCAACACTGTGTCCCGTAAAGATCATAGAGAAACTGATGGAGTATGGACTGGATGAGCCGACAGTGAGGAGGACTGAATACTGACTGAACTGCTGGGTCTGGATATGCCGCTGTCTAGAGGCACCTTGACAGGCAAGAGAAATGGGCTGACAGGAACCCCGTTAAGTTTAACAAGGGGAAATGCAAAGTCCTGCACTTTTGGGGGAATAAACTCATGAATCAGTACATGCTGGGGATTCACCAAATGTAAAGCAGCTTTTCAGCAGAGTACTTGGAGATCCTAGTGGACACCAAGTTGACCATGAGCCAGCAACAGATAAAAAGGCAATATTATCCTGGGCTGTGTTAGGAAGATCATTGCTAATGATCCTTTAATCACCACTGGTGAGACACCTGTGAAATGCTAGGTCCAGTCTTGGGCTCCCCAGTCCAAAAGAGACTTAGATGTATGCCCAAGCATGGCCAGTAAAGAGATTGGAGCATTTCTCAATGAAGAAAGGCTGAAAGAGCTGAAATTGTTTCCATTTCAGAGATCTTCCTTATGGCAGATCTTTTCATTGTGTATAAACACCTGATGGGAAAGTAAAGAAGATGGAGCCAGACTCTTTCAGCGGCGCCCAGTAGCAGGACAAAAAGCAATGGTCACAAATTGAAATACAAAAAAAATCCATTAGAAATCCACTAGAAAAAACATTTTTACTATGAGGATGATTGAACTGGAACAAGTTGCCTAGAGAGGTAGTGGAGTCTCCATCCCTAGAGATTTTCAAACGCAGCTGGACACTTTCCTGGACAACTTGCTGTAGCTGGTGTTTCTCTGACCATGGATGTTAGAGAAAACAATCTCCAGTCGTCCCTTTTGAGCTCAACCATTCTGTGATTGTGTGATACTGTGCTCTTCTCCTCCAAAGACCAATAATGAGGACCTCAGCTGCAATATATTTTGCTCATTACTCCAAAGACTATCCCTTCCTACCCAAGAGGAAAAAAAAAACAAACATAAAGGTGAGGCTGACAGGCTGTAACTTTCTGTGTAATTAAAATTACTTCCTTGATGGAAGTAACCATGATACTGACCCAGGAAATCTTGACCTCACTTTCCACTGACAAGGGTATTACGGAGCTAGAGACCAATCTTTCCTACCTGGTATCCCACCCTCCCTTTTCCCTTCCGCTTATGGGAAGAAGATGAATCTTTCCGTCTGTGAATTACCCAATATAAATTATTCATAGAGCACTTTTATCAACCCTATTAGCTGCACAGAAATCAAGGTAAATGTCAAGTCATCTTGGTTAATCCTTCATTCGGGCTGTTGGAAGTGATACTGAGCTGAGAGGTAATGCATTTGGGTGCCCAGAGTATTCACTTTGCCAGAGAGCCATATTTTGATGAGAAAGTCTAAGTGCTTCTCTGTGGCAGAGCCTGAGCTCTATCCTTTCTGAATAATTGGGTAGTAGGAAGCAGCCCTGATATTTGCATGTTATCTTCCAGACCATGTATTTCAAACGGAGGAATAAGGGACTTAATAACTCATGTCTTGTCCATTTGTGTACTGCCTTTCTTAGTGCAGGCCTCATGCTCTCTGACAAGTTTCAAGAGTTGCTCTGCTTTCTACTTCTCCGCTGTCCTAGGAGATGACCCACTATTTTACATCTGGAAGATTTTTCCCAGTAAGAACATATTCAGTGGAACTAGTCTTTCACTCTAACCCTCAAACAGGTCCTCTGACTTTAACAGGCCCAGTGTAGTGGTTTTAAAATGTCACTTGCTGCTATCTGGCACAACAGCTTTCCTTCCACAAAGACTTGAGTTTCTTGGAAAGAAACTTCAGCACAAACCTGTAGTGATTGACAAGCACCTTCACAAGTGCCTGAGTCTCAAAGATTTCAACAGACTTTAAAGTGCAAAGAAAATGAGCTCAGGTATCTAAATTGAGACATTAGTGGGAATTTTCTCGCATGCGTGCAAAACTTCATAGCCCATAAGTCCCTGATTCCATAGATCTTATACTTTGCAGTGTATTTAGTCACACACACTTTCTCTTCCGCCCAGTGGATCTTGAATTTCTTCCTGAATGCTGACATGTTTTCCAGAGGTGGGGTGGAACAGCGTAGTGGTGAGGACACCAGTTGCATATGTGGGACACATGGAGACTGGGTGGCACCAGACCTGGGCCATGGGATGGAACCCATGTGAGTGCTCCATCCTGCATTAAGTTGGGCTTGTTATTTTTAAACCGTGCTTCCAAACAAACCGTTGTCATAGCTACATTTGTTGGGCAACCCAATCCCACTGGTCTGTGTTAGGTACAGTCTGAGAAGACCTAAGGGAATGATTCCCCATGCGAGACTTAGAGATGGTTTCTGTACCAGCCAGGCTTGGGCACAGAATGGGTGTCATGCCTTTCAGCCTAGCCAGGACAGGTTTGTCTGGGGGCAAATGCAAAGCTGGAACTTTTCAATACCTAAGGAATTTTTAAGTTAAAAGCAATGCAAAATCTTTAGAATTTAGGAATCTGAAGAACAGAAATGTTCATTATCGTAGTTCAGGATTTAGGAACCTGCTTTCCCTGCTTTGTAGAATCATAGAATTACAGAATCATTCAGGTGGGAAGAGACCCTCAGGATCATGGAGTCCAGCCATAACCCAACTCTGGCACTAACCCATGCCCCTGAGAACCTTATCTCCACGTCTGTTCAACCCCTCCAGGGATGGTGACACCATCACTGCCCTGGGCCACCTGTTCCAATGCTTGATAACCCTTTCTGGGAAGAAATTGTTCCTAATAACCAACCTAAACTTCCCCTGGCACAACTTGAGGCTGTTTTCTCTCGTCCTGTTGCTTGCTACTTGGGAGAAGAGACCAACATCCTCCATGCTACAACCTCCTTTTAGGTAGCTGTAGAGAGCTATAAGGTCTCTGCCTTTTCTATCTGTCTGGTATTTCTTGTGCCTTGCATTGGAGTCTGATGTGGAATTATCTGTATTTCTTCCATAATAACTAGAAGTAGACAACTTTGAGAAGTCTACAGTAGCTTTCCCTTTGCCCAGTCCCGTGCTGTGTCTCTACATGGCTCTGTACTACCTGTGGAAACACCACAACTCACCTGATGGTCCCTTTCATAGTGTTTCTCTGCTTGGTGTGGTCACACAATATCGTTTCAGATCTGCCCCTGAATATGTTGCCCAAGGCTACATGGAGTGTCTGTGGCAGAGCAGAAACAGGAATGTTGGCTAGTGCCCAAGTCCTTAATCCATCCTTCCTGTGCATACTGCAGTTGTCTTGCAGGCTGGCATTACACTAAATATAAAAGAATGAAAACAGCCAGACAATATGCTTTCTACTTCCAAGCTTTCCTGGCCTTTCTTTTTGCATGTCCCTTGTTGATCCCACATGTAAAACACAGAGTAAATAGTGACTGATGCCAACTAGAAGTATTGCCTCGGTACAGACACGAAACGATGCTTCCCCTTAGTATCCTTATTTTCCATAATCCTTTCCTAATCTGCTGGCAAAGAAAGAAAGACCATATAAGAGCTACAGCTGCCCCTCTTGGATGGATGTAGAGACACAAGTTTGCACATACATTACTCTGTTTCTGCCAGCTCCACAATAATAACAAATTTTACTCTTTAAAATAAGAGTGGTGGAGCCATAGCCCTTGGAGAGGGGAGTATACAAAGGTGCAAGAAACTTGTAGATATATAATGAGAAGCAAAAGTATCTGAAATGGGTTTGAACTCTTTCTATAATACCAAAGAGGTTATGAGGCACACAAATTATTTGAATATCATAAATCAAACCTGTTCATTTTACACACTTGTCAGCGGGCATTTAAAACTTAACATCTTCTCCTTGCTGGCTGAAAGATCCTAGACTGTATTCTCTGTAAAGCAGTATGGCTTTCTAAGCATAAAACCGAGCTTTTTTCTTCATCTATCTCAGCAGAAAGTCTCTCCCACAGGTTTCGACTAAACATTTAAAGACTAGTTGTGAAGTTCCAAGCCTGAGTGAGCAGCAGACGTAATGGACTGACTCTTATTTACATCAGTGCACAAAGAAACTGAAGAGATTTATAGGCAAAGATGTCCTACTTTGAGGTCAGCTAAAGATGAAAACACCACCTCTCAGCACAGCTCTAAGCCACAAGCTGATGGAGACTGAACAAGTCCTCTGAGGAAGCAGAATGACATCCATGCCTGCTCCTCTGTTCTTCCTGGGCATCCAGAGTTGATTACTGTCTGAAATAGGATGCTGGGCTAGGAGGATTTTTAGTCTGAGCCAACACAATCATTCTCACAGTCCGCTATTAATGGCAAACTGTGCAGAAATAGCCAGCCAGAGAGCTGAAAAAAAACACTATACTAAGTTTGAGCTTGAGCAGCTGTAGGAAAAAGTGGTGGAGCGTCAATACCACAGCCTTGTGACTGTGCTGCTTTCCCAAGAAAGTCAGAGACATGTCACGGCCCCGAGCTGTGGCGGCTGGCGTGTGGAGAGCTCTGATACGGAGTTATGTTGCATGCATGATGGAAACAAAAACCACCCTACTAAACCTCTCTCTTGGAGAGCATGGAAGGTCTGGCTGGTGAAATATAGAGCTACCTTCTCCTAGAAAGAGGATTTGCCATATGAGGTGTACTTTCTTACAATCTGTGTGAACCCCCAGATGAAAAGGCCAAGCACTGGAGCCTCTTTCCCTTCTCCACCTGAAAGAGAGCTCAACATTTCTCTTGGCTTTCCACTTCTCTCCTGCACTTGCCTTCTTTTTGCTAATTAAAAAATTCCCCTCTGTTTCCATTAAACAATTTGCGACTGAAGCTGTTCACGTTCTTAAAACACACGGACCAAGAAGAAAGTATTACAAGCATTCTTGTCTGGCCCGATAGGAATGTCAGTGCTACAGTGGCTTGTGTTTTGACATCATGATTAAGACAGGGATTTCAGTTTCACACTATACACATTCCTATCTTATTATCCGTACTTTATGGATGGGAAAACGAACATGTTGACAACCACGATTCCTAAAAAACATGCAGGGAGGGGAGAATGCAAGAAACCAAGTCCTTTTTTTCAAGAAAAAGTAAAAAACGATCCCCAGAAATAAGCAATTGAATGTGGCTGATAGGATATACAGACCACAATGCAAATGATACACATATACAGTTTTTTAGCTCTGTAAGTATCTAGATAAGCCTATCTGGTAGTAGCAGCAGCTGATCCAGTGACATGTGCAAAGCTCAAATCCACCAAATATGAGATTGCACTTTAAATTTAGAAAGCATCTTTCCCTGAGGATAGCATACCGTTTTGTAACTATTAAATATTAACTTGATATCACACTAGCCCACTGCATGTACCATGTGTAAAGGGGCCAGTATTTATATGTTTTATGAGACACCCAAAAGCAAGGATAGAGTAACCCACAATTGTGGAGTATGTTTCCTGTACCTGTCATAAATGCTAAAGACTATCAGATATATTTATATTATCTTGACAGAAGTGCAAGTACATGCCTGGAGTGGAAGGCTGTGAACAACCCCAACTGGAAAGTTGCAGAGAAATAGGGTAGTAAAGGGACTGGGAAAAGACTCGTGTGCCTGTCACCTCTGACCTTATAACGTAATTCTGCCCATGTAATTCTGGGCAGGTTGCTCAGTCTCTCCATGCCTCTTTTCCATCCCTGAAATAGGACTATAAGTCTCTATTTCTTTTGCCTGACTTACCTATTCACACTAAGTCCCCCAGGATGGGAAGTGGTTATTATTTTGAGTTTGCAAACCGCGTAGTATGAAAGGGCCCTAGGCTCCAAATGCCACACTAGCGTAAGCAATAATAAAAGTGAAACAGTTCTTTGCTTCTCGTTGCGCAGAACCGGCCACAATAGAGGAAATAATGTTCAGTTTGCTACCTCTGACAGGTGGAAAAATCTCACTTCTTTCCCAGAAGACTTCATCAGTGATCAGGAAGGAAAGCTTTCCTGATGGAAGGCCAGCGTGTCTACCCAGTGGAAAGACATGGTTATATCCAATCTTGAAACCAAACCATCAATACGTGATATATGAATCTGTGTCTCTTGGGTGTGAGGGACTCCAGGAACTCTCACACAATTGGCCCATCAAGCGGCCAAGTGATTATCCCATGACAGCAAGTCACGGGAAAAAGAAGCCCTTGTTGCTGGTGACTGCTTCAGAGAGATAACGAATGCTCGCTGCCTCCAGATTGGGAGAGTTGCAACCTGTTCCACAGAGAAGAAAAAGACCATCTTTTAGGCTGTCAGCAGCAAGGAGACAGATGGTCTTTTATGCACTAATCTTTCTCTATACCCTTAGAAAATCAAGGGATTTTGTCAGTGAGAAACTACATGGCCAAACTCACTTAAAAGAGCGTATTGCAAAATGATTTGGGTCATTATGGATTAGGCAAGCTTCCCACTTCTCTGCGAAACTAAACAACTCTTTAAAAGAGTTGTGTCAGATACAATCCTGTTTGATACACTCTGTCCCCTGTTGGCATCTCACAAGGGACTGTGTACAGAGAGCATCTGATTCTCCTCGTTTCCACACCGGTGACAATCAGGGCTAATGTTTCTATTGGGAAGAGACAGGTGCATCGAGCACAGAGTGTCTGATGGGACAGATCTTTGGGTGCAAGTAGTGGCATTGAGCAAATATTAGTACTACTCAAGGGATGCATATTACACAATGACTCTAACAGCAACCTCTAGGTTTCCCCTTTTTCTTCTCTCTCCTCTTCCCAGTTGTGATCAAAAAGAGACTGGAAATCAAGTCTCCAGAGGCAAAAAGCTAAAGCACAACTGTGCATCAGCTACCTTGTCTTCTGTGCTTCTAACAGGGGGTCCCTAATTGTAAAAGCTTCATTCTTTACATTTGAAATCCCATAATTGTCCATCGCTTGCATAATGGGAAAGGAAACTATTAGCCTTGACCAGATGATTTCATGATTACTGACTTATTCAATGAATTTGCTGTACTTCACACCTACATTTTCTGAAGTTTGATACCGTAGACTGATCAGGAGTATTAAAACATAATCCATATTTATAACTGGCTGTAGAGGTTGCATGGCCTCGATGCACCACCTGGATGACCATGACCAGAGAAGCAGTCAATTTCTACCATCCACTGGCACAGGTCGCTTTGGAGTTCACTTTACACATCGCTTTTGATCTGTATATTTTTTAATAACTTCACAGGATTTAAAGCCAGAGGGTTTTCTGGGGTCATCTAATTTAAGTTTCCCAAATTTTACCTAATTTCTCCCAAGTAAGTTCAGTAACTTCCGTTCGATTAAAATGAATGTGGTTCCTGGATCGGTAACAAAGAGAGGATGAAAGAGGTTGTTCTGTGAGCAGAGGAACTAATGAAAACTCCTTTTTTTAGGTTTGTGTCTTCACAGCACTAACTCTAGCTCTCCCTCTGAGACTCTCAGCGTGTTTCTGGGTGAGAAAAAACACGTGTTATGACTATTTGAGAGCTGTGCCAGCCAGCCGGTGGGCCAGTACCCGCGAGGCTGGCAAATTGCCACCAAATGAATTGGCTGATGTGAGTTCTTCCTGTCTTTTAATGTAGAGGGTGCTAATTCCTTTTTTTCCTCCACCCAGCAACAGATTTCACAACCTTTGTGGATACTGAATTCTCTCCGAATCTCTTACCTCCTCCACTTCAAATTTGATTGAGATTGACTAATGAGCTTCAAAAGTCATGAGGGTATGGAGGGAGGAACAGGAGGAGAGTTGGTTTTTGTCAACAGAAGATCAAATAACTATGTCTTCTTAGGAAGTTAATAATGAATGCAAACATGAGTGAAGAAGGAATGAATTAAATTAATGGAAGAATGTTTATCTTTATTCTCCAAGCTCTGGGGGGCAGAGGGAGGGGAGTGGAGGAGGAAATGTAGAAAGGAGAAAAAAAACCCTTTCTATTATATTAGCTTGTATTCTTACGCAATAAGACATTGGTACTGACCCTCAGCCAGGGACAGTAGCTGACCTTATCCGTACTAGATATCAACATAATAAAATGAAGAGTGAATCCTTGCTGAACAACAGATCAAAAAGCCAGTAGGTAGATTTTTGTGGTTTGGTTTTTTTTTTCCTAGGTAAGTATTTGGGAATTGTGATTGCCTTAGTTTTAAGCTGTCAAAGCAGCCAGAATGAAGATTCATTTATTTTTGAGAGCTCTATACTGGATGCATCAGCCACTGCAAAGCTCCAGTGCTTATTATGAACCCTCCTTTAAGAGCTCAACGTTTGCCGTGCATTCATTTCCCTCTTGCCCTCCCTTGTGAAACACCAGCTTTTCTCCCCACATTCTGGTTTCACAAGCCTTGCAGTAGCATTGTTAGAAGCGCTAACACTTCATTTAGATGGAGGAGAGACCACACAGCTGTGTTTGCCAAAGAAATCACAGGCAGAAAGTATTCAGCTAGAGACAAAGTTATTTTGCTGGTATAGTCAAGTCTAAACCATAGGAAGCCTTGCAGAACTGGTAGGAAGGAGACTGGGAGGAGATATGATAGTGAGTCCATATGCAAGGATGAAAAACCAGTTCCAGCATCTCTATAAAAGTTTCTCTCTGGAAAAGGACACTTTAGTTTTACAAGGCTGGTGTTATCTGACAGTATTGTCCAATAGGGGAAATTGGGATAAAATTGGGGCCAGTCTTTTGTCTGCAATAATGGCACTGAACTTGTGACCGTCAGGGAGCTACTCTGTGATCCAACACAATTCAATAACACAGCATGCTTAAGAAGTCTGTTGGTTTAAGAGAAAGAAATTAGAAATTTTATCAGCTGTATTTATGGTAACTCCTATTCTGGGATGCTTCAAGAAGAGTTAAACTCTAATAAGCACTGACTGTAACAGAGGATATAGAAACCCTCATGTGATTTTATAACATCACTTTGTCCCAGGAAAAATGATTTCCAGGGGTAAAGGGGTTTTCCTCTGTGTTTCTGCACTGATGCAACTGTGTTCTTTGAATCTGCGTTGCATAAGTATAAACCTATATTATATAGGTGTGCTGCAGCAGCGCAAAAGTGGTTTCCCTTGAATACCTTCAAGTGATTTCCCTCTGATACCCCAGAGTAACGAGGACTTGCAATGAAACACTCACATAGGTGTAGCTGCATTTTTGTTTAAAAGCCAAATTTTCAGTGGCCCGTAATTTGGATCTCTGATAGATCAAGGACAGCTAAATCCCAAACACACAAACCTGAACTGCATTTGTAGCAGTCCGAATAGTAACAACCCCAAGATTATTTCAATAAATAGGCAGGAAATTCCTTCAGTATATAGTGGTCTACAACCGCAGCAGCACTTCGCTGCATAGATTGGTTTACAGGTACATACCAAGGAGAAACAGTCATTGCACACTTTATTAACATTCATTTAAAGCAAGCCAACTATGCAATATATAAATCTATTAAAATATAAATTATATATAATACGTGTACAATATATTAATATATAAATATGCCACCAGTCCAAAACATTGGCTTCCTTTTTAAATGAGTGAGAACATATACCTGAGTTCTCAGCTGAGAACTGGTTTTACAAAAAATAATATAATAAAAAAAAAATTTACTTCCTGCTTTTAGTTCAGAGATGATGTGGGATTTTTTAAGTAGACATGCTGTAAAATCGGAATAGCAACAAATTCCACACTCTTTGATGTGCATCAAGAGGAAAATCTGAAAGACAAAAACCTGCTTTGTGACTTATTGATAAAAGGGAGAAGCTATGGAATCACATGATTTTTAAATGTAAAGTGCTGGAGAATTTTAAACAACATGCCTTGAGTGTCACGTTACATTTTATCCAAAAGGGCACTGCTTATAACTGGAGCTACTGTGGGAAAATTTCCCCTGAACTGGAGGGAAGCAAATCAGCACAGAATATAGCCCAGAATCTATTTGCCTGTCTGTCAGCTACACTATTCGTTTAAATATTTTTCTTCTTTACTACAGCCGAGGTTTCTCTTTTACCTTCAAATTGTCCTAGAAACTTTAATCATTGCACAGATTACAATAACCATTTCAAATTAATGTGATAATTCAGTGCATACAGGCTTTCAGAAAACATTATCACCCCTACTGAAATGAAAACTGCACAGCCTTAAGTGTAATGTTGCTGTCATTTTGCTGTAATTAACTGCTGAAGATCTGACTTAAAATTACAAAGACACAGGTCAAGTTAATCGTCTCGTTGCTTAGCAAAAGGGAAGGAGAACTCAATTGGGTTACTGGAGCAGCAACTACCTATGGTTAATAAAGAATTTGAAATACTGGTTCCCTGAGACCAATACAGTTTCAAAAATATGATTTCCCACAGCCTGCACAGTTCCAGAAACAATGAGTTGCTTCCAAAATGTCTGCAGGTGAACAATGAAGCTGCCACAATTATATCCAAAGGCTTTTAAAAGAACAACACAAGAAACTCAGTAGGCTGAAAATTTACAGTCAGGGCCTCCTTTGTTTACTCAGAACAAGGTGCATAAATACCCGATGGATTTTTTTTAAAAAATTTTTAATCCACATGTTGTAAAATATAAGCTTATTTTCCAAAAGGAACAAAGAACCAATCTCTTAATGGAGCGCTGTGAGTCAGGCACCCAGTTACTTTTAAGGATTTGGCTCCCAAGTCATCTTGATATGGATATTTTACTGCTTATACTAGTATAGCTCTATCTCAATAAGGGAATAATTGGGGATTTTTAGGTGTTTTTGAGGTTAGATAAATTCTTTTTCCAGTCAGGCAGGAGGAAGCATGTCAGTGTCACTGTCCTGGTCTAAATTCACAGTGGTAACTTAAGGGTTCAGTTGTCCTTTGTCAGCAGGTCTGTGGGAATTGGGAGTTTAAGTCCCTATGTCAGTGGAATTAAGGTTGATTGAAGATGGATTTTTAAAAGTAGGAGTGTGGGCAAATATCTGAACTTAAAAAACAAGTTTACTAATCAATGCAAGTAAGGATGTCTATATCAATCTGCAATTTATTAGTCACGCAGAAGCATTGTATAGAGGAAAAAGATTAGAGACATGCTAATGAATACTCTAGTTTTGCACTGATCATCTAATGCTTATGCAAAGAGCAGATAACTTTACATCCATACGTAGAAACATAAAGAAGCCAACCAAAGCTGTAAAATTTGTAACCCCACCAATGAAACTGGTTCTCCAACAGATTGGAAAAGGAAAAAAAAGAAGGATGTTTCTGCTGTTTTAACATTGAAAGCTGCAGAGGTACCTGAGGAGCCAGGGGGAAGATGAAAGTCTGGAAAGAGATGGGGGCTGGTGTCCTGGTTCCAGTCCAAGTGTCATGACAGCTGAGCTACAAGTGGGTTTTTTGGCCTATCACTATCTTCTTCATGGAAAGGAATATTTAAATTACATGTAAGCTGAAGCTGAATAACAAACAGGCTAGAAATGAGGACAATGTTAGCTGGACCTTTTCCTGAAGAAAAATTATCTACCTATCACAGACTTCTGCCTTAGGATGTAAAAGAAATCCTCCAGAGGCTTCTTTCTCTACATCAGCTATTGAGAGTCCAGATAACCACCCTGAAAGGTGCCAGGTTTTTTGAGAACTGCAACTGCTCAAGAATAAATCTGATCCCCTCAGTCTCCCCAGCCTACCCTTTAATCTTTGCTGTCCTTTGTCACCCTTAGCATGGCCATACAGAGTGAATAATCCTGTTGCCTGGGGAGATCCCATATATTCAAGAGGACCATTTTGCTATAATTTCCTCCTCCTGTTTCTAGTTTTCATAATGTTTCTGGAACATGCACTGCTGATGGTTTTATATATTTGGTTTTATATTTCTTCGCCCTACCAGAAACTGGCTGCAAACACATTTATCTCACTGTGATATAACCAAATAAATTAGCATCCAAAAGAACTTTCTATCAAAGCCTGCAAGCCTAGAGGCACAGGAAAATTGGTATTACTGCAGAAGACAATTATTTGGTTTAAGATGGATAAAGATTCTGCAGGGATTTGATACTAGCTTAAAATTTGCAGGGATGTTACAGCTATAAATCAGGAGGAAAGTAAAAAGCCTCAGATGGTCCAATTTGCTGACAATTTTTCCTCCACATTTATTCTAAAAAACATACCTAATAGCAAACAAGGTTTGTTACTGTTGGATTTGCTTGTACTGTGATAGCATCTAAAATACTGCTGGAAGCTTTCCAAACTCAGCATAAGTTTCAGTAAAACACTGTAAAAAAGTGTATGTTACATCACCTTCATGCATCTCAGAACAGTATTGCATGAGAAAGAAATCTCATTAAAGGACCAGATATTGCTGTCCTCATTTTGAGCAAATACTGGAATCTGGGTCCTAGTCCAGGTTTTGGAAAAGCAATTAATTATTGGAGGTGCTTCAGGTATTAGGTCCTCAGCTAGAGACACCTTGAGAAGGCTGAATTTCAGAATGTGCTATGCTCTGAATATAATTACTGGCTTTCAAAAATCTTAGCTTTCCTGGTGCTCTCTGACAAGGACTGAATCTTAAATTCCCATAGATGGATTTATTTTATCAGCTGGTCGGGTTTTATTTATTTGTTGCACTGCAATTGTTTGGGTTGGATTTTTACAGAGACCAGGAGTGAAAGGTCATTCCTAAAAGTCTATATTATGTTTTGGTTTAAGCATTCATTCTACTGAACAGTAATATTTGAAACATCCAAACGTGGAACATTTTGGTTAAAATGCAAGCTGAAATGCAAATGTCACTCTGATCCCTTTATAAGGATTTGAGTGTGTTTGCTTTCCCTTTAAACCATCCATTTTCCAGTCAAAGAAAACCATCTCTGACAGATCTGTGATCAGTTCCAGCAGGGTAGATCTGCCTAATTCCCATGTTGGCATCAGAATTGTGTTTCTCCTATAGAATTAACCACTCAATCCTCACGCAATGCACTGCCAGACAATATATTTGTTTGACTACTGGCATTTTTTATACATGTCCCTTTTATTTCAGATAAGCCTAATTACACTCTGCTGTACCCTTTCAAGATACACAATACGATTTTGTTCTCCTAAGCACTGTACTCTGAAGAAAGTTTGAGCCAAGATTTATGAAAATCTCACCATAGTTTTGAAAGACTTATAACTGCCTACATTTTGTCCTGATATTAAGTTACCTTCTTGAACAATCTGTCATAATTTCCTGACAGCAAGAAAGAGGAATCCACTTGGGAATTTATATAAAATGAACTTGGATTTTAGAGTCTAAAATTAACTTCTTGGATTGATTTCTATGCCCCCCACACCCTTCAAATAGAAGGCACATAAAGATGTAATATCTGTATATTATCAATTTATGGGACTATTAAATTCATGACAAAAACAATGGAAAAACAATGCCTAGCTTTTTCTCAGACTCTTTCTAAATATCTTTTTGTAGTGTGGGTCCTCCTAGTTGCCATTGGTGTATCTCACTCTACATAGTGTCAACCGGCAACAATTCAGACCTTAAAGAAAATTTTATTTTCTCCTTTAGCTTGCTCTGTTTCAATTTTCCTATCAGCAGCACATTGCACATTGGGTGGCTGTCGCAAGACATCGTAACTGGAAACAGTGGAATATCAAAGCTCTTGCCAAAGAGTTCTGGGATTTCGTAGAGGCTCAGGGTGAGAATGTGAGCTGCCAGAGGACTGTACTTGTTTGGATTTCTTCTCTTGGTGTTTCTGATCCCTCAGTGATCTGTGTTTTCTTTCTGTTTTATCACTAATGTTATCCATATAACCATCAGATGTTTCCCTAGGGGTCTCAGCCAATCCGGGATAGTAGGACAAATTTACAGATCGTTAATGAATTATTTCCAAAAAATGTTTATCGAAACTCAGCTGGGATGGTTACCACCTTGGATCTCAAATTGGGAATATGTTGGAGAACATAAGTTCTACCAAAGGGATGTTCTGGCTCATTCCCAGATGTAGGTTTTTGTGAGACTGTGAAGTCTGTCCATACTGTGACCAGCAGTAAAAATCCACCTTGTGTTGATACAGCCATCTCCCCTGGGTAGCAGTGTAGTCATGGCAACATGGAACTCAGTCTCTGCTGCCCACTGAGCATCTATCTGTCATCTTTCAGCTCCCTTGGGGTGAGTTCAGCTAAAAGGTAAAAAGCCCCTTTGTCTGTATTCTTTATTTAGATTATTTGAAGCAAGTATTGCTTCAAACATTGCTTTGCTGGATTTTTTCTGTATTTCTGTGCCTCTGTAGTAGCGACGAGCTGACCATGTGCAACCCTACAGAGTGTGTATAAGACTGCTCCCATCTAACTTTATGCAGCACATCATTCTGAAAGTGAATCACTCTGGGATCCTCTCCTGCCACAGAATGAGACACATCTCTAGCACACAGCAGCCTCCTCCGTTCTGATTCATCACCTGAAAGTGCCTCTTCCTCCCAGCTCAGTGGTTATTAAGGTCTGTATCAGATTGTCCTTGTCTTACACTTGCTAGTTGGAATGAGTCTGCTAGTCATTGTAGGTTAAGAGTATTCTTCCTCCTCTCACCAGAAACATGATTGTCACCTTCTGGTAGCTACTT
The DNA here is from genome assembly GCA_013399365.1 of Pampusana beccarii. Classification (NCBI taxonomy): domain Eukaryota; kingdom Metazoa; phylum Chordata; class Aves; order Columbiformes; family Columbidae; genus Pampusana; species Pampusana beccarii. Next base: position 607,184 of record VWYH01005798.1, read on the forward strand.
GTGAGACGTTAGCCCTCAGTACACAAGTTGGTAATGAGAAAAGAGACCTCAACCCTGCCTTGAAAGTCCCTGGATCCTTTTGGGTTATCTCAGTATTGACCACTACCCATATCCAAAAAGTCATGATCCATGCCTCAAAAATGAGCGCTGAACTCTGTGACATGAATACACCTCTGTTCCCAAAACTAGAAAAAGAAGTACCTCTTCTTCTATAGGTATCTCCATGTTATCTAGGTTGTGGGATGGACTCCACCAATTATAGAGGGATTCTACTCTTGGGGATCCTTGTGAAGTACGAGAAGCTGAATCTGTGTCTCCCTCTGTTAGTTTGACAATAATTTAGGACCTGGATGCTACCCTGCAGTGTTGCAGCCCTGAGAACGTGGAAAAGGTCACTCCTCACCTCAGTCCTTCCCTTCTTTTTCGTTTCATCTGTTCTTCTCACTCCATACCCTGATTCTTTCTGCTTTTTATCTAGATTCCTTTTTATTCCCTTTTTACTGTAAGACAGTCTCTGTTGGCTGCAGTCAGTGGAAAATCCTTACGATGACATAGTCAGAGAGATTTGACTCTCTACAACATAAAGGGCAATGTCTAGGAAGGGCAGAGCAATGCAGCACAGATTCTGGATGCCAAATAACATTATCAAAGTGTAAAGTTTAACATAATTCTCAGCATGTGTTTTGTCTTTCAAAGCAAGCTTTGCCCTACACTTCATTCTGTGCTTCAGAGGGTGACCAACCAGATGTGTTCGTGCATTCAATGTTTTTATTTAATAAACCCTTGCGATCTTCTCTTTTCATTCCACTATAGCTCCCACTTTTATCACCATCTTCTAGTCTCAAAAAAGTAGAGAGAAAACTGTTGCTTAATACTTGTAAAATGTTGCCCTCTTTTCCCCTCACTTGTAGGCAGAGTTATATATTGACTTCTACATTCATTAAGATTACAGTTTTAAAATGTGCAGACCTAATTGCACCTCCTTTCATAGTTAAGTGTCCAAGTCCGTGCATTTTAGAAATGATGAGCGCCTGTGAGTTTAGATCAAGTCAGTCAGTCTTTGCCATTAAAACCCGTTGTTTTGGGTGTATTTAATATTGGATTGCATTTTGCAGAAGCAATTATGACCCAAGGCCAAATTTGTCAACAGCCGTGCACAAAGCCAGGCACCCATTCCTATATTTAGCACACAGTTAAAATGATCTTTCAAAGGTCTTGAACAAATCCTTAAAATTTAGTACTGTTTCTAGATCTGCATATGCTCATTATAACCAAAATTCATGTAATGTTTAGATAGATGGTCTAAGGCACCTCATTCCTGTTGCCTAAATCCGTACCTTAACACTCATCTAAATAATTTATCTTTATTTTTGAAACATCTTGCTAGTGCATGGTGAATAAATTGATGAAAATGGAGACTTTTTTCCAATTATATTAATGCAATATACCCTGTTGGTACCTTTTGAAACCTCAGTATAACTGCCAGTGCTTTATTCCTCCACTGAAGCTGTGCTCCTAAATGTATTTCATGGATTGTTGAAGTGCACTACCAAAATGTCCTCTAAGGACGTCCAATATTACTTAAGCAATGAATTAAATCTTCCCACTAAGTCATGATTATATTTGACAAGAAGTTTTATGTTTGTCAAGATGTCCTGTTTTCTTAATATTTTGGATATTTTGGGTTATCCAGTTCATAGTAGGTTATCTCATTCCACCAGCTTTTGATGTCTTGACGACAGCTAAACCATAGGAGAAGGAAATGACAGTGATGTTCACATCTGGCTCTTGAGTATAGTCCTTATTGCAAAGAATAAACTCCTGAGACACTTAAAACTAAACAAAAATCGACCCAAATCCCCTCTCTACTTTCACGATTTTCAACATAGATAGAGTGCAGCACATTTACTTGCCCTACTATGGTATATTTTGCTTCAGCACACACAAAAAATTTACCAGTTGTGCCTTTTGGTTTTAATCTTGTTTTCTTTGCCATGAGTTGTAAATAAATAAAAGGCACTTCAACTTTTCTGATGTCTTTATGCACCTAGGGACTTAAATGACCCAGTATCTACATTTGCTATTAGCTGTAGTTAAAATATCATTAGCAGAGCTCATGCTATTAGATAAAAGCCACAATAAATATGTTTGGATGTTGTATTTGAGGGAAGGCTGGGGGGCCCTTGGCAAGCACGTAGACTTACAGCAGCTCTGTTTGGCCTGACCAAGCCCAGTAAATTAAAAACCCATGCTCCAATCATAGGATGTAAACACTTATCAAAACCTTTATATGTGATGTTTGATTTTCAAGGTACTCATGTTTGTGGCTTTTGTACATGCTCTTTCTTCCTTGGAACAACTGACTTGTACCAGATAGCAAAGGTCCTCAAGGAACTTTTATCCAGTGAGCTCTGCCTGTGACCTTCTTATCTCACATGTCTTCGTGCATCTTTCTGCCACATCCAGCAGCTGAAGGAGATATATCATCCAATTATGCCAGCTAGCCACTAGCAGAGGGTTTATATCAGATAGAGACACATGGCTAACATACAGGATATTTGCAATGCAACCTATGTGCAAAGGAATCATATCAGGGGGCAGGATCAGGCCATCATTATTGTTTAAAATGACCTGTAAATATTAGGTCAGCTTGTCTGCTGTCAGTGTTGTGCCACTAATTTCAGTGACAGGTTCTGATCTGTTGTCTTTAGATCCCAGCTGAATTTTCGAAGCTATCTGTTGGCAACATAGGAGCTTCGTTATGCTTTTCAAGTTAACTGTAAAGGTTCAATTATGAGAATTTTTTGGGCTTTAGTACAACATTCTTTGCACTGTTACACTCACATTTATTATCAGCTTTAAAGATTAATGCACAGCAATGGAAGGCAACATGACAGAGGATCACAATAAACAGAAAACAGAAATACACTGGCTGGACAGAGGGTCTCGGATATGATTTGTGCACATTTAAACCAAGTTTGAGTATTCAGTGAAAACACATTAAGAATCTTTCCTCCACCTTTCTAACCAACAAGGCTACAAAAATATTTCCTTCTTCACGCAGGAGCCTGGAAGGGATCTGATTCCTTCTGAAATTAATTGCTCAAGGGCTTTCTCACAACGTTCTACAGCAGTTGAAAAGACTCCTATTCACTTTATCCACTTCAGTGGGACAGCAAATCCTTTTTTTTCTGTGATGAGCTTGCATGCTTTGTCTGTTTTTTAGCCATGTCAAGGGGAACTGTGGAAATAGTACAGATCTTCTGACACTTTAGGCACTGCTCCAGGTAAGCGTAAAAGAATCAGAAGGGGAATCCAACTCATAGTTCACATTTTTGTAATGCAATCCTAACTCACTTTTTGGCCACTAGTGGGGGGAAAAAAAAAAAAAAAGTAGTAAGTAATATTCTTGCTGTTGGTAAGAATATCTGGGAGTCTCTCAGATCACATTACATACCCTAGTCATTTCAACAGCCAGTGTGATTTAAGAATGACCTAGAGCTACACATTATTTGGGAACGATGCCCCTGGTAAAAGGGATGTATGTCCATGCCGCAAGTTGACAAGTTTTCATCTCCACCGCAGGGGAGAGTTTAACTTTGTATCACTCCTACATGACATGACTGGACAGACACATCCTACTGAGTGTTCTTGAACTTCAGTTCCTCTTTGCTAAGACATCACTGCCTTACCTGCTACAGCTTCAAGGAAAATAAAGCAAAGAGGACATCATTTACAGTCCCTCCTGCTCCAGGAATGCAGAAAAAAAAAAAATCACATTACCACCTTATGTCTGTAAAGCAGTGTGTGGCTAGATTCACAGGTTATCCTGCAGAGACTATCAGAAGAAGGGAAAGCTTTCTTTTGACTAGTGAAAGCAACAGAAAGCCGTGGAAATTAAAGACCATTCATTTACGCAGATGCATTTAAAAATCTCAGCGACCGATCTAAGGTCACCGTCTGGGTTCTCTTAGTAGTCAATGGAAAAGGATTTTGGTACTTCTAGAAGTATAATTTATCCCATCCTTAGCTATTGATTACAAATAGGTGGGATGTTGTCTCTCTCATTGACTGCAAATGATATGTGTAATACAAAAAGCTGCAATTTTACTATTTCAGTATATATATTTCAGTATCTGTGCATTACCTTCATAGGTAACAGGCCTAGCAGAGCAGTCCTATATAGTCTGTGAAGGTGGTTTTAAAGAAAAAGCTCAAAATCTTTTCACCCATTGAATGACTCCTGTTGGCTTTGAGTCAAGCCTTCAGCTAGATAAATTGAAATGTTTCCATTGGGAAAAAAAAAAAAAAAAAAAAAAATCTGATGTGTCATCCAATCCATAAAGTAGGGAAAATATACATAGAAGGAAACAGCAGCAATTATGTTTGCCACACCTAGACAGGAGAACAAGATGTGAAATGAAGTCACAATATTTCTCCTGCTTATATGAATCTTGAGCTGAGGATGGTCAAGCTTTGTGGGAGGTGTTTCTGTATAGTTTTGATCCGTTTGATTTGATTTTGTTTAGCTTTTCTCTTTCAGTACAAGGTGCCAGCTTGTTTCTGTCGATTGAAGGTACATCTGCATTGGCTGCAACTTCCTGAGGAAGAGGCATCAAAATTCATAGAAAACTGACTTAGCGCTGGCCTACACCTGGCAAGGTGATGCCGCTGAAGAAGTAGGTCTGTGATTCCTGCATTTCCCCCAGTGTAAGTCTCCAGTATGACCAAACCTTTTCTTTGAGAAGGGAAGAGGTTGTTATGGATCCAGCTGTGTCTCTACATAGGTCCCATCACCTTGAAGTTCCAGATTAAACATAAGCTGAACTGAGGGAGCTTATAAAGGTTTGTAAATAACTCTTCTGGAAGTGTGATTGTGGCCACAGCATGCGTGGCATCTGTGAGCAGGCAGACAGCTCTTCTTATTCAGTGTTTGAATAACAGGAAAATCACTCATCCATTACTACTTTATGGCCACAGCCACAATCCTCCCCCGAAGCTGGTGCCTCAGCTGAGGATGCTTCATTTCCATTTAATGGGATGAAAACCATGTGGCTGTGAATCATCTGGTTCTGTCTCTGCTGCCTCGACATGAGCACGTTCGCTGCATTCAATCAACTGTGCTACAGTTCAAATTGATGTCAGGGCTCACACCTCATTTCCACACGGAGAGGCTGTGAACTTTCTGAGGCTGTGAACATTTCCCTTGCCAACCTCCTCCATTCTAGAGGCCTGATCATTTTTTAATTTTATTATTTTGACTGCTGCTGTGCGCTAGATACTTTGCAGACAGACTAGTTACCGTCATTCCCTAAAGCTTTTATTAGCAGTACTTTTTCTTTCTGTCCAAGATTTTCTGCCACATTTATTATCACACATGCTCCTGAGTATGTGCACGCATTAAGATGCCCATAAATCACCGTACAACCCTAACTACACTATAAGAGCGCAATCCCACTGTGCTTTAGCTCCTCTAAACCAAAGCTACCAAGGTTAGTCTCCCCCCTTCAGCCCCAGCCTCATGTTTCCACCTTCAAATTGGAGCTGGCACTAGCAGATTTGTTGCACAGGTTAATATTTTATGCAATATGATACAATGAGCTAGATTGGGGAGCTGATGCAGCTGGAAGCCAGTCAGGCTAGTTTTTGGCCAGGCCGTATTCCTGAGCCATGTCATTACCCTGTACTGATTAATCTAAGTCAGGGAATGATACTACGTGGAAGAGGATGGGATTAAGGGCAAAATTACAACAAACCTGATTTAGAGTGGCTTAAAGTGCCCCAGTTCCTCTGCACATGAGGGTACACGCATGTGTTTGTGGATGCTGATTTCTAGGCACACATGAACAAAAATTGATAGATCATTTATTTTCTATATACAGCACTGAGGGGTATAAAATCCTTAAGGAAAAGTTTAAAGGATCCTATTTGGAGGCTTTTACAGGAGCTGCAAGGTGACATTTCCCAAGAAGACTGGCAGCAACCTGGTACTAATCCTGACCTCCCTGGAGGTGCTGCTTGGTGAAGACCTCAACACATCGATCAGTCAGTAGATTAACACTGCTTAAATAATCAGGAGTAACAAGCTGCAGCTGCCACAGCTTCCCAGTCTGTTCTGTTACTGGTGGGATGGACACAAGTGGTGTCAGCAGCTGTGTTTAATTCTGATGATGTAGAGACAGGGTCTAGGGAAAGTACATAAAAGGATGGTGACTAAGCTAGGGTGTTGGAGTGTGTTTTTTGTTTGTTGGTTGGGTTTTTTTTGCTACAGGTAAAAGACAACCACCTTTATGGTGATGTAGAAGACACAAGGTATGATATCTCTTTTGTTGCTATGTGAAAAAGATGCCTTCCTTTCTGGGCAGTGGAAAGCAAACCATCTCCTTCTATCTGGTTATGGTAGTAGTGATTCCTCCAAGAGTAAAACAGCAGTTTAGTCACCTTAGCAGGTAGTTCCTTTCTCTCCTTGTTCAGTTGTGTTCCTAATTGTTTTCTGTATTAGTTTTGATTTTTTTTTTCCTAATATTTTCCATAACAGTAAAATTCTATTCCTCTGCAAACAAACTCTGCTAATATTGATTCAAACTTTATTACAAATGCATTAGCTGTGGTATTATTACCGTTATTTAAGCTTTTGCTCCTGTCCCATGACCCACAGCTAAATGAACACTTTATACTCTCTCTGCATAAGATATTTACTCACTTTTCCAGCATTTATCTCATGCCTCCCATATAAAACAAATCCTCTTTCCTTTGTTGTTGTTATTTTTTTTTAAGGTTAGCATTGGTTGTGAATATCAAAAACAGCTTGTGTTTCTTGCTTCTGAAAGCCATTAAGTTTTATCTCGTGGCAGCCTTTATTCCAACTATTGAGACATATAAAATCCATATTTTGAAATGGATTTTGATTAACAATTGAAAAGTAGTAATTGTTGGTGAAATAAGCAACAAAGTCATTGATATGATATATTGTATTACAGTTTGATTAAACTATTAACAAATATGCAAAATACTTGATGGAAAAGGCACTTCTGGAAGGGTGAGTTTAAACTTCCTAAATAGTGAATTTCTTTTCCTTTCTCCTTCTGACCATGGATGAAACCTAAGATTGTTTAGGTCTTAGTATAGTCATCTCAGCTAGATGTCTTTAAGTGGATAGGATGGATCAAAGATGTGACTCTGAATAATTTGAGTTACACTAGCTCTGCTTGGTTTTTTTTTATTTCTCTTTCGAGTATCCTACATAACAGCATTTTGCTCTTCCTGTTCCTCATATTTACTGGACCAAAAAACATGCTATAAGGAGATTGATGAGTTAAGAATGAGGTGCTTCATAAAGCACAGCAGGACGAGCATGTCTGGATCCAGCCTCTGGCCATAGTGACCACAACCTATTGTTGAGGTTGCATAGAAACACTAAGTTATAGAATAATAGAATGTCCTGAGTTGGATCGAGTCCAGCTCCTGTCCCTGCATAGGACAACCCCAAAATTCATACCATGTGTTTGAGGATGTTGTCCAAATGCTTCTTGAACACTGTCAGGCTTGGGGCTGTGACACCTCCCTGGGGAGCCTGTTCCAGTGTCCAGCACCCTCTGGGTGAAGAACCTTTTCCTCATGTCCAGCCTAAACCTTTCCTGGTACATCTTCAGCACAGCAAGGAAAGCCAGGTAGTGTTGCTACTCCAGTTTCTCAAGCTATATGGCACCAATACAACAGGGCATTGGCTGGAGTTCTGACCCACGTCTGTCCAAACTGTTTGATTACTAACATGCTCTTTGGAGAAGTTTTTTCTTTGTGTCAGATAGTGGTCTCCTGCGAACAGGACTGCCCTCAGGAGATTGTGTGGAGTTCATGGTGTGAATTTTGTCTTCCCACCTTGTACAGTTCTCTAAAGCCATCCCAACAGGCGTTGCATAGTAAAAAAAAAAAAAAATGCTTGCATGACCTCATACTGCATCTCATGAAGGCACTTCAGGTCAGCAGAAAGTTCTTTATTCCCATTTAATTTAGCAGTAGACACACAACCTCCAAGAAGGAAAGCAAACACTTTCCTCAACAGATTAATCAGCTCTGAATCAGACTATCTTCTACTTCTGATGTGCAAGTAAGATATTAACCTTTCATAACCTTCAGAAATCTTCTGAATTCCCAGGAAGACCTCCCAGCATCTGTCTGCTGGAAGCTGCATTAGAGCACATCTGAACTGCTCTACAAAGACAACAACAACTTACACCAGAGTAAATTTAGCTGTAGCCATGGTGTCATCAAGTAAGCTCAGAATCAGACAATAAACTCTGACTCTAGTTTCTACCGTGCCTCCTTCTCCCGTCTGCTAAATATCTCCTGGATTTCCTGAGGCTGTTTTCCTTGGTCCGTCTTGATCTGTCACTCCCCTGTAGGTAAATCTCGCACCAATATTCACCATTTCTAAGCAGGAAGTTCACAGACTGATGTCTCTACTCCAGAATCTCCCTCTAGGCAAACTAACATTATCTTATGTGTGATAATGTACCAGTTCAAGATCAGCAAGGTTAGAACTGGGCTTATAATCCTTTCCTTTGGTCCCTTTGGGCTGTCTTCACTCTCTATAGCCATTCTTTTGCTCATTTATGGATTCAGACAGCATTTTCTGCTTGTATCATCCTTTAGCAAGGAATCTTGGTTGGAGATGGGGAAGAGTTAACATACCTTAAAATAAAAACAACAAAAAAACCTGGCCCTTTCTTACATGATTTCGAGGTAAAATTCTTATTAGAATGCCCATCACTTGGAATTCATCTTCTTTCATTTTAACTCTGTTAGGTATGTTTGGAAATGCCCAGGATCTAGTTTAAGCTCATGATCTAAGTTCTATGGGCAGTTGGTAAAGAGATACAGAAATCCTCCACAGGTTATGTTGTCCTACCCTTTAGACAGACAAAAAGACAGGATGCTGTCAGGGTAAATGTAGCTGTGATGGGTAAATGTATTCCTAGATGAGTTTCTTTCCTCTGAAAATTCAGAAGACCTGTTGACACTATGTCCCTCCATACTGAACAGTGCTAAACCCTTTCTTTTCCTCCAGTTCCCAGGGTAATTATACTGAGTTGTCTTTGGCAAATCTATTTTGTCACAATCAAATCTCAAGGGAACAAGCAGAGGCCACTGTCATTTCTGTACTGTGCTTTTCTACTCTCCTGCTCCACCCCCCAATTTCTCTTTCCTTAGCATGTTTTAAAATTTGCTTCATTTCCAACAATATTCATTATTCAACCCTGAGTGAAATACGATGCTATGTTGTTGATGTTTTAAGAAACCAAAATTTGACCCTTCAGTGTGATTACTTGGCCAAAAGGAAATTTCATGAAAGAGTTTTAAGAAACAAGAGCTCAGATACCTCAGAAGAAGAAAATAGGGTAAGTGCTCTACCGTACACCTACAAGCACTCAAAAAAATTCTTTAAAAAGAGGTGATGGAGCTGCTGATTCAATAAATGTTCACTTTCTTTTACAGCATGAATTATATTTATTAATCTGTAGTTAATTAATTTACAAGGGTCGATGTTAATTTACACGTCATAAAACATTTCTCGCCCCAAAAAATATCTTAAATGAAAACTTAGGTTTCATTTCTGAAGGTCACGAGTCTTCAGTCAAGAATCCAAGCACACACTTATTGTAATTGTCTTTGATGGGGCTCCAAGTTAAGCATATGATCAAATGCTTTGTGGCAGAAGTAAAAATTAAACATATCCTTACATGCCCAGAGGAGTTTGTGACTGATTGTCAGGTTATTTGACTTTCCAGATACATTTCTACCACTTTTAGAACTACTCAATGGCATACTGGTGCTAGGAATTCCTAACAAGGAAAGGTGTTGGATTTGAAATGGGATCAATGCAGACATCCTGAAATATTTGCAGAGCCTCAAAGAAGGCCTAGCAGTACTACAGCTGAGAGGGTCAGGATAAGTGTCATATTTTTTTATTGGGGTTTTTCTGCATTAATAGATTCCCCATTTTTGAGAACCAGTTTGTTGCCTAACACAAGGTCAAAGCTTGCTTGTGGTACAGAGTATCCCACTTCTGACACCAAATAAAAACTGTCCCGTCCCAACAGATGGGATGAGGGATGAGTTAACTCTGAATGTGACACATGCCCCGACTCAACAGATGAGATCAGGTCTGAGTTAACTCTGGGTTAATTCTGCGTGGTTACGTGAAGTGAATGACAGTCAGTCACTCCAGTGGGTCCAATTCAATTATGAATTTTACTAAAAGTACGTGTTGGAATACCAGTTACAACTAATAGTGGCTTGGCAAAAGTATTTTATGATATCACAGAACTTATCAACACATTAACAGCAAAAGTCCTTCTACGAGCAGTGTATTGGCAACCATTAGCAGCTATAATACAAGATTTAACAAGAATCCATTAGCAGTGCTTAAGATGATGTTACTCTTATGTGTTCAAAAGGAAAAGAGAGAAAGAGAGTGGTAGGGAGGGGAAGGGAAACTAAGGTATAAGAGAGAGAGAACGAGAGAGAAAGATATTACCACTCCACAGGTTATCGGTCCAGCAAAGGGAGAGTGGACGCATTGAAGACTTTGGTTACGCTGCCCAGCATGTACACGCCACACCTGATGCCACGCGGGGGGTCATTTTATAACCCAGTCCATTTGCATGTGTGCAGTTAATCTCCTCCCTCCACTCGCTCTCCATGCTAATTAGGGAGACTCTTTTAGAAATGGGTCTAGGGTCTGCAAACTAGGGGAAAGCTCACAGTGCCGACCAGAAATTAGTTGTCTTGCCCATCAGGAGTAGCTGTTGGTTCATGGCTCTCTTCAGGTAGCTGGCTGTCCGGCAGATGAGATCATCTCATTCCAACTAGGCCGTGAGGCCTTCACAGCGATTAACAGGCTGCTTGACACCATAACCATCTACCTCTTCTGCCGCCAAACACAATACCTTGGGAAAGATAAGGGAGATGGCTGTCTGCACAGCCACCTGCCTTGTCCTTCCAAAGCAACAAAAACCAGTCGTTTAAGGCATAACAAGGTCCTTTGTTCTGCTAATGATGGAGGGGAAGCGCTTCAAGGTTCTCACAACAGAGTAACCAGTGGTTGGTTAGTTTGAGACTGGAAAGGCTTACTGACTTCTTTGTTCAGTCTTCGCGTATTTTACATTCTCCTCCTTCAACATGCATCATATGCATAATCTAATGCAGAAGACAGAAATCTGTTGTTTACTTGGAGGCAATTGTAAACACCTCAGGTAATTACATGACAGCTGTGAAATGTGAAGTGAAGGAGAGGAGCCTGAAAATGAGGAGGGGGAATTAAAAGCAGGCAAACTTTGATTGCCTCTGTAGGAAAGTAAACAGTCGATTTGTCAGCTCAGCACTGAAAAAAGCTTTCACAGACTCTTTAACAGCACAAAAAGTAAGGCCTTGTTTATTTACTCATATGTATGCACCCACGCAGAAGAGTGGAGGTAATTGTATGACAGTCAAATGATTCCCATATTTGTGTCTGAGTTCATCTAGCAGTAAATGTTAAGGCCATTATAAATTTCAAAGATTAGTGCCAGACTAATCTCACACTGAACTCAAGGCAATTGAAAAAGTTCAACACAAATGTGCTTCGCTGACATTGAAAGAAATTCAGGCAGGGAATTGGCAGACTTGAATCTGTGCTCTTATTGAAGTTTATTTCTCCCATGTGGCACAGCGATTTCAGCTTTTTTTTCCTTTTTTCAATCATGAAAGATGTGCTTGAGGTGAAACTGCTTCCACCTTGGTGACACGGGCCCCTGCAAGAGGCTACTTCCTCAGGGGTAGTGGTTTCTCATCTTCGTAGGTAAAAACACAGATTTTTAAAAAAGGAAAAAAAAAAAAAGCCTAGTGTTAAATGGACACACACACAGAGAAGAGAGTCAAGGAGCACATACTTTTCTGAGACTGCAGTGAAAGGAAAAGAGACATAAGTGAATCTGTATCCTCAACTTTCTTACTACCTGCTGAAAGTAGGCAATGATGAAGAAAAAAAGCAGAGCAGGCTCCTTTCCTGCCTGGTCTCTAATGTGCTTCAGACACCTCTTTTACAACTTTGGCATCTTACTCTCATATTTTGCCTGTCTATTCAGATTCACAGTATTTTAAAAGTATTTATGAATTTAAAAGTGCATTTAATTTCTTGCTAACATTAGCTCTGCTCTTTGGTGTGGAGTAATATCTTAGAACAAAGCAGGACTGGGCATTGAGATCAGGTATGTCAGATTAGTTTCTACACCCACCATTATATCCTTCAAACAGCTTTGGATGGGTTTCACCATTAGAAACTCAGAGTCACACAGAGATTGAAAGATTGGCCTATCCCTACCACAGTCTTTACATATGGGAACTCAGTCTCTGATCTTTGGTGCCCTGCATGACACTTAAGATGAATGGTTAGAATAGCCCAAAGTAGGCAAGGTGGGTGCCCTGGCAACCACAGCTCAGGCCGTTTGACGATGGACACTTACAAAAGTGTTCACATTAAGAACTTAATTACCTACAGTCGAGAGAAAGAAGGACTTCTGCCAAAAAACATGGGTCATCTTCTGAAGCAGCTTATGTCCTTGAAAATTTGCATTCCTAGTAGACTACCAAGACCTATAGTTATTTTGACACCTCTAGGAAGAGGAAAGATACTTTTTATGTGTCGTGCACAGATAACATCTGAGCTGAAAGCAGAGGTAGCAAAGAAACAGCTACCTGTTTCATCTTGTACAAAATAATGCAGCACCGAACTGAAACACCATTTTAGGTCTTCCCAATAATACAAAAAAATTAGTGCAGCATTGCAATAACTATAGGAATGCCTACTTTTCAGCTGAATTCTGATTTAGCCTTATTTCTTCCAGTTCGCTGGATAGAGCAGCTTCTGATAGATCAGGGAGACCTGTACTCCACTACAATGTGTGATGTCAAAATATTCTAAGAAGCTAAAGATCTGTAAGAAACCAAGAATTAAGAACTGCTGGTCCATGACGGAAGGCAAATGCAATACTGAATGAAAAAGTAATGTCTGATGAATATTGTATCTATAAGGGACAGAGATTCATCATGTCCCCCCAGAGAAGACACCTGTTCAAATATCCTTTTGGGGATGGTAATTAGAAAGATGACTCTTATGACTGGGATGCTAATGAGCGAAGTCACACATTTTGCTGCAAAGTGTTCCCAGATCAGCCTGGGTTACAAGTGAGCTGAACTGTTACTTGTCACCATAGGAATCAGACAGTCTCTGATCACAAGAAATGAAAACTGTGAACAACAGATATTTGGGTATTTTCATTCTTTGGAAGTGCAAAAAGGTTTGGGACGCTCTGGGCAAGGGCTGGGGTCTCAGTGCTTCATGCTATGCATCTTAAGTGATCATTTGTGTTTTGTTTCATTATTTACAAAAATGAAATCTAATAATCTGAGCCTGTTAACAGGACATTCTTGCTCATTCATGCAACAAAATCCTTCGCAGATGAGAGTAGTGTGTGATTCACATAGGAACTTCAGTCAAACACTAGGTGCCTTCCTAGAAGGTACAATCAGTGCCAGGGGCTCAGACTGTCTGCACTTACATGAAAAGCCCTAACTACTACTGACAAAATCTAAGTTAGAAATGAGATCATGTCAGATGGGACGTGACAACCTCATTTAATACACCATGTGAGAAATACTGTAAAATCTCAATGGCTGATCTTGCCCTACATTCATCATAGGCAAATTCCCAGCAGTTTCTTTTTTTAAGATTGCTTTTTTCCAGTTAACACTTTCATGAGTTTTGCTTCAAACACAAGATTTCTTGTGAAATTCTTTGGAATCCTTAAACGGAAGATGCAAACAAAAATATGCTTGTGATTTATTATTACACACCCTCAGACTTTGTAGTGAAACTAGAGTCTAGTCAATTGTTTTAAAGTAAGGGAATACAACTATCAGAGAGGGAGAAAGTCAGTCACTGACTATGGTGGTTGAAAAGAGCTGATATAAAACCAGGATTAATTAAGAACCTATTCTCTAAGGATTCCAAGTTCTGTAGAGGTGGCCATCTGGCAAGACCTGAAACATTCCCTGCTGTAGCTCATGAAGAAGAAGGCAGTCTGGTGTGAAATGCTCATGCGAGGTGATGAAAGGAAAATGACCTTCTGGAAAAGATTCTGATGCAAGATTTGTGCTGACAGATGTGTATGAACCTTTGACTGCAGTAATTATGATTTTACATTGACAAAGCATTTCCCATTCTGGGTCCCATAGTGCCCTACATAGGATCACACTGGTGAGGTGTTGACACTTTTTATAGTTTTTATAGTAGGATACCAGTCAGCTAAATCAAGGCATGTTAAGTGTGGCATTGAGGAAAAGAGAAAAATACTATGATAAGAAAGCTTGCAAATGTAACCCAAATACAGTTGCAGAGCTAGAAACAAAATGTCTAATTTTAATAGATTATTTATAAGCCAAATTTGCTGTATCTCTGAGGTTGAATATGACTTTTAAACTCCAATTGTTGTCAATACTGAAAGTGTGAGCTTTGATTTCAGGTGCTTAGGTCCTTCTCTTTTCCACAAACACTCTTTTTATAGATGGTCCCATACCTTAGGGTTCGTTCTGAACATTCAGTTTTTTTAGCATGGAAAGAATGGCCATAGATCCCACCTAACTTTTTTATTTATTATGGAGAATTTCACAAAAAAAGTCTTCTATTTAGACAGTGGGCACCTTCTGGAGACAGTTCAGATTTTGGAAGGGTCTATGTTCCTAACCTCAGCTCCTGCTTTACATACCAAGAGGTCAATGTGATGAGACCAGGCCATACCGAGTACCTTTTCCTTTAATCAGTAGCAATGAAGGATGTAAAAGCAACATTCAAAGGCTGTCTAACTTTTGTTTACCCATTGACTGTGATTTATCCCTCCATCAAGAGGTGCTTGAATGGTGTGGACTAATCCTACAAGACAATCTTAAATCTCCTTTTCAAGGGAAAGTGTCTAAAGATCTAAAATTGTTATGATAATTTAAATATGCTAATAAATAGCCATGAGAGAAGGACTTGCCTGTGTCAAGTGAAACTTGAGATGGTTTTGAACCTGAGAAAGCATCAGTCCAAATCCCAAACTCTTTTCTGCCATTCAGAGCATCCTGCAGGACTAAGTTCCTGGGGTAGATTTGCTAGTAACCTGTATGTTAGCATGTCCAGTGGTTTTGCTTTCAGTAAACAGGATGCTTAGAAAGACACTAATTCTAAAAAACACCCAATTTTTCTTCTGTATTTCAAGACTTATTTTCATTTACCTTAGGTTATAGCAGAAAGAAGAAGAAACTCTCTGAGTGATGTATTTTGAATTCCCAGGCAGGCTGATCTCCAGCAGCCTCTTGTAGATGACAAAAGGACTTATCTTTTTTTTTCCCGAATAATAATAATTATAATAATAAAAAAACACACACAAAAAAAACCCCACAACAACAACAACAAAAGGTGCTAAATTTTCAAAGGCATTTTAGGAGTGAGGAGCAGAGAGTTTTGGAATATGCCGAATAATTATTTGTATTATAACTTTGCTAGGAGACAATGTGCTCCAGTTAGATGGCAGCAGACTTGCAATATCCACACAACCTCACTTGCATTATTAATATTTTATGCTAACTGAGACCCATCATGCATTCTTTAACATTCATTTTTTGCGCTTCACAGGTTACAGACAGGTCTTCGCTTTCCATGTCTATATAAGAATAAATCAAGGTCTCTAGCAAACGTTTTACAAAAGAAAATGGGAAACTTTTTTTTTTGCCATAGAAAGGCAAGAATTATGGTTTACCCACTGCTGGGACATTTACTTGTACTCCAAATGATAGAAAAGATAGAAAATTGCCTTGAAAATTGCTTAGAATTATATGTATACAAAAATCCTATATTTGTGTGTGTCCAGGGGAAGGTAGTTGCGAAACATTTATTTTGCAGCATGCATTCTGCCATACACAGGTTTAATTTAGAAGGTCAGTATGATTCCTCACTTCAAATTCTAAGTAGTAAAATTGCCTGGCTACCTCTGGCCTACATTTTCAGGAGTGAAATTCCCTTCGTCTGATGTTTCACGTTGGCATTTTTAACTGGATTTTAGCATGTTACCAAGCACCTACTCACACATAGGGTCACCACTAAAATGAACTCTGCCATGAAAATGCATTTTCTACACAGATGTTGCTGTCTAGGTTTTCTTTGGTAAGAAATGGACCAAGAGGCTGGTTTCATCTGTTCAGTAATAAATGCAAGCACATGTCAGCCTTCCCTGGCATTGTAACAAAAATTCTTTCTTCAGAGTCCAGCATATATAGGGTTTGACATTGAAATGGAAAATACAACTGGCATTATCACTTTTTAGCTAGGGAAAATCTTAACATCAGAAAGTTTGTCCTTACCTTGCAGTAGTAAGCTACTTCATCAGTGCTTTCAAGTATGACCAGCAAAAGACTTTTAATACACTTTCCATAAACGTTGCACAGTGGGGGTTTCCCTGCTGCATTTCTGACACTGAGACAAAATGAGAAGCTTAATAAAGTTAAAATTTCTCGGAGTTTACTGTTTCTACAACTTGTCCTGGTACCCTTATTTTACTGTAGGAGGCAGGTGGCTATCAGCAGACACTCGATGGACACAAGGCAGCGGTAATGGATATTCACTTACCCCAAATTCTTGCCCAATAAATAAGAGAAGACTGCAGGGGGACAAAACTTTGCTGGAAAAAAGGGCTGTCAGTTAAAATTACAGAGCAGGTATGTAAAAAAATAGCTGAGACTTTCATATCAACTTTTTCCTTCAGACTTCAAGGAAGCAGACATTTGTCTCTTTAAAATAATATCCTACTGTGTAGGCTTCTTAAGGCTCTTCCTTTTCTGTTAATTCCTACTCGCCCTACTTTTCTCTTTCCTGTCACTGTTTTCTGTTGACTTATAATTCTCTCCATCTTCCTTATTAAATCTATTTAATTGTCTCTCCCCTTTACTACTTCAGAACAAAATCATGTTGGACTTCTGTTTGGGTAGTTCTTTTTAATATTAAAAACCATTTGCCTTTCATCTTCCATCTCCTTTAGAGAGGAGTTTTCTTTCAATTTTGGTCTTTCTTCAGCTCTTATTTATCTTTTGATATATTTTTTCCTTTGCAGATTGATATTTTGCTCAGATTTCTTTCACTGTTGCACAGTTAAATTGCTCTTTCTCTGTTAGTCCTCTGACCTTGTAAACCTCTATCTTCTTTATCCATCAAAAAGATCAGAGGAAAAAGGAGAAAAGGGGAACTCACTAAGAGGAAAAAAATCAATATATTATATGTGTGACACTCATTTGTGGGAACTGAGGTGATTCTGCACTATCTGTATTACTGTAGCATCTATGAACTTCACTGGGATCAGTGTCCCATTGTGTTTCACAAAAGACCGTTCTTGCCTTAAAGAGTTTATACTCTAAGCAAACAGGATGTATAAACATTAGAAAGAAGGTGGGAAGGCTCATTGCCCCGTATGGGTGGGAAATTGAGGTCAAATACAAGGTTTTCCAAAGAACTCAGCTACCATTTAGGAAGTGAAATAAGCCCACATTCCTTTGGTTTAGCTTTTGTCTTCATCCCTCAGCCTGGTATGTCCTTTGGGCTGGCTCTAGGCCCTCAGAGACCACTAACATATGGACTTGAGTGAAAGCTGTGCAAGAACAATGGCTTTAAAGCTCAGTTTTCCTCAGGACACTGGATATAAGGCAGTGAACTAAGCTGGAAAATCTGGTCATAAATGTCACAGAAAGAATTGGGTTGAGTTCTTCTGAATTTGTGGCTTATCGCTTGCAGAGCAAAGCAGAACAGCAACCCCAGTGACTTGCTGGGTGTTTTCATCGGGGGCTCATCTTTCTTTCTCATCCTCATTTGATTAGAAAGGTCGTGCTTACTGGGGGCAGGATGTTCAGCAGGATTTGTATTTTTGCTTGTTTGCTGTAAGAAGTGTTCATTCCTTAGGTATTTATAGGTTTTAAAGGGAATAGGGGAGTTGGAAAGGAGAGAAGGAAGGAAGCAAGCAAGCAAGCAAGGAAGGAAGGGTTACCTGGAGGACCAAGCAATAAAATGCGACAGCTCTGAAATAAGTCTTCCGCATCTTCATCGCAACTATCAAAATAAATCTAAACAAGTTTCACACGAAGACTTATTTCCTTCATACTTCTCCATGTCATTCCTGACTCTTAACCATGCTAATGAAATTAAGAAAAATTACAAGTAAGAGATTTTTTTTTAAGACAAATCTTTTACTTTTTTTTTTAAGGGAAAAAAATAATTTAAAAACCTAAGCCAAGCAAACAACAACAACAAAACCCAACAACAACAAACCAACCAATCTAAGAAAGAAACCAGTACTTTCAGTGCAAGTCATCTTTAAATAATTCTTCATGAAAGTAATGTTATAGAAGCTTCAGGCTTATTGGGTAGACTTTGATAAATCCAGAGTTTGACTGACAAGGTTCCTTGAAGAAATTGTTTTCTGTTGTCTCTGTTCAAGTAATGAAAAAGCTTCAATTAGGATTAAAAAAATAAAAAAGCCAATTTAACACTGAGGATTTTGCAGAGAATCACAATGTGCCTCTGATTCAGCGTATTTATCACCATGTTTCACTTGAGTAAACATGCTGTTGATTAGAATCCAAGCCAAATTATCAGGCAGCATGCTTGATGTCTGTTTTTATGTTGAAATCACACCGTATTTTATTTAAAGACAAGAGCAATATTATGGGATTTATCAGCATCTTTTTTTGTTGCTTAAGTACTCTATGCTCTAGCATCCCTGCAACACACATGTGCTAAGTTACTACAAGCTGTTGAAACCTGTGATTTGTCTGGCAAAGCTAATCTTTAACAAACCATATGTGTACAGATATTACTGGAGTTAACAAATCGCTGTCTTTGAATAATTCCAGTCAAAAAGAAATCTGTAAGCGCTGCTGTGTAGCTTCCAAACATATTTGGAGAAAAACACTCTTTCTACTACATTACGTTTCATTAGTGTAAGGGATGAACATGACAGCAGAAAAGCTCACGTAATAAAGGCTAAAGCACAGGGCAGCATTTTCAAATGCCCTTAGGACCAGATTTTCATAGATCTACAGGTCCAAACAGACACTTTCTGGGATTTTTGGAGCATGCCTACACACATTAGACATCTGAAGTACTGCAGGAAAAAAAATAAGTTATAATTGAGCCATTAATAATTTTTATAACACACATAGAAAACGGTTTGTGAGTGATGATGTTTGTGAAGGAGGAGAAGTGATCTGATTTATGTATGTCTTCCTGTCTGTGTGAATATTTGTGCTCACTTTGGTAGGATTTATCCAACAGCCAGACATCAAATACGAACTAATTAAGTCATACCTCATTAAGTAGCTCCTTCACTGGAAAGAAGTAGATTCTCCTGATGGGATCTGGGCTACTGGTTTGGTTATCTATCTCAAGGCAAGACGAATAGCCTTGTGAAAATATCCTTCACTTTACTGTTCCTACAGACAACTAACTTAAGTCAAACACTTAACTCTTACATGGACAAATTCAGTGAGAAATCCTCAATGTATTAGTTTTAAGTGAGGGTTAAAGCAATCTTTTCCCACCCAAACCCCTTTCAGATAACACAAATGCACTTACAGTTATTATTCTAGACATGACTTAAATCATGTTAGAAATAAGTTATATCATTTCATTTCTCAGTTGCAGCCAACCAGAGGACCAATGAAAGACTGACAGAATCTTCTTCCGTTACATAAAAGAACAAACAAAAATATTAACGGGCTTTTACATTTATGTTGGTTTTTTTTCATTTGTTTTTAAATTATGATGGGTGCGAATACTTGAAAATAGAGCTATCTAAAAATAAATATTGCATCAGTATAACCCAATTAGCCTTCCCTTGAACACAATCTCAGACAAAAATAAACCTTTTTCTCCTCATTATCAGGAGGACAGCATTACTATAACTCCTAGAGTCTCTAGCAGAAATTAGAGCCTCATTTTGCAAACTACTATACCAACTTGGAGACCCCCAGCTCCTCAAAATCTGAAAGATAAGAAATTTGAACAATTTATTTCCTCTTAAAACTGAATAATAAAGTCAGATGTTACTTGGATACTGGACGTTAAAAAGGTTAAGCAGGTCCTAATGTGTTTGAGGAAGTGGATGATCTAACAAGTTTGCAGAAAAAAACCCAAAACAGACAGCCAACCAAAAAACCAAAACATCTATTTCACACAGAAAGAGGTTTATCTACACTACAATAGAAGAACCATCCACCCTCTCAGGTCCTGACCAAGTCAGAATATAAAATCTTCAGTGAGTCTATAGTTCAGAATGAAATCTTATCCAAGGACTATTGAGATTTTTGTTTTTTTTTTTAGCGTTGACACCCACTGAGTTCTTCAAGTGCTTTAAGAATGTTTTAAAAGAGGTGTCTTATCTTTAATCTCCACATTGAGATAACTGGCCTTTCTTATCTTGGCCTAAGACTTCAAGAGCTGGTCTCTCAAATTGAACAGTTACTTATTACTTTGTATTCAACTGTGCAGCTGGTGTAAAATGTGGTTTGAATGCGTGTGTTTATAGATGAGAAGTTACTAAATTATTTTTTTTTTCCCTCTCTAATTGCATTTTGTGCCGTCAGCTATGAAAATGTGACCCACAGAAGCTTAATGCTTCTGCTTGCATTACCTCACCTCCCGTGTGGATACACACTCCCTGCTAACTCTCTCCTTGTCAAATCCAATGATAAGCTACACTTGTGAGAACAATCTGCTGCCATTCCTTCATTTTCCCAGCTACATTTACCAGGAGATTGGTTGTAACCTTCCAGAACACCACAAGTGAGAGGCAGCACATATTTCTAGAAGACGTAACTTGGCAGCAAGGACCTGAGCATCCTTTTTGTCTCTGACAAATGGGGATTTGAGATGAAAGGTGGATCACGTGGTTAAAGTAATAGGTTTGGATAACTCAGTTATCATCTGTGACTGCAGGTAGGTCACTCACGTTGACATTCAGCTGTCTAAAGACATATAGGTGTCTAGTGATACTTTAGATACCCTGGACAGAGGGACTTGGCTTCCAGCTGTCTGTAGGACATGGATGTATCTGCCAGTCCTACTGAGTATCTCATATACTCAGGGTCATCCCAGATAGCATTGGCTTCACCCTTAATTCCATTCCCTCTCTATAAAGTTTTTGGCGTAGTGTTTCGTGCTGGTGTCACTGTTGTTGTCATTGATAGGGTAGAAAGGCACATAGGCACAACATAAGCTTGTCAAATAATAGCATCACCCCAACAAATTTTCTATTTAAGCATCAAATAAAGAAAACAGGCATTCAAAAAAATGAACAGGGAGAACACAAAAAGGAGGAGACTCTGCGTATGTAGGGCAGATGTGCCCTGGAGAGGTTGGGGACACACAGCAGTGACATAGGAGCAGGTGACTCTCCCCATAGCAGGATCACGTTCATCAGAACAACCACTGGCCAAGTAGATGAAGTAATGAGTTTTTGCAGAGTCTGTCAGTGCCTGGGCGGTAACTTACACCTTACAGAAATTAATTAAATCATGAGAAAAAAAGAGCCTTGCTACAATTTTTACTGTTACAGTGAGCAAGTCAGAAAGGACCCAGGATGGCTGTTCCCTTTAATGACTACAAAACTTATCTATTTTCATACAACAAATAGGAAGATGTGGACATTTGCTGCATTATTTTAATGCTTTCTTGAGGCTCCTGCTTTTCATGAGGGGATCTACCTAGCAAACTAAGGAGACTCCAGGTTTCTCATTTTCCAGATTACACTCCAGTTGCACACAAGACTATTCACTGTGTGGCTCAGCACTCCCCATAATAGCTCCAACTTGCCCTGAGTCCTGCAAGTGACTGGTCCAAAATAATTTCTAGCATTTTGGCTCTTCTATGTACCAGAAAGGAGACTGAATGAATCAGCATGTGAATAAAGATTTCTGTTGTTTTAATAAAACACAAGTATATAACCTGTGCAGAGTATGTAAATCTCGTAAGAGAAAGAAAATATTTGCATTATTCTGCATTGCATGAGGTCAATGCAGGGAAGCTGATACTGACTTTAAAAAAAAAAAAGAAAAAAAAAGAAAAAGAAAAAGAAAGAAGAATCTGTCTTTGAATTTTTTTTTGGGACTGTTATTAGCTGCTTTCACTGCAGCCACAGTTATTCTTTAATCTCACTGAAAATGTGTCACCTCATAGACATGCAGGACAGGTCTAAAGCATTATCAAACAGCCCTGACAGAGACAATTGCTTATCCAGTTGAGAAAGGGCTCACTGAGGGCAGGGTTGTATCAGGTTTACAGTAATACTGCACATTTACCGTAGACAGAGCAGCCGCTCCGTGAATTGCTCACCCGTGATGGAGAAATTTTGCCTTTGGCCATTTCAGGGCTATCATAGCCCACATTTCAACTCCACCACCACTAAAGTATTGGATGGTAGGCAGGCAAACAGATTGCATCCGAGATAAACTGGGCTTGTTAGGGCTTTCTGATATCACGCCTCCTGCTCAGTCATTCATATTTATTTGTCAGCTTGAAGCGCTTTTGCTAAATCTGCCAGTGCTGGACATTGGTGATTTGTGGGAAAAGTCCTGGAAAAGTCACACTTTTATTTTATTTTTTTTTTCCCCTCTGTAGCCACAGCAACCTCCTGTGCTCTGACATTATGAGAGTCACATTTGCCGTCTGGATCAGAGTTTGTTCTCTCAACCCCTGGGCTGGCTGTTCCTGATATATACCAGATAGGGGCCGTCTCTTCAGGAAAGCTTTAATTTAAATTGGTAACCTGGGCAAAAGTGCCAAACTGCCTTGTCTTTGCAAGACTTTTATCTCAAATTAATGATGCCAAGTTAATTTGAGAATAAGTCTCTTGGGTTTTTTTTTTCTCTTTCTTTCCTAAGTGAAAAGGAAAGCCAGATCACAAGCTTAAACAAGCTTAAAGTGAACTGCAGCAATCTATCAGCCCGACTTTACTGTGCAGTGCACTAATTTCCCATTTCCACTTCAGTTTGTGTTTAGCACTGCAATTTGTAAATCTCAGAACTGCTACTGTAAAACCTCAGACAGCCTCAAAAAGAAAAGAAAAATAAATAAATAAAGCAAACCAGGAATAAAAAGCCACAACAAAAAACTAGAAGTGGCTGGACTTATCTAGAATATCAATGTGTCCACAACAAAGGCTCTTTGTGAGTAAGCCCAATCTGCAGTGCCAGTGCTCTTAATTCTGCAAACTTTTCACATCTACTTAATTGTTCTTTTTGTTAAATCACACTTTTATATTTTGAAAAAGTATATATATATGATAAATTAATTATCTACCTTATCCCTTAAAAGTGATCCATCGAGATGCAAAAACGATGGCTCTTTTATAGCCCTGAAGAATTTGCATACACAAGCTGTAAGAGTCCCTGGCACGTTGTTCAAAAATTAAATAACGTATTCATCAGACAATAGGCTAGACTTTTACAGTAAGAGAATATTCAATCAGCTGAAACAGATGCTTAGAGGAAAATCTCATTCTTGAGGCAATGTTATGTTACTGACAGGTGCATAAAAGAGTCTTAACTGTACAGACCCAAGATGCAAAATCGTTTATACTTCTCTGGTTTTAATGGAGATGAAAACAATCACTTCTAATGGGAAAACGCAGCAATTTTTGCAGCTGATGTCAGTTTTAATTGTTTCAATGTGTGATCCATAAGTCAGCCATGCGGGGGAACTGCTCACATCCCGTGGTGAAGTTCCCACTCTCAAGGTGTCTTGCACCCTGCCAGGGTTTGAAAGGCGACCTCAAAAGTAACTCTATGAGAGGAATAACTAAAAAGAGAGAAAAAAAAGCAACCTATATGCCATTCCATACCATTACCCCAAATAGGAAAAGAGCTTCTGTGCTCCCAGCATTGCATATATGGCTCATTTGCTAAGTGCTGTAAAGGAAAGGCTTAAAATCTACCTGTATTTCGTATAATAAGAAGGATTTCAAAGACAGGGACATCCCCTTTTTGGTAGCTCTCGGAGGCAGGCAAAAACATCTAATGACTGAACTTTGTATGGCGCAAGTGAACTGTTCAGGTTTTAACCTCCTCTGGAATTTTCTAGCTATGTAATAAACTACCTGAAGCAAGTGAGGCAAGTGCATTACCGATTTCTGCTGCTGCTTTTAAAAGATGGTTATAGGTCTTCTGCATGCGTTGGCATTCCCACCCCAGCATCTCATCATTCTAGGCCCCTTCCACAGCTGCACAATTAACCTGGGTGGTACCTATTAGCTAAAACTCTGGACATTAAGAAATATGAATAGATCAGACCAATTAGGCTTTAAAAAGCGGACAAGAAACTTCCAAAAAAATAATTAGTATCAGGCAAACCAGCATTTTCAAATAGGAAAGCATTCTGTCAGAAAATATCTGACCAACTCTACACAGCAACCGCATAAATTAATACCAACACTTTTGCCAAGGGGCAGGGAAGGGGAGAAGGCTGTTAGTGGAGTTCACTTCACTTTCTTTTTTTTCTTTTTTCTATTTCCCTCCTGAATATCAAAGACTTTTTTCCAGGGCATGAAGAAAGAGAAATTCACACTTGTGTCTTCTCTGATTGCAAGAACTCTCAGTTACAGGGAGTTGACTTTACTGTCTGTCTTCAGAGGGCTCCTTTTGCTTTACAACTGCGGGGTTTGGGTTAGAGGAGGTTAGTGGTTGGTTGGGTTTTTTTCCTTTCCTTTTTTTTTCTTTTTTTTTTCCTTTTTCACACTGTGTTTCACATTTCAAGAATTTCTTGGGTTCAGTCAAAAATGCCTGCTGGTGCTTTCAGTGCCTCTCAGTGTCTCCAGCAACAATTACTCCAGACCAGCTCCATTCCAGAATCCTATAAAAATATGCTTTGGGATACAGAGACAGTCTCTTTCTCATGCAAGAGCTGCTACTGTCATTCTCTGTCAATTATTTTCTGTGGGATATTAACTGGCGACCGGGCAAGTCTCATTGAAGTCATCTGTGCTGAATGGTTTCTTAGGGTGTTTTTTATTTTGGCTCTTTTTGGTAACAGATTCAACAGATCAGTGGCCAAGACTGTATTGTCTTAATTTTTGAATGCCATTGGTGAACTTTAAATTGCGCACTGGTGCTTAGAGATACGTGCTGCTTAGAAACATGGACTGAGGATAGCGATGCAGATGTCTTCACCATCTGAACAGCTCAAAATGTTTTTCATGTTCTCATTTAAATGCAGTGCAGCATTCACCACTGTTCTGGCACAGCTTTGCTTGGAGCTGGGTGATGCTCGTACCAAATGTAAATCATTACACTGACCAACTCCATGGGCCTTGTCCTCAGCTGTGCTGCAGTTATTTTGCAGAACGTTGCCAGTACAAAATAGCCCTGAGGTCACTGTGATCACAGGAGGACTGTGGCCACAATCCTAAAAATCTGCATGGCCAGAATAATAGTGTCACCCTGACCAGGAGGAGCGATGCGACTGAGGATCAAGGGCTGTTGCTGGAAATACATGTGCCCAGATTTGGGCAGCTGGTACCCAGCTGCCGGAACAGATTTTGGGGCAGTTGGCATAAGCTAAAAGCAGGAACAAGAATTTATTTTTCCCCTCTAAACTGGGGTATTGTCCGCACTTTAACCTCTTTTGGTGTGGCTCTCAATATTGTACATTCGAAATCTCCATACTGGTAACGATTTATTTGTTATAGAGGAAAAGAAGACTCTCATTTGAGTACAGGAAGTGAGGATTTGGTCTTTCAAGGTGAATTCTTTCAAATTGTTCCTTGTCCAAAGGATAGCTGAGTACAAACGGCTGAGTGCCTCTCTTCTGGTACTCTATAAATGCTCACATTTAAACAAACACGTAAGTACTCAAAAAAGATGTTCTGCTAGATAAAAGCCACAATTTGCCAACTTCCACCTGATTTGTCTTATTAAAAACTAAAATTTTACTCTCTGGGGTGGATCAGCACCTAACTCAGGAGGGGTCTTGGGCTATGGTTATGGCATCCAAGTGCTTCAAGAGATAAATTATAATTATCTGTCCTCTGGGCTGAACACATGCGTGGGGCTGGCAGCTTGTTCTCTCTGCAAGCATGTGCCAGTCAGAATGGCCAGGTCTTTAGAGACCTTTTTTATATAGTCGCTAACTGATAGCACCAGAGAGTGGTCAGAGATCTGCAGCAGGGTGTACTCAATAGGGCGAAAGCATTGAACCTGTGTTTCTTTTATCCCTATTCAGCACAGTTTTGTGCATGTTGTATCCAATTCTTTGAATCTGTTGGCCGAAGGAATGCTCCAAGTAGTTCAAAAGCACAGAAATTCTTTTATGTTTGTTTTTTTTTCCTCCCTTCGTGTTGGTATGGAAATGCTCTGAGCACCCTGTTGCTTGGCTGGGGATAGCATCTAAATGCATGCCCAGGATATGGCAGCCGTTTCCTGCAAAAATTGCTGCTTTGCTCTTTGAAAAATGCCACTGACCTTATGAAGAACAATCTTCTGACACAGGCTAGAGTAGTAAATTATAGTACAAAGTTCACGTATGATATTAGTAGTAGAAATACAATGATAGAGTCGCAAGGCCAGGCTCTCAGCTCACCAGCTCCACTGTAGAGATGTGGGGTGAAACCTTCCTTCTGTTGATTCACCATGAAAAATTAGTAACCTCAGCTGCATACAGCAATTTGAATTTTAACACTGCTTCTGCCATCAAAAATGATGGTGATGGGGACTATGTAACGACCTGACCATATACATCACAGTAAATATCCTTCCTGCTAAAAGGGCTGAATTCTCCTGTCAGGGCACAGTCCTCTTGTGCTGCAATGGCGCTGAGCACATACGGTGATGGGGACAAATATCCCTAAGTGGTTTTTGCTCTCCTAATCACTGAGCTGCTCCTTTCATTCTTTTTGTGTTTTGCTGACTCTGTTCCCACAGCTTCTTTGCTGACTGTCTCTGCCTTATCTCCTTCCGTGTGCTTGTGCCATAACCACTAAATCCTCTCTCAGCCTCCTTGGTATTAACTGCTGTTGTCACCAACTAATTCTCGTCAACATTACTTGATCTCTTTTGTGCTTCACCCTGTCTTGATTCATTCTACCTGAAATTCATCAGTATATTCAGGGAAGAAGATATAAGGAGAGAGAATTCTGCTATCCAATCCTTCTTTATTTGGAAAAAAAAGCCTCTCTCCCTACATGTACAGCTGAAAAAAGAATCGATTTATGTTGCTGCAACTCTCCTGATTCTACCTGAAGTCTCTCTAATTTCCACTGGTGTTAGGGAGATTAAAATCCATCTCAAAGTACCCTACCTCATTGCTGTAGAATTGCTTTTGACTGGGTAAGAAATAGGAGGTATATTTCCAGCTTGCAATGCATTTTCATCATTATCTCATGCACAGGGCTCAGCGAAAGCCTGTTATTGAACTTCCCTGCAAATCACCTGAATTACCGATAATCCTTTAGCAGCCCATGAGCAATAAAGTGTTGTACAGCATGGGAAGTGATGTTTCTGTGTGTCCTGGATGCGTTGGAAGCACAAAGGTTGGCTGCCAGCTGCATATGCAGTGTAGGAATGCAAAAGAATTGCCCAGCTTGCACGAGGGCTGAATTTAGACCCCAACATTTGTAACGGGCAACCCTGCCATGTGATCATCTTCCTGATTTGCAGCCACAGTCTGGCTCTGGATTACCTTCTTAAAATGGATCTTTTAGTAGCAAATGTTTTATTTAAGGCTAGGAATACATTTGCGAAGTATAATGTAGTGTCTCGATTTGTCTCGCCACATATGCTCCATGTATCATGGAATAAGTTTTCTTTGCCACTTACTTATCTGATAACCATGCAGATATTTTACTATTCACAGACCTGGCCATGGGCAGTGCTGCTTTTTTCTCAACCACTTCACTCAGAGGAAAACTAGGAAGACCACAGTATGTCCAATCCCCAGTTCACTGCTCCATTAACTTCCAGTTTGCACCAGATAAAGGCGCAGCCCAAATCTTACTGATTTATTTATATCTCCTTCATCACAGATTCTCCAGCATTTCCCTCTTTGAGAAGAAAAAAGTTCTAGTTTGGGCAAAGATATCCATCTGTTTCATTGCCTTGCCAGGAGTCTCTATATTTCTCTCTTCTAACCAGTCAATGGCTAAACAGGTCACAGAACTCCGAACCTTTATCTTACCTGGAGCTAACATATTTTTTTTCTCCATTTCGTACCTTTGCCTACCATCATGATATCGGCCAACCTGAGGTGAAACAGCCACTTATTTGGTACTTTTTTGCTTCCAAATCAGGAAAAAAAAAATAGTCACATTCACATTGCACAATAAATGTGTGATATCCATATAAGTGTGATGATTGGTTTGCAAGAGAGACAGCAGGATGCCTCAAGCAATATGGTTATGCAGAAGTAATCACACATCTTGGGAAGCTAAATTGATTTTATTCATGGTTTCAGACATGCCGAAGGTGTGCAATCTCCATTAGATAATGTGTTGTCCCATCTTCTGAGAAGTAGAAGATGAAATTCTGGAGAGTGTGATTCCTCATCGGGAGAGAAATGAGCCAGCAGAGTCTGGATGTTGTATAATTGATCTTGGTGTTTATATTTGTGCAAAAGAGAGCAGGAAGGTGAATTCTGCTCTCAAGTCTCATGCTCAGTACTGATGTGAAGTTCTTTGTGCCCTGACAGACGTGGTGTTGGGAATTAACACTAATAATCAACCCAAATAGGGTTGCGTCAGGCCCAGATTCCAGACTTGTGTCTGGTTGTGGTTTTTGTAGTTGTGTTTATAAGTCTTCACCTATCAAAAGTAACATGTTGATGTTCAATTCTCACATTCAGACATTGCCAGGAGGGTTTTCTTTATATATGGTAAATATTTTGGTGTTAGATGGGCTTACCGATCACCACAGACATGCCCAAGAGCAGCAGTAGATACTTATTTCTGCAGTCTTGACTATCAGTATTTGAAGGTGAAATTTAGTTCCTGGATTAATTTTGTTGATCTATGTCATTTCTGTTACTTTATGCAACACTCACACATTTTTTGATTGGGTTAGTGACTCATTATAAACCACAAAAGCTACAGTTCAGTAAGTGAGAACTTCTCAGTGCTGGAAAGCACAGAATCTTTTAATGCTTCTCATAATTGGTGTGAAGCCTCAAACTTTGTCCACTCAGAACTATTATCTTTACCTAGCAGCATGAAGGAGCCAGTGTATCATTACACTGAGTACTGTGCAAATATATGACCAAGATGGAATTGCTGCCGCAGAAAGTTCAGGCATGAGACTTTGTAGAACGTAGGAGATGTAGAGAGAACCATCAAACAGTTTGATTAGCCTAAAAAGCAGCAGCCGCATTAAACAACCTGCCTAATCATTACCAAGGTTGGCTCCTTTCTCATCGGCAGCTCCACAAAGTGTTTTCAAGCAAAACGCGAATAGTGAATTTGCTCTGTGAACAGATTGTGGGGTTTACCTACAGAATTACAGAAAATGGGATTGGAAAGGAGTTGAGGTCATCTAGCCTGTTGCTTGTTCTCTAGTTAAAGGACTGAGGAGAAGAAAGGAAGAAAACAAGTAGTCGATATTTTTAACAGACAGTTATGAAGTCTGTAGACTGTTCCTGCGTGGCAAGATCTTGGTGTAGGAGGACATCAACAGGGTTGGGAAAGGCTGCGGACGCCTCAAGTGCTTTGTGCTGAACATTGTGCAGAAGACAGACAGTGAAGGAATGAAAAACAGTGACAAGACACTTTATTCCCCTAAATTATGAACTACAGCAACACTTACTTCACTTCTATTATAAAAGGATACAAATGTACGAAGAAGAGGTTGTCAGGGGTAAGAGGAGGAAATGAGGGTATGAGGTGGGAATGACCCTAATGAGAGATTTCCTCTGTAGACCAGCCCAACCCTAAAGACTTTGCATCCCCCACAATGTTATGCATTAGATCTGGCTGTGTTGGGCGATGAGCTCAGGGATAAGTCAGGATCAAGCCAAATCTACCCAGCAGAGAAACAGAGGAGCACATGCAAGTTCCCCATGGCTGAAGAAACAGGGTGAGTAGATGTTTGGTAGAGGAAGGATAAAAATTTACTTCTGACTATACTGATTTTAGGTCCACTAGGAATTTTCAGGTGGACAACACCACAGATCAAGCTAGGAAATATTGAAGATGAGCTGCTGCTGGCTAGGTTGACCTCACAACAAGAGAGTCAAAGATTTGAGGGAAAAAGAGACCCCAAAGCCATGCTGCACACATCTTAGCAGCTTGCTTGAGCTTTTCAGAAGCTTAAGCAAAATATAGACCAAATCACACTTAGGCAATTAAGTAAAAGGCTGAGTTTTAGATACTGGTGAAGCTGATTGATGCCCTGTTGCTCTACTATTTTAAAGGGCAGATTGCCAGCTAGTGAAACATTGACCCTGATATTTCTTCAGCCATTGGGCCTCCCATCCTCTTAGAAACCCTGCCTGTTCTTGTTTGAAAATACTGCAACAGTAAATGTGCAAGACTACATGACTTGCATAATTCTGAAGCACAGCAACTTCATAAGCCTAAAACTTGCTGTTTAGAAACACATTTACAAGTCTTCAAATTTGTTAATGTGGGTGAATCAGCAAACAATCTCAGCATCTATTTACCTGATTTCCCTTGCATATTTAAGACATTCAGTTTATGACAAAAAGCTACAGAGGATGACATGGAAGGAGAAGCTCTTCCTGGTTCTAATTTCTAAATATATTATGTTCAAACACTTCACTTTTATGAGAAATTTTAACATTTAACTCTATGAGTATGAATCTTTAGTAGTTCAGATGAAGATTATCAACTTTCAGTCTCATCACTTCTGTCACATCTATTAGATAAAGTTCTTTTCTGTCATTCTTCCATCCAGCTCAGGGTCTAAGATTATGAAATTAGCACAGAGCTATAAATTCTCCCTCCCGTCTCATTCTGTCCTTGGCAGATGTATTTTCCTTGCTTGATTCTATTTCTTATTTTGTTGGTGCATTATATTTCAGAAATAGCTTACTTTTTTTTTTTGTTCTTCAAACAATTACCATGCTTCAGCTAAAATAAAAGTCATTTGCCTTCATGCAAGAAGCTTTTTTCCTAGGTGCCAATATGTAATAATGTAAAATGCTGCAAATCCTTCATTTCTGTTAGGTTTGCGGTGTGCCTATTAGTTTCTAGGGAATAAATCATGATTGTCTGATGACTGAAATGACCTTCAGTCTACAGAAATTTAGAATGAAGCTGAGTTGATTCTTATTAAAAGCTATAATTTTGTTAAGCATTGCAGTTACTTATTTTATTTACTGATACTGTATATCATTTCAAATCTTTTTCTGCAGCTAATTATCAAACTATATTTAGTTTTCAGTCTTAGCGATGTATTTTGAGAAACTGTATTTACAATAGTAAAGTGTACTCTTGTCAGTGGACCAAGAATTTTCTGGGAATTGAATTTCATCTCAAATCGTTCCAGGTTAATCACATTATCTGTTTCGTTAGCTTTACCTTAAAGCCTCTTTCTCCAGAGTTTTGTAAGTGGTATTTCTCAAAACTCTGTATGTACCATTATCTGATATCATTGCTTATGGTATTTAACCTCTCACTGCTATACTACTGATGCTGATTTCCTATCATCAATGACCATTTAGACTAGTTTAAGCACTTTCAGCAATAAAACACCTGAAATACCCACACTGCAGAAATTTTATGGTTTGAGAGCCAAGATTTTTTATAACTCTTAAGTGCACTCTCACTTTCTTTACTGCACCAAGTATGAAGTTAAACTTACCAAGTAGCATAAATCTCTTCCACCTGTCCACACCACGGAAAAGAAATCATTAAAGGGGTATCATCATATCCTACATTGAAAGTGGTGAAAGTAAGAACGAAGACTGAAGTAAAATATTCACTGCTTAGTGCTCGGATTTTAGTATCCAGGACAAGATGTATCTCTTCAAATTTCAGACATTTGTGATGTTGACACCTATCTTACACTCCTTTTAGAGGCATGGAGGGAAATATGCCCTTGTAGGGGAAGATTCATATCACCAGTTTTAGATACCTACGAAAGGATGAGATGGTTCATTCTCCATCAGTGCTCCTGTTTTTCATTGACTGAAGGCAAAGTGGACAACCAAGTCTAACAGAAACATCCACATTGTATGTTTGAAGTTGGCCAAGATTAATTCCATAATTACAGCTGTGTTTATAACCATGACATGGAGTCCAACCCAGACGTGTCCTGTCTTGCCCTTCTAGGTTTATGCTATCAAAATCTTTAAAATGACTTTTTCAGAAGGTCTGAGTGCTCCTGGTTCCCACCAAAATAAACACAGGGACATACAGTCTTCTTGAAAAAGTCTCTTGGCCCTTCAAATCAATCCAGTTTTCCCTCCACTCAGGCCAGTTTTTAAATACCATTTTAGCAGAAAAAAATTTTTGACTCCAAGCATTACATAGTTGGTTTTGTATGCTTTCCTAAATCCATATTTTTAGGCACCAGACTTAAAATGTCCCCACTCGCGAAATCCCTGTTAATATTAGTCAGAAGCCTTTGTAACAACTGCCTTTGGTTATGAGGATTATGCTTCTTTTTCTAACTTGTTTGTTACTTTTCTCATTTTTCTCTTTTCAACAAAATTAGATAGATCTGCTTCAATTATAAGCCTTCCTGAATTACCAGGCTTGTGGGCTGTTTTGGGATTGTAATACTGCAAAGAATGTTTAAAGTAACAAGAAAATAATGAAACCAGATGTAAGCAGAACAAATTGGCAAGACATAATTCTCTTTATTTTTTTTTTCCGGCTCCTTTTTGGTGACCTACCTACTTGGCAAAGTTCTTCTAATAGTTAAGTCATTTTATCCTCACAGGAATTTTTAACTTAAATACAACTCCATACGTTTTGGCCAAAGCGAGCCTGTAAATTTAACACTATTTTGGATAGCAGCAAAAAACCTGGAATCATCATCTAAAGGCATTTGCAAGCGTTCCAGGAACATCATTACATATGTATTTTTAGTCTTCCTACTGGCAACAAGAACAGTGTAAGACAAATTTACATTTCAAGGCTGGAACCAACCACATTTCACATGGATCTGATAAAAACATCAGAAGAACAACGAGATACTTTGGCACACACATACATTTCCTAAAATGACAGAAAAATGAGAATTTCAGGGATGCATTTCTACACCTCCCACTTCAAAGATTTGCTACTTAATCTCCCTTGAATAAGCTGCAAAAAATGTGTCTGACCTCTTAGTAAAACTCATTCATTTCTGTGTTTTTTTCCCGTGTAATTCCCACAAAAGGGCTCTCTCAGTAAGTTTACAGATACCGTACAGATA
Source organism: Pampusana beccarii (assembly GCA_013399365.1). Taxonomy (NCBI): domain Eukaryota; kingdom Metazoa; phylum Chordata; class Aves; order Columbiformes; family Columbidae; genus Pampusana; species Pampusana beccarii. Next base: position 640,661 of record VWYH01005798.1, read on the forward strand.
CTCAGTAAGAGTACAGGTACCTTTAAATTTATAAAACACAGATTTTTTTTCAATGGTAACGAGACCTTTTCGTGGAAGTCTGTTCTCACTGGATCTCCACAATGCTTGTTTTTCAAAATTTATTACAGTACCCAATCTATTAGTGGCTCCCTACAGTAAAGGCAGATGAAGAAGATACAACAGAATCACAGAATCACAGAATCACAGAATGTTAGGGATTGGAAGGGACCTCAAAAGATCATCTAGTCCAATCCCCCTGCCGAAGCAGGACACCTAGGTGAGGTTACACAGGAAGGCGTCCAGGCGGGTTTTGAATGTCTCCAGAGAAGGAGACTCCACGACCTCCCTGGGCAGCCTGTTCCAGTGTTCCGTCACCCTCACTGAGAAGAAGTTTCTTCTCAAATTTAAGCGGAACCTCTTGTGTTCCAGCTTGAACCCATTACCCCTTGTCCTATCATTGTTTGCCACCGAGAAGAGCCTGGCTCCATCCTCGTGACACTCACCCTTTACATATTTATAAACACTAATAAGGTCACCCCTCAGTCTCCTCTTCTCCAAACTAAAGAGACCCAGCTCCCTCAGCCTTTCCTCGTAAGGGAGATGCTCCACTCCCTTAAAACAACACGGCTTGCAGACTCAGCTCCTATGGTTGTTTCACAGTAGGCTTAAGGAGCACTAGTGGAAATGTTTTCTGTGCAAACTAGATCAAAATGTACCACCTAAATCTTCCAGCATTTGTCTCTGGAAGAAATAGTAGGGTGAAGATAAAAACCAGGTTATTTGCACAAGATGCTCCACAGCTAAGAAAATTTTGCTCTTTATTGCGTTTCCTGATTTTGAAGAATCTGAACTTATACGTGACGGTAGAAGAGACTTTAGTTTCCAGACTGCTCCATGTTTGTACAGAAGAGGTGTATAGAAACAACAAAATGTCTCCTGGAGACATTTTTTTCTTGCATATAGTTTTATATGATCTTAAGTCATGTTTGACTGAAAGTACATGCTCTTCACTCCTTTGAAACAGCTTGTTCTCTTTTAGTATTCCAAGTTGAAAATGGAGTATCAGAAACAAAACATCCTTATTTCTCAGAGAAATGGGCTGAGAAATAAAAGGTGTATCTGAATATAAAGTAAATATCCACAGCTACTGGAGAATTATAACTCTTGCAGTCAGGAAGGAGTAGCAAACTTGGTTTGATACATGATCCTTCCAACAAACAGAAATACATTGGCAAAATTTCATTATCTAGCTGCTTTGCAACTTTTTCAAGTTCTCATATGTCAAATTTGGGCTGCAGCCCTGGCTTTCCCCCAGCAAACCTACTGATCCTCCACCTCTGCTTTGAGTCAGGCAAGGCTCTCCATCTCTCATCATGCTCCTCCACATGGCTTGGAAGCTGGGCAGAGGGCAAGAGAAGAGTCATCGTCATCGCTGTCATCTTCCTGGCTCCTTGTCCAGCCAATGCTGGAGCATTCTCTGACTTCAATCCTCAACCAATACTGGAAATGCTCACAAAATCTTTTGTGACATCCCAGAACTGGTGGTATTCTGGGATCAGACTCCTTAGAAGATACTCCAGGATGAAAACTGAACTGCAGCCTAGAGAAAACTAGATTTCTCTAGGGAGAAGCAGGACTCTCTTATTATCTTTTCTTTCCATCTGATAAGCTATCTGTTTCTCTTTTAAACATCTTGCTCAGTTTCAACCAGAGAAGTCTCCAAACTGTCAAGCTGTACCAGCCTTTTAGAAAGAAAGAAGAGGGAAGGTTTTGTTAACATGTTGATGTCATCTCTTGAAGAAACACCTGTTAACTAATGAGTATGTGTATCCTGCCCAGCATACAGGCCACTTTCTTAATCCAACAGGTAGGAGAGGTGGTGATGAGACAAGTGAAGGGGAGTGATTTAGGATACACATCTGTAGGAAACCCAGGTTAGTTACCTCTGCTAAACATCTTTAAGCTTATTAACTCTATTATCAACACAATCTCATGTAGAAGTGCATTCCAAAGGTTAATTGTGTTCTTACTGCAAAAATTATTTTGCTTTCCAGTTCAGAATTTGTTGCCTTTCTTTTTCAGGAAGCACTGTTTGTTCTGACATTTTAAGAAAGTGCTAACCGGAGTTCTCCAGCTACTTGATTTGTATAGCTTATTTACTTACATACGTTTATCAAGGTCTGGCTATTTTTTTCCTCTCTAAAGCGAATGATATCACTTTTTAATAGTTGTTGCTACAAATTATCAAATCATTTCCATTTCTATTGTGCCCACTGCACGTGGCATTCAAGGTCAGAGGTTATTTTGATTTATATAGGTTTGTATCATTTTATTATTCTCCATTATGCTCTTCATGTACACTAGCAATATTGTTCAATTGACCTTGCCTTCACAATAAGTATATTCATGAAGGCATTTATAATGATTCACAGATCTCCTACTGTAGCTGAAACAGTTAATGTAGAATTTGCACAGCCAGCTGTAAAATAAACATATATTTCAAGGTACTATCCATTATTTTTTGCATTTCAACACTGAATTTCCTCTGCTGTTTATACAGCTTGGAAAGCTCCTTCCGCCTAGATTTGTCCTACCTTGAAAACCATAGTAGTTGTTTTCTGCAAATTCCCCTCTTTCCCTGCTCGGTGTCTCTTGTAGATTATTAAAGCATTCTTTAAATGCCACCCTTTTTGGAGATGCATCTTCCAGCTTCCCCATCGACAGCTTCTTGCCATGAGGAAAAACGAACTCGTCCTAACTCCTCAATGAAATACTGAAGGGTTTTATCAAATTACCATCTTTATGCCAACAATTCTGCTTGCCCGACTATACCTGGCATCAGCAATACATTCACAGACCAGGACAGATACGTTGATATTCTGTGACTGCTTTGCATTGCTCTGGGGGTGCAGGGCAGGTGTAAACCCAGCTCAGCTGGCTGGCTCAAGTTGGGGTAGGAGAACAACAAGATTGCTGAAGAGCCTGTGTCTTTGGAAAACCCAGACTAGACCAGAACTGAGCTATTTTCAGAGTATATCATATACTTAGATATTGCCCTTTTAGCTTAAACTGTTGGTTTAAGACAAATATTCATCCTGGTGTGATAAGCTATTCATCCATGATCTCCTGAGCTGAATTTTCGTATCAGTGAGAGGTTTGATGGAGATTCTGAATGACTTCATAGCACTTTTTAAAAATAGATCTCCATGCTCCTTAACCAGACCCACCAAAATCCCACCCACAAACTGTGGTGTACCTGTAATAATGTACCTGTAATGTACCTGTAATAATGCAAAGTCCATCTTAACTTCCAGTCAGAAATGTAACATCTTTATTCTTACCCTCCTCTCCAAACTCTCTTGATGTTTAGAACAGAGGGGTCTGTTGAGTCTGTGATGATTCGGAAGTGATGCAAGGGCTGAATAGGGTTGTATTTACAATTTGCACAGAGGAAATCGTGTTAACTGCATCCAGACCAGCAGCCTGTGCCAGCAGCTGCTCAGCTTTCCAACACCTGACAACTACAGTTCAAAACCGTAACAGTGTCAGGAGGTGATCTGGCCAGAGCTTGATTTATTTACAGTATCAAAACATGCAATTGATTTTTTTTCTTTTAAAATTGCTATCCAGGATAGCTAAAAAGCCTGAAGAATCCATTGGTCATTAGTCTACAGAAAATAATGTTAAATTCAGCTACAACTGTGTCCGTATTTTGGGGGTATTTACTTAACTTAATGAGGAATATGATCAGTCCTAATGGGGAAAGTGCTGTGTTTTCATATGTGTATGCAAATGTAAGTAATTAGCATGTGCAAATGAGGAGTAGGTGTCCAGGGGAAGGTTGCTGTTTGCTTTCTATCACTTGTGCATGTTAATTATCAAAATAAGATTTGCAAATGGTCCTATATATTTTTTTTTTTTATTCCAGAGTCAATAATGCAATTCAGTGAGATTTAAAAAGGCCAGGCTTGCTTTACAGCTTTGGCAACCTTCCCAAAATATTATTCTAACTCACAAGCTTTCCTGATCTAGGACTTTTACATACTTCACTTGACGAGAAACTGTCCTTTTTCAAGATATAGTCAGCTGATCTGGACATGTGTATATCTCATAGGACAGTATTGTCAAATCCAGGTTTAAATTTAAGGTTTAAGTAAAATCAGCCCCAGTTTTCAAACAAAAAAAAAAATTTTAGACAACTTATTCATATTTATATACCTGATATTAACTGCCCACAAACCCATAAATCATCAGCAAGGGCTTTGTAGAGCATTTCTAGAAAAGCAGTCACTATGTGAGTCATTGTTCTTGAAACCAAAGACATTTCCTTAAATGCTTGAATACAATTGCCTCACTTGAAGCTCCCGGAATAGAAAATCTGGTTCGTGTAAAGTTAAGAAGTTTTATCTGTGAACAAGCGTTTGCATCCTATGAACTGCCTTTGATTACATCAGTTGTGAGCACACATATTCTGTAAAGAAATTGAAACTATTAGACATGATTCAGCTTAGAACCTGCAGCTTGCTATACACATTAGAGATGTAAGGTGTCTGTCACAAAGAGACTGTATTTCAAATATTGCAGGAAAATTCAAAATAATTGAAAGACTATTAATTTCTCTCTAAACTCCTCTTTCTTGCCTTTTTATTTTAATCTATTTTTTTCCTCTATTTAGGTATAAATTCTTAAAATTAGGACTACATACAGTATTTTTTGTAGCAAGTAAGACTGAATTCTGGTCAGAGTTTTTGATTTCAATAAAACTTTACTACTATAAATAGTACATGAGCAATAAAATAAAAAAAAAAAATAAAAAAAAGAGGTGAGGATGGATAGAGAAACATTCGTAAACCTCTGTCAGGCTGCTGTTAACCTGCTGTTAGGAACTGTTCCAACTAGATCCTCCAATGGCTTCTAAAGTTATTAGTACAAATACAACCTTACGGTCTTCCGGCATGACGAGCCCATCTCTGAGTGGTAGCCTCACATTTCACACCTCAGCATGTCAAAGCTCCTTACATCAAGGGTGGGTAACACATCCTGGTACCTACCAGGAGGAAGAACACAGAGATGGAGACAGATTTGCAGTGGCTGAGTTGATGTGGGAGTCTAGTCTGATTCGTCCCAGCTTAACTGACCCCTCGATATAGTTGTCCTGGACATCCCGATTCATCAAAAACTTCAAAACCTTAAGACACATATTTTCCTTTATCCAGAGCAAGGATTTGCTGCACATTTATATCCTGCTGTTTCCTAAGCAAACACTTTTCCTCTTGGCTGAAGCCCCAGGATTAGTGAAAGACTTAGAAATGAGAAAGGCGCTTGCAGAGACAAACACCCTCTGGGAGGCATAAACAGGCCTTTCTGCTCCACTGAACACCGTGTCCAGTTATGGACACCATAGCTGAAGAAAAATATGGTCCAACTGGAGGGAATCCAGGAAGGAGAACTGAGGGTGAGTTGTTGACTGAATTCTTAAGCTGAAGGAAGTGGAGGCTGAGACCAAGAGTGATCATGGGACTCCAGCATTTACAGAGACACTGAAACTACCACTGCAGGGTAATTTTTTATAACAAAGCAGATCAAATGTGTCAGAAATGCTACAGAAATAGTTGTCCTGGTCTGGGGAAAACCCTCCTGTTTAGAACCTTTCCAGAACTCCCAATCTTTTTGTATATTTATGTGGCATCCTATAGTCAGGTGAGCATCTACCGTATATGATTGCCAAGAAAAGAATGAGGGAATTGGATTTCTTCAGTTTTCAGAAGAAAAGTCCTAGGGCAGATGTTATTGTGGTCCACAGCTACATAGTGGGATGATTTAAGTAAGACAGAGCCAGATGCTTCTCAAGGGTGCACAGTGCAAGGGCAAAAGACAACAGACACAAGTTTTTATCCAGTTATTAGGAAACTTTTCCCATGATGAAGGTTGATAAGCATTAGCATGGGGGCCCAGAAAGGTGGAGTAATTTACTCGAAGATACTCAAAATCCAACAGGGTAAGGCCCTGAGCAACATGATCTAATTTGGCCAGTCCCTCACAAGATGCCATGGGAACAAAAAAATACTTTCCCCTGTTAGAGAGTAGACATTGAATTACAAAAGGAATTTGGAGCTGCAAACATCAGCACTGGCTACTGTTTAAAGGCAGATAACCATATCACACCGCAGAGCAAAGCACTTATGCTTCTGCATGAGATCTGGGTGGCACTGGCATTCTGGTTGACAGTGACAGCGTTAACATGGCAAGCCAAGAAGAAATATCAACAAAAGGTGTTTTGTCTGCATTTTAACTTGTCTCTCGCATGGCTGAGGACATATCTGACGGCTGCATCTGCAGAGCTGTGCGTCATTGCAATTCAGACCTAAAGAGAAGGAAAACGTTTCAGTTGCTGAAGTCCTATTTTCTCCAGCAACTGTCCATACTTTACCTTAGATAATTATTGGGTTAAAGAAGCAGAAAGAAAAGCAGAAAGAGATCAAAGAAAACAAACCTGCTTTCCTTACCCCTACATAAATACCCCTGCCAGCAGGCTACAAACTCACAGTTCCTGTCCCTGGGAATCAAGCAAGCCTTGCTGGCTGCGAGGGGGCTCTGGTTGAGTACATTTATCACTAAGGTCATGCATGCAAAAAGTGCACATCAGCAGCCTTCAAACGGCAGCAGTGTTTGGATCAATACCCCATGAGATAGCTAACATAACTTTAATTTCCACCTCAGCCCGAGGAAATAAAAAGCTGTGTGCTCCCACAGCCAGGCTTTAAGCGCCAGTTTATAGGATATTTTGCAGGGATGCGAGTTCCCCCTTCCTCGTAGTGTTAATAGCATGAGGAAGAAGGGAGATTCTTTGATCTAAAGAAAAACCTTTTTGCTTACTGCTTAGTACAGGAGGAAGGAGGGAAGAAGAAGCAGTTGTCTGAATTACCCGACCCTGGTGAAGCAAAGATTTATCCTAGAGGCCAAACAGGAGCATATGATATTTAAAAAAACATGAGTCTCCCTTTCTGGCTCAATATTAAAAGTGAATCAAGGCACTGCATTGCACCAATCTGCCTCAAAGGTACCAAATGTTTTCCAGGCACTCAGGTCTTGAGTGACATTTCTGTGTCCCTCAACTCCAGCTTAGTCTATTGAATAAGACAAGAAAAGAATAAGTTAGGTCTGCGAAACAAGAGCTTAACTTAACTGTCATCATCAGCAATTTAGCATCATAAATATAAAGTTTGGGCATTGAACCTAAGCAGACAGATCCTTGAGAGGTGACCCAAACTGTCTGCAAAATAGGGATTACAACCCAGGCAAGAAATTTTCAGTCAAACATACTTTATTCAAGCTTCTTCACTAGTGCCAAATCTTTTTCTCCTAGAAGTGAGTGGACTTCTGCCGTTGACTTCAATAGAATAAGGATTCAGGCAAAAAGCCTCATTCCAGGAATTTAAAAATGCATCAGGGTTCAAGTGAGCAGAAGGATGACCTTGAAAGAAAATGTGCTTCTCCACCTAAATTGTCCTTCAACAATTGTTTCAACAATTAATATGTCAAAAACATATTGCAAATCTACCGGAACATATTTACGTTTTTTCTGAATGGATCTAAAGGAAGTTACAGTTGTGACATGGCCAGGGAGGTAACCCTGGCCATGTCATATGCAAGTCGCATTACTTGTATGATAAAATAGGTTCGGTAAATCGCACTCAGGATTATTTAAGGTAATCTGGTTTTACCTCAAAATATCAGTGATACTAAAATCAGACCATGCTCAGCTACTCTGTTTCATTGAGTAGGTGGGGATTTCTCAATTAACATTGCTTCTGTTGCTCTGAATCTTCCAAACATATCTTGCTTTTGTTCAAGTCAGTAGTTTATAATTTAAGCCAGACCAATTGTGGCCTATATTCATATATCTTAAGGTGTAAAACTACTAAATGCTACCTAGAAATTGAAACTATGGTATTGGATATACCAAAGGCCGCTGTGGAAAAAAATGGGCAACTCATGCACAGTAGGTCCATATAAGCATGCAGAATCTGTGCGGTGACTGATGCTTTCCAAAATCATCAGAATTATTGCATATGCTCAAATGTTCAGTATGGAGGTTTATAGGAGCTCCGGCTTGCTGCCATCTATCCACAGATCTTAACTATGAAGCAGCTCTAAATGTGTGACAATGCACGTATTCTCTAGTTTTAACTAAAATTCCCCTCAGGAAAATGCTCAGCAGCCTTAAAATAATTTCTAGGACTGCTAAATGTTTAAAAAATCCATCTAAATTTTAAAAAGGCTTTTTTTTTTTTTTCTAGTAAGAGTTTGAGGACGTGTACCAGAATACATGCTTATAAAATCATCCTGAAATTAAATCCTTAGGTCTTTTAACATCTTGTTCATAAATCAGTCAATCTTGGAAGCCAATTAGGATTCATGCTGCCATTTCTTCTCTTGGAAAGCTTGGACACACAACCACAGTCTTCTTGCAGTTATAAATGTCATTTTGATTTCCATCCTGAATTTATCCGAGTTTGGGTAATTAACTGTCATTTTCAACCCATGATCTGCAGACACTAGGTAGTCTACAGACAACTTCTAGAGGCCTTTTGGTCAGCACAGACTCAACAGGTGTGTATTAATTTCACAGGATTCACAACTCCACTGGGAAACATTTAGGTGTCTACGAAGCAGTAGGGCGCTATGCAATCGTTCTGGGCATATGAAGCTTTTTTAGTTTCCTGTTATATGATAAGCTCTTCATTCATCCTATCATGCTCTTAGTCATCCCCTGTGCTTCCAGAATAATTTCAAGGTGGCACCACTTTACACTGTATAACAAGAGTGGTTTATCCTGACTAGGCGTGATCAATAGTGCTGCTAACTGGCTGATAACATCACTCACTGCAGCGTCTGCGTTTTCCCTGGGGAACACTCTCACACAAATATTACTTGGGTTCAGCACTTAAACCCTCCTGAAAATGGTTTATAAAGCTGCAGGTAGTGTAGTAGGATGCAATGAGGTATTTCAGGTCATATTGGTGTTTGACTGCATCTTTTAATAATTATTGGTTGGGTGCACAGCAACTATTAAACACCATTATTGGTTGTGTGCACAGCAACTATTAAACACCATACACACAGTTTTGGTCTTTGTTTTGACTTTTTTTCTCCTATGCAATAACAAAAGGACACAAAATGCTCATGTCTAGCAATTCATTACTTTGACTTTGCTATGGTTTAGGGCAAAAAATCCCAGCAGTACTTAGAACAAAAGCAAATAGACTTAAACTGATATTGTCACCACCATGCAAAATCTCTTCACTCTGCTAAGGCTAAATTCAGCCAGCACAGTTTCTGACAATGTCTACCTAAAATTCTCATAGAGAGGTTTAGAAATGCTGATGTGCTGAAGAGCTCATTGTTTTTTTCCAAGACCAACATCAGTTTGTGCTCTTAAATAAGAAATCAAGTCCATGGCAACAAGCTTGTACAAGTGTTCATCTTCTGAACATATTTCTTAGAACTGGTCTAAACCAGTTTTTAACTAATGAGGATTTCTGATGAAAAATAGGTTTCTTGAGTTTTATACATACTCTCTGGATTTTTATCAGAAAAAAAAAAAGCACCTAAACTAAAATACAATTGATAAGATCAAAACATTTCAGATGGTTTAATAGTCTCCTGTTTTAAGATTATATTCAGCTGCTGATTTGGATTAAGGTGACCAGTTTCAAATTACGATATATTTTTATTGAGGATCTCAAAGGAGGTTTTGTGGCTATCTCTCTTTGAAGGAAAATAAAATTTAAAAATAAATAAATCATTACCAGGAAATTCACATTCTTGAAGAAATTCTTCATTTTAAGAAAAAGCATAATCTTCGGAATGAAAATTCACTATCTTTGGAGATTAACTTTATTAACTCTGCTTGCTACTCTTAGTACATTAGTTAAGTAAGTGCTAACTCCTCACAGATATAATACTGTATCGATATAGTACATCTACTTTGGTCCTCTGAAGCATTATAGATGGTTTAAACATGATTTTAACAGTCAGACCTCCTGAATCACAGCCAGGATTTTGGTGTTCCCTTACTTGACTCCACGCTTAATCCAAATCTTTAGAAGCTGTCATTATCCATCATAACTTAAAAGTTTTTTAAAAGAGTAAATGAGGAACGGACGTTTAGAAAGATAAAGTCTCTGAAGTCATTACTAACCCAAATCTTGCCCCTACAGCATGAAGTTTCTAGAACTGATAAGTTTGATATTATTTTCTTTCTTTTTTCTGGGAATTCATGTTATTGCAGGCTTATCTCTTCAGGCTTTTCTCCAGTTACTATGAAAAGAGCAGTTCCTCTCTAGGCAAAAGCAGAGATACTTCAAAAACTTCATTACATTCCACAATTTGATGCTCTAAGAAAAAACAATAACCTGATATTGTAAATGATGTGACGGATCTCAACAAATAACTCATAACCTGGTCTCAGTAAGGCTTTTGCTTCAATAAAGAAACTATTGAACAACCCATGTGATGGGACAAGAATCTCATGTTAACACATTGTGAAAGCCAGGCAAACTTTCACAAACAATTAATTCTCTTTACCTGTCATCATTTCAGCTTTGGGTTGACTAAAATTAATGTTTACATCATAGAACAATAATAAGCTGTGTAGTCACAGCTACCAGGCTTACAGCACTTCTGAGCTTCTCCTTTTATAGAGAGGTTTGTTTTTTTTTTCTGATATGCCTTCCCAAAGCTAGTCACGCATGTTTGACAAAGCTAAACAGCTTCAAACCTCAAAAAAAACCTACTAATGATGTATTGGATGTCTTGCTATTTTATTTCATGATGTCAAGTATATGTTTGCCCTTTCTGGATGATTTTTAGCAGTGATTTTTTTGGAAAAAAACTAGAATTTAAGATAGGCTTTATCTCCTTTCTTAAAGTTAGGAGTGTAGCTGAAACCTAGCCTAGTCACTCTGCAAAGAAAGCAAACACCTCCAAGAGCCTCACAAGGTAGAGTCTGTAAGGAGTCGCTGACTTCATGATTTCATTTACTATTGAAGAAACCTAGACTGAGCATTCCATTTCTAGTGGTTCAGAAATAGCCACAATGAATCTCATCCTTACATTTCTGAAGTGCAAACTGAGGTTTCCCCATAATGACGTGACTTTTGGAGACGCAGCATTAAGAATGAGAACATCTCAAAAGCTGGCAAAACCAATTTAATACTTTGTCATACCTGATAAATAAACTGGTTATGTTTTTCAGGAGCAATAATTGGTTATGAAATGTGTGACCCTGGGTCCCATCCTGCTTCCAAAGTTGACGTAAACGTATATATTGCTTGTAACAGGAATACACCGTCTGTTCACATTCATTATCCCAACCATCCAGCAACAAGGATGGCGATAGATGTCAGTGTGGATGTAGAAGCTGCCTGTACAGATGCAAGATGATCGCTAAATGAATAAATAACTAGATTTTTCCAATTACACTTATTCCTCAAAACTGACCCTCCCCATCTCTATGGTCTCTCCAAGCTGAACATTCCTTGGTAGTTTTATGTGTGTTTTTAAGCTTTTCAGAACAGACTTTCCTTCCCATGGGCTATAAACCTTAATTAATCAAACACATTTTTCCAGTGCCGGAATTTATAAACCCAAAAATAAAAACAAGAAAATAACTTAAAAACAGCTGTAGAGAACCAGATACAAAATTCATCAAGGCTACTTCCTTATCTCTGCTACTGGCCAGTGGCAAATCCTTAGGGAAACTCTATAATATAACTAAGAAGACATTTACAATGAAATCTTTCCCCTGGCAAATCCTGCAGGCAGTCAGAGGTGTAAGGACTCGTCACTGCAGTTAATAGCTCCTAGCTTGAAATATTCTCATTGAAGAAGTCTAGTCAGTTTTTGAGCATATTCATTCAAATTTCCACAACTTTCTGGGGCAATTTACTTATGTTTCGTATGAAAAAGTAGTTCACGTTATTTGTTTTGAACCGGTTGTCTGATAATTGAATTGTGTGACCCCTACTCTGTGTGTTTCAAGAAAGGAAGAAAAACTATTTACCGCTCACTTTTTCAATGTCCTTCATTGTTTTCTACATCACTGATCATGTCCATCCCAGTCATTGCTAAGCTAAAGAGACTATTTTATAGAGTGATTTCTTATTGCAGAAATTGTTACACACCTTTGGTCATATTTGCTATCTTTGTGGGTTTTTTTCCTCCTTCTTCTGAGGCAAATTAGCCATGCTGACAAAACATAATTCTCAGGAGACACTACAGATGTGGATTTACACAGAATTGTGGTGGTGGTTTGGGTCTCAATTTCTATCCTAACAATCTCTAAGATCCCTTCTGCCTCTGAATTACTTCTAAGGGCTGCACCAGTCTGCAGAGTCTCTAAGATCTCTGTTCCGAGTGGCAATAATTAATGCAGAGCCTTTCACTGAGAGTGGCTGTTTATGGTTGCTTCTTTCCACTTGGGTTTCTTTGTGTTTAGCAATGCTTAATTTCATCTGCCATTCCTTCTTCCAGCCACCCATATCATAACTCAAATTAAAAAATATCCAAAGGAGTCACATTTGGTTTTTACCCTGCTTCTTTCAATGTCCACGGAGGTCAGCAGAGAGAATTAGATGGGTTTTTGGTTGAACTCAGATGTTATAATGTTGCCATAGATTTTACAACATTTTCAAAGCGGAAAACCACTTCTGAAATAGAAATGTTTTCCAACCGTGTTCAGCAGCTGAGCTGCACATTCTGGAGATTAGGAAGGGGTTGTCTTACCCACAGAAAGACTGGATGGCAACACCACAAAAAAAGAAAGTGGTACCACAACACAATTATTCAGATGTATTTTAATTCAAATTGGAGGGGACTGCGGGGGAAGAAATGCTGAAAGCCACAGAAATAGAATTTTTCCTCTCTTGCTTCAGTGTAATTTAAAACATCAAACCATTTTTAACGAGTTTTACTGAAACCAAGTCTTGGCTGTGACCTTCTATGCCAAAATTTAGCCTGGAGAAAATTTTCAAAGCTGATTTATAAATCCTATAAAACAGGGATGATAATGGTGGAAACAGCAAGCTGCAGATGCCAACAGGCTACCTTGTTACAGCCTTATTTTTAACTTTTAATCTGCAGAGAGGCTCTGTAAGGTATATTTACCTTGTATCTTAGTGCTGAAACCCTGCATGAAACTTATAAAATTATGACTGTTTTGCCATTTGTTGCATGCAAGGAGAAAACCATGTTAGCAAAATAAAACATACAGAAGGAAGAAAGCTCTTATCTTCAACAATGGGGCCTCACGTACAGTAATAAACAGCAAAAAGATCATTAAACTGCTTGTGTGGAAGGACAGCTTCTAGTCTTCTGTTGGCCAAGTGGTTTCTGCACTCATTTCTCATTCTAGCGTAAGGTTGAATAAGGTCTTCAAGGTACAGACTTTCTTACTGTCGGTATGGACAGGGCCTGCCCTTGTGAACACTGTGTAGGATCTCTAGGAGATAACTGTCATACAAAGAATTAGTAACGACTGAGTTGCATCGGTCATTTTTTTCTTGAGAGTTAATAATATTAAGAGTTTGTAAACATCAGGCCTACTGTGTAATGCTGCCTTATTGATTTCCTTGTCGAGAGTTCACACAATGCTCGAGAACTTTTACCTCAAAATATAATTTGAGTTAAAGGTAAGGTCCATTATCTCATGGCCTCTGGCATTCTGCCTTGCGGAGGTCAAGGGCACAGGTACATCATGTCACATCATCCATGGATTACTCATCTGATCTATTCACTATTCTGCACACTAGTGTCCAGAGCTTCTCACTCCTTGGGAAATTTCATCCACCGATTTCTCAGCTCATACATTTCTGCTCCTCATCCTTTGTTTTCTTGTAATTATTTCTCCATCCAATTCTATAGAACAGAATCATAGAATAATTTTGGTTTGAAGAGACCCTTAAGATCATCAAGTCCAACCATAACCTAAATCTAGCACTAAATTGTGTCCCTAAGAGCCTCGCCTATATGTCTTTTAAACACCTCCAGGGATGGTGACTCTATAGAATTTACATAAACTTAGGCAAAACCCAATATTTATGACAAGAAATTAAATTAAGAAAAAAAGTTGTGTAGATAAAGTAATTTTGTCTGGGCTTCACTTTCATTCTAATTTTTTAACTTTAGGTAATAGTGTCCACATCTGAGTTGGTCAATTAAACGGTTCTCACAGGAGTTTGCAGTACAGACCATCCCAGTACATATTTTAGGTATCTGCTTGTGGTGAGATAAATTACACTCTATAGGAGCATTTAGTTCTCTTTGTTGACTGTAAAGGGATGCTCAACGGCTAGGCCAGAGGTAAACAACCTGCCTCATAGATGCCTCAAGTCAGATGAGTTGTCTCTGTCCTTCATCTCCTTTCCCCCCACACAGTACGTGAACAGAAGGACACAATGGTAAGACTTTATCCTGCCCTTGATGAAGACAGATTTCCTTACTAATAGCTGAAGTCTTGACTAATTAACTAACAACAAGCTGAGTTTATCAATTTTCTTTGCAAGAATTTTTCTGACTTCAAGCAAATGATGTACGCACAAACCTCCTGGCAAAGCGCAGACTTTAGACCTTCAAATCCAGTTTAAAGCAACAACCACTGTGATTACACTGAGCGAAACAGAGAGAAAAGTTCAGCAACACTGATGACGAATGGCACTCTGGGGAACAACATGGAAAAATGTTTTTATTCTGTACAGAATAGGATCAATGGAAGTTGCTCCAGCTCCTAAAGAAAACTTGCACTTTGTTTAACATATTGGTGATGGGGATGGTGGGGGGACTATTTTATTATTCCATTGTTTTCTTTCTGTATTTCTACTTTTGTAATGCTTTTCCAAAATAAGTGGTTGGGAGCCTGGAGACGTGGTGAATATTCCTAGCTCCATTACAGACTTGCTGCAATAAATGAAGAGGTCTCTTAAACTCCCTGTATCTCAAATATCCCATTTGTGAAATAAGGCTTGCCCTTTTACCTCGATAAAGCACCTTGGGACTTAAGGGACTGTTATTACTATATTCAGTGTAAAGTCAACAGCTCAATACAAACAGTCCTGATTACTGTGGTCACAGCGCAAACTGCGAGGGCTATCCATACCCAGAGATCAGTTGTAGACTGCTAAAATATCTATTCTGTAGTTTTCCTGTCCTGCCCAGAAAAAAATGAGAGGGAGAAGAAAAAAAAGAAAAAATAAATAAAGAAAAAAAGAAAAAGAGGCACTTAAAAGGGCTGGATCCCTTGCCCAGAGCACTGAGATCTTAAAGCCTGCTGTGCAACATGGCTACAGCTCCCAAGCTACAGAGAGATCAAAAATGCAGCTTCACCAGCTCTTCTTTACAATAAAGTTAATCATATTAGCCTCTTCCCAAGAATAAATCTTTCATTTCTTTTTCACTTTGATTTTTCCTTTTCATTTTTATCTTTAATAGCTAATGGTTTGAATAAAAGTCCTTAGGTATGAGGAGGACAAGCTGGTTGGTGAAGGCATGTCTAGGATGAGACACTGCAAGGTGGAGGACCTGGAGAGGTCACCACATTATAGGGTAGGCTTAAAATTTGACCCAGTTGTTCATTAATCCGCTTAAAGATGTACATCGGTTTCTACAGTGTCCTAGCTTGGAGGAAGCTGGTTTCATTTCAAAGTTTCCCTCTTCATCACTGAGAGGGAAATACAAAAAGAGAAAAAGAAAAAAGAAGGTGTAAGCAGGAAAATGTTTGAATTTTCAGTGCTATGAGTTTTGTCATTGCAGAGAAGGAAGAAGTCTGGTCTGATATTGCCTGGGCCTCTTAACAAAAGCTGATTACAATATGTTAAGGAAGAAATGAGACAACACAGCCAAGAAGACAGAGAAACTGAGGGTGCTATCCTATCCTTAACATTTTAATTCAGCTTGCTGGGCCTGATTCTGTACGAGCTTGTACACTGAGATCTCTGCAGAAGGAGTTCAGATGTCTCCAAAGTAGGATCATCTACTGACTGAACCTCGTATTTCGTCCTTGCCACATAATTTGCAACACTTTGCATAAGTCTACATTATTTTCTTGTTTTGTATGTTGTACAGAATCAGGCGCCTGATTTTCGGTAGACTAGCTGTGAAGAAACAGATTAAGATAAATGCAAAAATGCAGAGATGTGCTTGGCATTGAAGGCAAGCTTTTTTCCTCCACATCAAAAATTGAACGCATATTACTGCATGAATTACTTCAGCAGGTAGCATCTGTTTCCAAAGCCCTGGACTAGCTTGTTTTCCTGACTAAGGGTGGAAGAGAGGAAGGAAATTAAAATTATTCTAGAAAAAGCAGCAAACGAATTCCCAGGCTCCGCAAATATTTTCAGCTTCTGGTGTTCACAGTACATCAACCCAGTTTGTTGTCCCCTGAAGGAAGCTATTTATTCACAACCATATTAATCAGGTTTTTTTCCATTGTTTTCTCACCCCTTCCTTTCCAAAATCCTTCTTTCTCTACCTCCTTCGTTTTAAAGGCATTAAACACAATTTAACCTAAATAGTCAAATTGTACCATCAGTTTTACACTGCATTCTCACGCAAATGAATACCCAAGCAAAACTGTGCTCTATTTAAGAGGGCTTACTTATGCTATAGTTTTTATCTTGAGTAGGGGTCTATAAGTGTGCATAAAAAAGACAATGGTCTGTCTTTCTCATTTTTGTTGTTGTGCAATTGTTTCTCCAGCTGCAGTTGCGGTTCAGGGCCAGAAACTTGCTGTTCACGAAAAATTAGAAAGTGCAGCATGTTGTCGAAGCAGTTGAAGTTTGCAGAAAGCAGAGAAGATCTCGGGTTCTGTGATTAGCGTGGGTGCATGCCCACAGTTTTTTCTGTCCTCGTCACAAATACAAAAGTTTAAGGAAGCCTGTGCTGTCTGGCTCCTTCCAACAAATGCAGTGGGATTTGCAAAGCCCTTGTCACTGCCATAAGTCAAGGGGTGATTTGCAAATGAGGAAACTGAGGCAAAAACACTTAAATAATATGGTCCAGTTCCCACCATTTGATGAAATGTGAAGTCTGCTCCCACTCCATCTCTGTTTCCTATAAGGAAGAAAACGAAGGCTATATTAAATGTAATTTAAAAGAATAGAGAATCAAATATGTTATTTTAAAACAGCATAAATTTTCTTTCTGTTGTTATTTAAAGAATTAATTTTAAAAATGCAAATATTTATACGTTTTAGGTATCTGAAAATTACTGGTAGGCATTAATACGAACATATGAAATGGTTCTACAGTTCATTCTAAGGAACTAAACATGGAAATAGCTCTGAAATTTCATTTAAAAAAAAAGTACAGGAAGCAGAAATTCCTAAATATATTACAGCAACAATGTGGTCATGTGTTCAAAGAGTAAGTATAATAACAAGGCCCTCTGCCTAGAGAAATGTCTCTGACTCAGGCATTAGGTAAAGGTTCACTGCTGTGATATAATAGATCTGTCACCTTTTAATACGTGACACTAAAACAGAAAAAAAAAGAAAAAAAAAAAGAAAGAAAAAGAAAAGGAAGATCCGTAGCTCCCTTCTCAGTCAACTTTAATTAGACTGGGGGAGGAGAAGGTTGACTGTGGAGGGGGAGCCACCATATGCTGGTGATATCTGAAAATATACAGAAAAATATGATAAAGCATTGCTGTTTCTGTGTCTAGGTCTATCTGCTGTCCCTTTTCCAGTATTCCTTGAATAAGGAGATCAGCACAGGGGAAAAAAACCAAGCCAGTAGTATCTCTATGACTCGTGCTGCACCGGCTGCCTTAACTGGAAATCTTGGACATTTACCCAATACTCACATTATTTTTAGCTAAGAGGTCCTCATTCCTGTAAATGCAGACAGGTTTGTTTAGCCTCCCACATACAAATAATTTAATTGATTTCAGGGGGGCTGCCTTCACTGCTAGCATGGAACATCTGCTTAATGCTTGAAGGAGCAGCACCCTAATTTTCTTCTCCAAATAAACCTCATGACACATAAAGTAATAACTGACAGACAATAACTGTGTAAAATTAATTCACTCCATATGTGTTTACAGGGCCAAGAAAGAAAACTAATAGAGAGAGAAATGTAGTTTTCAAAAATCTATGAGAGCTGGTTTCACAAGAGATTCATGGACCGTCTTATAAGTAGTGCGAAATGTTTTTCAGGACGTTTGTACCATGCTTATCCCTAGGGTAATCCTCATGTTTGATGTAGGAATTAAGAAGGAAAAGAGTATGGGAAAATTGGCAGAATGATCCTGCAATTAAGGTGCTGAGCTGAGATTCAACGCCTTGTTCCCTTCCTATCTCTAACACCCTTCATAACCTTGGGAGTTCCTTTTCTATAGACTATGGAAACAATGCTTGTTACTGGAGCTCTAAATACCTCAAAGCAATCCAGCCCCCAGTAATCCAATGGAAAACACTGCTCTTTTCAACGGGACCTGTGAAAGGATGTAGAGATTTGTACTGCCACCTCCCACTTAATTTTAAATAGAGCTTTCTCACACGAGGGCCAAACTAATGGTAAAGTCAACAACACCCCTTGCTCTCCTAATTTCATTGTAACAAATTTTGCAAGGCACACGTTAGTCCTACTTTCATTGGTTGGTTTATTCACTTATTTAGTTCTATATTATTTTTCGGGAAGTGCAGAAGTTGAGGACAAGAGGGATGGAAGACTTGAAGACTCAAAGTGAAAATAAGCAGACTGTGGAGTAGAAGCTTTTTGCAAATGCGATACTTTTTAGTGGGGGCACAGAGAAGCAGATTGAAATAGCATAATTGCAACATGTGCCTTTGGAAACTAACGTGCAATGACTGTAACCCGGGGCAAAGCCACCAGAGAGTCAAGGTCAAGTTGCATGAACAACCATAACTGTGGCATTTCCTGAGTTTTATTTATTTGACTTTATAGCCTGAGGTTTTT
Organism: Pampusana beccarii; assembly: GCA_013399365.1. Lineage (NCBI taxonomy): Eukaryota > Metazoa > Chordata > Aves > Columbiformes > Columbidae > Pampusana > Pampusana beccarii. The sequence continues at coordinate 659,636 of VWYH01005798.1, forward strand.
GTTCCTCTAGTTGTTTTCTGTTACGTATATGAAACACATTCAACCTGCACGTTATTCATTAGTAGCTGGGGTTTAAAAGGAAATTAATAAAACCATGTGGGCTATACATGTTTCTGTGGCAAAAAAAATCATGGGGGGGAGTAGTCATAATATTTCTTTGGCCTTTTGTTTTGAGGAACTGTAGAGTGAAATATTGCCCCCAGGACACACATACAAAAAAAGCTGCTGCAGCGTTACATGAAGAAATTTAATCTTTTAGCTCCAGGCATTGCATCATAGTCGCGGGAACCCTCTATCCCTAGGCCATATTTTAGCACATTTTCCCTCTACAGCCACTATTCATAGGCTGGGAGTGCAGACAGTGTGGTATGTAATATGCACGTGGTGGTTTGCTTTGTGTGTATGTGAGGAACATGAGGTTTGTTCATATCAACTCAGGCAGCTTTGTTTTGTGTTCTCTGAACTTGTACATGCAGAAAGCTTTTTCGTAACAATTCTAGACAGACTGGTGGAAGAGGAGTTACTCATATCAAATGATATTGGGGGGAAAAAAAGAAGAAAAACCACCAAGCGACACTCCAAAGAAACAACAGAAGATATTCGGAGACTTTTTCCTTTGTTTCACATCCTCGGGTCTGGAAGTAAAAGCAAATATCCATCCAAAGAAAAATCAGTCGAGGCACCCTAGTGAAGGTTGATATGGATGTAACTATAATCCAAATTCAGGTTTTTGCATCATGTTTTACTTGGCAACTTGTGAAATATATGGTACAGTGGACTACATTTAGACAGGATTCCTTGGACCAACCTTTACCATGTGAAGTCAGAGCTAATCTGAGCTGTGCTCTTCTAAGATTCCTCTATAGACTTAGTGAAGAGGGACAGACAATTCATTCCAGCTGAGAATGTATATATAGTTAGCCTTGCGTTTGGAGAAATGTCTTTTTGTTAATGACGTGGGCAACCTGAAGCCTCGGTATATCATTTTTGCATAGATGAAGATGTTACTTTAGTAACATGTGGATTCACAGGATCATAGGAAAATTCACATTGGAAGGACAATCATGAGTCTCTATTCAAAGCAGGATGAGGTCTGAGGTCAGAAAAAGGTACACGTGGCTTTGTCCAGCCTGGAGAAAAGCTGGAGACTGTGCAGCCCATCTAGGAAGCCTGATCTCATGGCCAAGCAGTAGAGTTATCCTCCTTCCCTTGTCATTCAAGTCTGATTTTTTTTATCATGGAGACAGTTCCTTTTGAAGGGAACCTCAGGGATTTATGTAGCCCAACCTCATACCCAAAGCATATATCGTCTTTCCAGGGGGACAGAGTGCTACACGGTATATGTCGTTAGTTATGAACCTTAATATCATAAAGGGAAAAACATTTTCTGCCTTGTCACTGATATAGAAAAGCGTTTTTTGTTGTCACATGCATTCATCCTCTGGAAACTTCTGATTTAGATGTTAGATTAGCTCATTTGAATATAAATGAAATTTTTAATAAGATGTTCCAAAAAAAGTGTTTAGTTCAGTGGAAGAACAAGGGAAGAACAGTAGCTACAAGGTAAGGAAGAAGATGAGAAGCAGTTAGAGGATGTCAGTGGACTGGGCCGAAGTAGAAGGAAAGAGGTTTTCTGAGGAAACAGTCAAGTATTGGGTAATGGCAATGATCTCGTTAAATGCTTTCACTAATAAACTTGGACAAATTAAGAGTATGTTAATTAAACTGACGATGAAAACTGGGAGACATCACTGACACAGAGGAGCGAAATAATTGAATGGCAACTGAATTAACAGAAATTGGATGAGATTTAATACTTCGAAGTTATAAGGTCACACACTGGGAGACTAGGAACAATTCATCAAGTAAAGCTTCAAGTTTTAGAGTGCAAACAGCTAATAGGAAAATATAACATAGTGTATTAGTCAATCAGACTATGGCTGTAAGCCACCAACATAGTATGGCCATGGAAAAGACAAATGTCGATCTAGGAGGTATCAGGTTGAATACTTCTAATAGACACAGGGAATTATTAGTTACACCTTCCAAAACAACAGTCTTTTCCCATCTGGAGCTGTGCATACAGTTCTGGACACTATTTAGCAATTAATATATTAAGCATTTAATATTACATTCTTGTTCAGTAGAAGAAGGAAATTAAAATGAGATGCAAGACATAGAGAGATAGTCCACTTTGCCTCATGATATAGTATGAGACTAAAGAAGATTGGGACTAGAGGGAAGCAGACAGCCAGGCTTTAAATTTCTGATGTATTAGAGCACCTAAGAAGTTATTATCTAAAATTGAACTTCATTGATGCTTCCTTCCTTAACATTGTTATAAATGTTATGTATGCAACTTCTATTCTAATGGAAAAAAAAAACTTTGTTTTTTTTAGAATAAAACGTGGGTGTTTTTTTCTCTAAGTTCAACTGATGTTTAAGAGATAGCTCAGGTCAGTATGACAAGCAAGGACTTTTTCTTTCCTCAGCAGCAACAGGTTCAAATGAACCTGATTCACCACCAAAAAACATTGGGTTTGCAACATGGCACATGCTGTGATCTGGATCTGGAGCATGCTTCAAGATAGCCTGCAAGAGCCAGAGTGAGACCAGTCAAACCGTGAAGAGAGAATAATTTCTCTTGATGGAGTATCAACTAATGTGCCGTTTGCCAAAAACATATTGGTGGGCTAAAGGAGACACATCTGACAATGCCGGATAGCACCAGATTATCAAAATGGCATACTCCACTGAGACTTGTGTCTTATTTCCTGGTTTCTTTTCCATTTTCCCAAAGTGTTTTCTGTTCTTTATGGGTAAATGATAACTGAGAATACAAAAAGATTGGGAAAATGACCTGTCCTAAGATGCTGGTGGTGTGCTCAAAATGAGGGTTGGACTGATAGAACAGGTGATAAAAGTGCCATAATTGTTGCAGCTAGAGTTGCATATTTTTAAAATCAGGTTTTATACACAGAAGACTTCAGGTAAATAATGAGTAAACTGGAGATTAAGGCAGGAACTGAAAGCAAATAAGTGACCTGACCTAAAGCTTGTGAGATGACATTTTGATAAATTAAAGAAGAATCTACTGAGCCATTCTGGCTTTTATTAGATTACATTTAAATAGGGCCAAGACCAGTGAACAGAAAACATTTCTATCAAAGTAAAAAGAAAAAAAAAAAAAAAAGAAAAAGCTCTTGGATAGGTGTAGATGGAGATAATACTTTTTATTTGCTTGGAGGGAGATGAGGGAACGTAAGCTTCTCGTGGTTGTTGCAGTAATTATAGATATGAGGTCAAGAACACCATTCCAACAGGAGTAGTCTGTGCTGATATTCTGTGCTTTTTATAACTCAGGTCTTTTGTTGACCATGTTCTATTGTAACAGGTTCCACATTCTGATTTTCACCATTTTAAAAACAGCTCATTCTAATGGTAGCACACCAGAGACCAGATAATTTATCAAAAAGTTGTTGTGTTGGGGTTTTTTACATCTACATTATATTTTGTGCAAAGTATGAGCATATTAGCAGATAACCACCAGAGTCCTCAACTTTACATTTCTTGAGAAAACATCCAGAGGGGAGCCTAGGAAGAATAAAAGAAGGCTGAAGAGCTGCAAATCTCTCTTCACTGTGGTCTTACACAGGGGTAATTCCACTAAATTCAGGATCCCGTCTCCAGGTCCAAATGAAAGCAGGCTCAGCAAGCAGGAGTTGAACAGTGTCGTAACGCTGATATGAGTTCCGAAGCAAAGCGAAGGCAGAAGAAAAATAAAAATTAAGTCATATTGAAGGTCACGTTATAGGTGGAAAGTTACAAGGACTTGCTGCTGTGGTGTATAGTCCATCCTACACATATCTTAATTTTTCTTACTGTTAAATTCTGAATGTGTTGCACAAAGAGACTATGATGTTGCAAAGTGTCTGGAGATAAGAACAATATTCTTCCTTCTCCCTTGAGGAGCCTGTATATAGTTCACACAGTAGTATACCAGCAAATGCACATAGCTCAGAAAAAGGACAGAGAATAAAATGCCCAACCTAGCTTTTTCTGTAAGTCAAAAAGTATTTCACTGTCATCAAAACTAAGTGGAACTGAATGCTCTCAACAGCCATCTAGCCAAAGCGAAGAACAGCGGGGAAAAAATAAAAATATAGTAACAAGCAGAAAAGCAGACAAATTGAGGATAACAGCACCCGATTCAATAATCATAATGAGAGCAATTGAGTTGCACCTTGAAAGGTCACATTTACTTGGATCTCATGTGGGTCCTGGATGTGGATATTTGTACAAAAAGCCAGATGGCAGGACCACCCCTCCGTAGCCCCCATCTCTATCCATGCTTGCAGTTCCCATGGGCACCGTCACCTCCGTTATCCCTGACCTCCTGGGGAGTCTCACCATCAGATCCAGCACATGCAGCCCTTATGGGTGCTGTCCCTCCATAGGTGGTGACTTAAATACACAACTGACCTCCAAATCCAGATGTTTTTCTGCTTTTTAAAGCGGCCGCTAGTCTAGGATTTATTGGTGAGCACTTTGCAACTGACTGATGGCATCGATGCGAATTGCTGGTGGACACATTAAACAGAAATGCAGCACTAAATGAATTATGCTGGGGTCTGGGATAGATCACTGCATGCAGAAAGCACAGACCTGGCAGAGGTCCCACTTTATCCCAGTGTGTAAAAGCAGCTACAAGTTTTGTGCAGGAGTTACCACAGTGAATACTTCTCCATCACCAAAGTTCACAGCAGAAGCTCAGCACAAATAACAAGCTTAGAGTCACAGGAGCAAAGAACTGACATGAGAAGATCATTGGCTAACGTGTGTTTTCTTGCTAACTTACTTTGGTTAATATACTGTTAATTTACTTTTCAAACAACAGTGTTTAAATAAATGTTAGTGGTAAAAAAAAAGCCTGAATTTAAGTGGCACACCAAAGCCCCATGACATGTCTGAGCCCAGTAGCTAATATTACCAATGCCGGCCGAAATCTAAAGCTCAAAGTCACTTCAGAGGAAGAAATTTTTCTCAATGAGGGGGATAAAATACTGGCCCAGGTTGGGTGGAGAGGTGGCGGCTGAACCATCCCTGGAGACATCCCAGGCCAGGCTGGACAGGGCTCTGAGCAACCTGAGCTGGTGAAGATGTCCCTGTCATGGCAGGGGGGGCACTGGGGGAGCTGGGAAGGTCCCTTCCTACCCAAACTATTCTATGGTTCTATGGAGTCAGGTGTTTAGTGAAAGCCAAATACCTGTGCCTGTTCTATAGCCAATGGAGAGCATTGGGTAATTCCAGAGGCACTTTCATTTTATCCTCAAAAACACATGCCTTCCTAAGATACAGCGACAAATTTTGCAAAGGCTGAAGACAGGTAATGAGATTCCCATCTTGGACAATCACTCACCCATGGACAAGAGGGTCACCTGAGAACAGGTTGCTGCACAGATCCACAACGTCATTTGATTTTGCACCTCTGGATTTATCCAAAAGTGTTTATTAACTGATTTGTTACTGTGCCCTTCTGACAACTAAAGTAACATGGAAAACATTAATTTAACATGAAAATACATCATTCTATGCTCCTTTAATATCCTGGAATTAAGACAATTCTAATGATAATGAGTTATTCTTTCCACTTTCATTTGGCCTCCAACCAAAGGAAGTCTGAATGTTCAAATGAGCTCCTTTAAAATATGTGCAGAGGACATGAACCAAGGCAACAGGGATCTCAATACATCACTGGCTAGGAGTGATATATAAAATATAGGGGTTCAGACTTTCTCAGTAGCTCTCTGGAAAGCACAAACTAAGTGAAGCATTGGTATATAGACATTTGAGGAGAAAGCATTACTGTATCAACATGCACCAAGACCTGAGTCTCTCTCATTGCACTCCCATCCAGAAATTGCATAACCACATTAGCACGTTAATACTTCTGGAAAAGACTAACCAGGGAAGACTTATGAGCTTTATGGTTTCCTGACAGCAGCTGGCTCGTATCCAGCCAGCTAAGAGCTTGGCCAGAGGAGGATGGGACTGTCTGCACCACCCATGCAGGCATGACCTCGGTTACGTTTAAATCTGCAGTGAAGCATCTGACCCTTTTCAAAGAGGGACAATAGACAGCCCTGTTGTTTCGCCACGTTGTCAGAGCAACTGTAATTTAGCTTATAAAGAGAGTGAATGTAGTTGGCCAAGTTCTTGCTGTCCAGCAAACAATAAAATCCCTTTCGGGGGGTTTTAAGCACCAGCTCTGAACAGCGAGATCAGCTCAGACTGTGGGTTCTGCATTGAGGCACAGGGAAAGGCAGGTGGACAGATATGGAAATAGTGTCAATAAAAGCAGGATATATTAAAGTTAATAATAATAATAAAGCAAAATGCAAAGAGGGTCTGAGATGCTCCAGGCTGCACTGCTACTGGAGTAATTTCCAGCAAGTCATAGGCATGAAGGGACCAAGAGAACTGCCTGGAGCAGTGATTGAGGACATCAGCTGAAGTGCTCTACTATTAATTGCAATTAGGGGAGATTTTCAAAAGTACCAATAGTGCGTTTGATGCTCAGCTCCACTGCCTTTGAAACAGAGTCAGTTCCATAAAAATCCCCGTTTTGTCCCTTTATAGAGCAGTTTATACCTATGAATCTGAATGCACTTTACAAAGGCATTACCCTCCACATGCTCTCAGGGGAATGAAGGCCCACAGGCATGGGAAATCCTCCCTGGCAGAGTTAGAAATCAAATAGGAATTTTAGCCTTGTCTCATTCACTTGTCCTTACCTTGTTTCCAATCCAGATACCAAACCCAGACTGTCATACCTGCTACAACATACGCTGAAGCCTCCTCTGTGATCCATATGATAATTTTACATCCTTGAGCTATACACATTTCTATGACATTAATTAAACTTTAGAAGTTTCTTTTGTTTCTTCATGGTTCCACTGGTCTGTCCTTACAAGACATAGCCATACTTTTCAAAAATTCAGACTATGATGTCAAAGTAGTCCCTTCTGGCTTGAAAAAAACTTAAGCTCATTGGTGTTTCCGACTGGAAGAAATGCTGTCACTAAGTATAAGACAATGTCTCTTATCCTCTTCATATATTTTTCAATTTTTTGTTTCACTAGGTACAGTAAAAACTTGGTCTCTCAAACTACAGCAGCCAGTCCCAGCAATGAGGCTGCATTTCTGCTTGGGGGATGGTTATGTTTTTTATTTCCAGCCATGTGCACTTGCTGTCAAATTCCATGCCATTTTTATTTAATCTGATTCTCTATCAAGCTGATTCTCTGTCTCCCAAGCCTTCCTGTCTTCCAGCTGGGCATTTTTTTAAAGCAGTGATTTGCAAAACGTTAAAGAAGGCATATAAATAAATTACTGTCTGGAGAGTGAGTCATCATTATTTAATAGAAGACTGTATCATAAGTCGTGGCTGCTTGTTGGCAAAGCAGGGCCCATGCTGCCCCCAGTTTTATCCTGCTATTCTCTGCTGCTCTCCAGCTTTCAGAGGGCTTATCCTGCTCTATCACACCCCATGATATTTTGCCTATTGCTAAATAAACCCAAGAACCATTGAAAGCTATAATAATTTCCACTACCCGGGGACCTGATCTGAGTCTCTGTGTTCGCGTGGAGCCGAATACATCTAAAGGACCACCATAATATAAAAAAAAAGAATGCTGATTAATAATATCCTACTTTTCTAATGAAAATTTGATTTTACTTTTCAACTAAGATAATTTGTTTCTAGCAGTCGCAAAGCAGGATTTGGAGTCTCCTCTTGGTACCAATGGGTACGCTTATCAATTCTATTATTGTTTTCCCTACAATGACTTGTAAAGAAAAGCCACAGAGGGCAGAAAGACGACAGTCTTATGATCCAAGCAAAAGGTTTTGTCAGAAACTAGCAATGCCATTTCAGGTTTCTGTAGCTCTGTTTATTCTTTGGGTAAGCAAGGCTCATCTCTTCCTGTGTGTTTGTACCACACAATAGCTTAGCAAGACCCTGATCTTAAATGGAACTTTCTGATAAGCCCTTATAAAAGAGAAATTTACTCCTCTTAACTTAAGTACTAATGCATACTTTATGGCCCATGGGGACTCTAAAGAACAGAGCATCTGAGCTAAGTATCTGCCGCTCTCCATCACTTACATGCGGAATGAAGACTAAACACTTAATTCCTAAATAAAGCAACTAATAGTAAAAGTGCCTTTCTCCATAAAAAGTGACTAAGAAGCAATAGAAGGTAACCTATGAATCCCAAGTTATGGTGCTCTGAGTAACAAGAGGAAATTGGGAAATGTTCCAACATACGAAAAATGAAATTAAATTTGGCTTGGAAAGGAATCTTTTTCTTAGTAACAAGAGCCAACTGACAGCAATGGTTATACTTGATATGTATTGCCAGATATGGCAATCCCCGTTCTTACTAATGGCCGTTTCCCCTACCTGGGGAGTGCAGAACAAAGCGATAGATAACTATTATGCCTTTATGCTCACGAAGGCTACAGATCGATGACCAAGGTTCTTTCTCCTTTTACCCTCCAGCTTTTTCCTTTCTTTGGCTAAGAGCCAGGATAAAAAATACATTTAGTCTCAGCAAAAAAAAGCAGTGGTAAAGTAACCAGAAAAGAATAAATAATTAGTGGCCCTTTAAAAATAATTTGGGCTAAATTGTTTTCTACTAGCAAAGATAATAATCTTAATAGGTAATTTTTATTCAGTTATGGTTTATCTGGAACTGACAATCATTAAAATGCCTTGACAATAGAACAACCACAGCTACTAATGAGGTATAATTATAACATAAGATATATATAATTAAACATTATAAATTGACAAGTTCTTTACAGCCTGTAGTGAGCTAATCTCATCGTATTGCTCACAAGTGTTGAGAGTATTCAGTGCCCTTTACAGAGCTAAATGTACATTTAGATAATACATTTTCCTTTCCCAAGCTCTCCCTGCAACTAGATAGCACATTCGTCATTTCCTGGCAGTATTTAAAATGGAATTTTAGAAGATCCATTGAAACCTATTTGTCCTATAGCCCATGCTAACGACCGTTACTGCAAATGTGAGTATATATATTTGATATACTGAGACATGCCAGTATCTTGTATTCTAATGCACTTGCATCCAGCACTAGACTGCTGTGAAGGTTGATGATGGTTTGCTGGAAAGACTGAGGAATATATGTATGTCTCATTTTAAAACCCACCTGGTATTGATATTCATGTAATAAACTTCATAAGCAGGTGATGATTTGCATTTTTATGCCTTCCTCACCTGCACTGTACCCTTCAGTCTATTTCTCTCCCTGAGTTCTCTCCAACTTTCAAAATCTCTGAATGGCTTCAAGCAGCCACTATATTATTTCAAACATAACCATGTAAAGCTTCTGGGGCTTTTTATCCATTTTGCCCAAAGGTCGCACTTTTCTTGCGTGAGATTAGGGTGCTCTCACTTGGATGCAGAAAGAATAGTGTTTATATGTAAGTTGAAAATAAAGGCTCTTATAATACAAAGTCTATAAGCAAGTAGAGGAATTTTGCCATTGCAAAATGAAGATCTCCCAACTCTATAACAGGTCCAACATTTACTCCTTGGTCCCAAACTATGATATAAAGGGCGTTGTCCTCCAGATACAGAAAACAATGTTTTAGCTTATTTCACATTAAAGAGTTTTCAAACATTAGCTTCAATTTCTCTTATCTCTTCATCCTTCCTAGCTGGACTAACAGTAACTAAATACATGGCTGCACATATGGAACGAAAAATGAGTCGCCTAAAGCTCTGAGTCATATTCAGTCTATTTTCCTAATCACAAGTAATGTAGTACTGTAAATGTGGATGGTCCTGCTTCCCTCTTCCCCCTGTTATAGAGTTGCCCAAACGTTAAGAGCATCTGAGAATAGGAACATAGAGCATTTTGTTTGTTCTAGCCATGAATAGTTTATAGAGGGCCCTCTACCTTTCTGTTTATTCTTATTACTTCCCATGAATGCTCATTTCTGCTCACTGGCTGGAAAACATCTGTGGTCAGAACCTCAGCTGGTGCAAATGGGTATATAATAGAGATTGGCTGATTCTTGCCAGCTGATGATCTGAAATTAGGTATTTCAGCATTGAAAAAAAAAAAAAATCTTCTATTTCTCATTAGGCAGAGAAGAGAATCACTGCATGATGTTAACAGCAGCTCTTGAAGTAAGTATCTTTAAGTTAGAATGGGGAAAAATGTTACCTGTGTTTCACGAGTACACTTGAAATTTTGGGACTAACCCAAAATCACTTTTCTGCTATTTCTGGAGTCTTTTATATAGATGCTGACATTACCTCTATAATGTCTTTCAAATACCACACTGGCTAACATGATATCATTAGTCACATTTGTTCTTCTTCTGTCTCTGTAGCAAGGCAATCATGTGCAGTGACATGCCTTTCTTTCAAAGGGTTGTGGGGTTGGTTTTGGTTTTATTTTTTAGAATGTCATTACTTAGGATACGTAGAGGTTGTGTGTCTTTTATTAAATTGATCTATTTTTACAGAGGGCTGAAAAAAATAGAAGAAAAAAAAGCAGCAAGTATCTGGCACTTTGATGTGAAGATGGTAAGATTTACAGGGATAGTGTCCTGGCCTCAGTGAATTTACTGCACACCTGACCTTTCACTATATTGAAGAAAGTCATAGTATGGAAAAGAAATGAATTCTCTTGCCATGATATTTACTCTGGAGATTTACATTGTCTTTTAGATGTTCTGAACCTACCTCCTAGGTCTAGAAGCTAAGAAGTAAGTTTACCAATGGAAAACAAATATGTCTTATTTTTCTTTAGACAAATAGAAAATTTGTTATTAATCTAAGTCAGAAAGCTGAGTTCATTTAGAAAGACAAAGAGTGTAGTGTTTTTAATGGTTAAAATGGAGGGAAAATGACAGCTTTCATATATCATTATCTGATTTTTAAAATTCTAGTCAAAGAAACCAGGAAGAGAAGCTAAAATGTCCACAGAAAAGCAAAGTGATAAAAAGATAAACATATCATAAAAGAGTGAGCCAGAAAGGGGAGAAAGAGCTGAGAAAGGTACCAGGTGCAGAAACTGTGTATAAGTGTCTCTGGGCCAGATTTTCATTCAAGGATTGGTCCCGTTAGACCACCTGCAAAAGGATAAATATTTTAGCCCCCGAAATCCCTGAGGAAGTAAGGTCATTCCATGGAAATCCTTCTTGTAGAACATCAGGCTTTTGGCTGCTACCAAGAGAGGAAAACAGACTAAGTACTCACCTGAGGTCCCTTTAAACCTATGGTTCTGTGATTGTCACACATGGCTTCTTTGTGAGACTCCTTCAAAGCATGAGACTTTGCTTCCTGACTTTAAGATCTTATGTCAGCAGCGTGAAGCAGTTTAGGATTCTTCTTGTGGGCTTCTAGAAAAGGAGAAAAGCGTTTGGACAAGGATTTAATTGTAAAGGAAGAAAAGCAGGTCCAAGAACTTCTTTCAACCTTGAGATGGAGATGTGACAGCCAGAAGAAAACTACAAATGACAAAGGTAACTTTAATAGGTCTTTAGTTCTGGAGTAAAAGTTTTTATTTTAATCCCCTTGAAACAGAGGAGGGGGATGGATCAATCCATACCAGCTGATTTTAATCCACTCTTTCAGCATGAACTGATATAATTCACAATGACATCTATGGGACAAAAGAACGCAAGTCATGTTAAGTTCAGTCAGTAGAAAATAATGTATGTTACTGTTTTGTTTTCCTTTTGATTTTGTTTTTCTCCTTTTTTAGTTTTCTGTGTTTTAGGAAAATAAATGAAAGCTGTATTTTATAGCAGAAATGAGGGTTTACTTGTACATGTAGCTGGCAATCCTTATGCCAGTAGATCCTAATAACAGAATCTATTAATTTCATTTAATAAGTTTGATTTGTATATACAGCAAATTCAAACTATTGTGCAAAAGTCAAAAATATGCCAAGCATTTCCTAACTTACAAAAACTGTGATCAAACTCACTTAGGATTCAATAAGCTCTGCAGAGGTTAATTAAATTTTTATAGATTTATTCTTCATTCAGTGCTGTAAAAGGCTCGTCTGTTTGGCTATCATTGCCAAGTTGATGATGGGGGAAATTGAGAAACCTGATCTACATTAATCTTCTGTGTTGCCAGACATTGAAATAATTTGCAGAATATTGATATGGCGTAAACTGGGGGAAGAAGGAAGAAACAGAACTACGGCTGAAGGCTGTTTGGGTGGTCCATGGGCTACCATGAATATTAGAGTGCCAGTACAAATGACATAGCGAAACTTTCCCTCTTTGGGAACTACTTACAGAAGAATGAACGCTTTTCATCTTGCTTTCAGGCAAAATAGATGGCCACAGCTCCACCAAGGCTATACAAGAATGGAATGTGGCAATATCAGTTCCATTATAATATTACAGTTACAAATAGAAATAAAGTACACAGCTGGCATCTGTGTCTTTCTGAATTACTAAAAAAGCTACTGGGTTCTAGGCTACTAGCAGCAGTATCATAGATTTCTACACATCATCTAGAAAACCCAAGTGGGGATGGTATTTTCTTGAACTAGATGTCAAAGTAGCCAATGTCCCACGAGGTTTACAATCAATGTACTACATACATAGCAGGTGGCTGTGATAGAAAAAAAAAAAAAAGAAAGAAAAAAAAATAACAGTAAAAAAGATGAAGGCTCAGAGACTAAGGTAACGATACAAAGAATATTTTGAATGTGAAAATCTCTGCTCGGCTTCTGCTTAATCTACTCTGTAAATCCCCTCTTCAGCAAAGCCAAAAACATGCTTAAGTCCAACTCTCTTCAGCAAAGTATCATGGCTTGTGTTTAGTTCTTTTCTTGTGATGAAGTGTTCTGCTAAATACGGATTGACTGCTAAATCTGAGCCTGAGGATGTTGTTAAAATAGTGGTTAGATGAGATGCAGTTAACATTATTTATTAAAAAGCTTTTAACAGCATTCTTTTCAAAAAGCTGCTTAAAAAAATAATCTATCATGGGGTAAAGTTCTGCCTGGGGTTAAAAACTGGTAAAAAGATAAAAAAGGGTCAGACTTGATAGTCACATTTCATCATAGAAAGACAATTGTCACAGGAATCCACAACAGGCATGTAAATCCACAACGTTGCCTACAGGGATACAAGCTCTGTACACTGAGTAGTCTGAAAAACATCTGAGAACAGTTGGGGTTTTTATTTTGCAAAAGTTATTTAAATTATAGTGGTGCTTTTTTTTGGTTTTGTTTCTGTTTTGTTGTTGTTTTGGTTTATTTTCTTTTTTCTGTTGTTATTTTTTCTTTTTTAACAAAGTGTAGCTAATCCTTACCCTGAATATTCCAGTTACATTGCGGATCCCTTGCTTCAACTTGTTGGAGGATAACTCTTGGTTTCTTTTTGACTCGGAAAATATCTTGCACAGTCCATGCAGCAGCTGAGACAAATAGCAATAAATATTGTTAATAACTGGGAGAAGGCCTTTAGCAGCAAAACATTTTTTTGGCATGGAAAAATGTATTTTATGTGACGTAGTTTAGATCAGCCAAGACTAAATAAGACTTTGGAGAATTCTAGATGGCCAGGCTAAACTGTCTGCACAACATTCTTGACAGATAAAATTCACTGCAGATAAATTCAAGGTGATACATGCTGGAAAGGACAATTCAACGGCTCGTATGCGTAGCTGACTTATAAATTAGCTGTAATCACTCAGGGAAAAGGTCTTGCTGTCACCGGAGACAACTCCAGGAAAACATCTGCAGTGACTGAGGAGCAAACAAGATGTCAAGATGTATGAAGAGGGGGTTAGGGTTTAAGGCTGGAAGCATTATAACGCCATGGCCTAAGTCAATGGTGTGCAGTCGCTTTGAACATTGTGACCAATTGTGGTTACCCCCCTTCAGAAGTAATTAACCAACTGGAAGTAGAAAGGATTCAGAAAAAATGACACTGTCTTTAAATTAGAGCCTATGAAATTTTCTAGGTGAGGATAACATAAAAATAAGTAACAGAAACATAGGAATTGAAAAGCTGTTTCCCATCTCCTATGTCACACGTGGGAATGGGCTAGCCACTGTCTAAAAGACAAACTGATGGAAGTAAATTTTTGAGATGTTTTTATAATTAACATGCACAACCTATTCCTACAAAAACTCAGTTCAAGAACTTTAACCACTTTCAAAAATAACTGTCGATAACATTCAAACTTAGAGGTGGATATCACTAAGAAGGGACATAACCAACCAAAGGGATGCCAGCCAAATGGCAGATACGGACATTTGGGGGAAGCATCCCCTCTGGCCAGGTTATTGAATATATTTCTTACTCAGTAAAGACATTTCTGTTTTTTACATTGCAGGTTCTCCAATTTGCCTGGTATATCCTAGAGAATTTGATGCCATTTGCAATGGATGTACCACATGTGCAGAGAGATCATAGCCAGCATATGTAGAGGTACATCACTGGCAGAACATGCTAACAAATCTTTTGCATTATTAACTATTATACCCTATTACTATATGCCAGCTATTTTTTTTTTTCCTATTGCCAAATTGCTCCAATGTGCTGTATTATGTTTTTTTTGTGCTGGATTGCTTTAGAATAACCTACCTGAATCAATGACTGGTGGAACTAGCATTGCTCTACACAAACTTCTTGCAAGATAATGCATTACATCAAAATGTTAAAATAAAGATGTCAAAATAAGTGTTAAAATGCAGTAAACTCCAAAAATAGAAGGAAAGGTAAAATGTAGAACGAAAGACTTGATATATGAGACTGAAGTTCATATCCTTCAGCAATCAAAAAGTATAAGAAAAAGGTTCAGTGAAGGAAAAGACATATTAGCTAAATGCAGCTTTGGGAATTACTTCCCTACAAAAAAACATTTTAAGGATCTGAAGCACAAAAATCTATTTTATGCTTCTCTGTGCAGTTGATCATGCATTCCTTCAGGCAGGCAAATCCTATTGACTAAACAAGATTTATGTGCAGAGAGCAACGGTGGGATCAAAACTGAGGTAGCAGCCAGTTAATATCAGAGCAGGGCAAGAAACAGTTTTTCTGCCTCTGCAAAAACGTGTACAATTTGAAGAATGGTACCTGTGTGTATAGAGACAAACTTCAAAATAACATTAAACGTGAAAAATTTGAGAGGGAGAAAGAAATAAAGGTTTATCTCTGGCTAAGTCTGCTGGTTAGAAGACTGGAAAGGAACAGACTGAAATATAAGTCCTAATACGTTCTAACAAATATTCACTCAATTTTATGTAAAGTAAAACACAAAGGATTTCCAAAATAATTTATTATATCAACCCCTGAGCAGTTCAGATACTATCTCAAGGGGAGGTGGCTGGAGCTCAGGCTCCTCTTGAACTTGTAGCATGAAGGGTGTTGGTCTATTGTCTCAAGTAGCAAGTGATAGGACAAGAAGAAATGGTCTCAAATTGCACCAGGGGAGGTTTAGACTGGAGATTAGGAAATAAATTCTTTCCGGAAAGGGTTGTCAGGTATTGGAACAGGCTGCCCAGAGAAGTGGTGGAGTCACCATCCCTGGAGGGGTTTAAAAGGCGTTTAGATGATGTTCTTAGGGACATGGTTTAGCACTAGACTTAGGTTATAGTTGGACTTGATGATCCTGAGGGTCTCTTCCAACCAAAATGATTCTGTGATTCTATGAACTCTCTTTCCAAACCGGTACAAACAAAACATGTAGACGGAGGAAAGCGAGTGATGTTGCATGTTACCACTTTATACCACCCAAACCGCATGAATTTACCTGCTTAACTTATAAATACCAAATGGAGAGCATGGTATCTCTTTTCCACCAAACTAATGGTTCTTTGGAATAGTTGACAGTGTTTCTGTGCCCCTTCTCCCCATTCTTCTTCAGTTTGACAAGAAATTCTGTCTGCACCCAAATGTCTTTTCTGAGAAAACTGATATGTTGTTTGCTTCAGGAAAAAAAGAAAAAAAATAGGTCTTGATGAAACTGCACTTTATCAAAGAAAAGGCAATTTCTTAGAAATGTCCCAAACAGCCCTGGGTAATACTTTGTTTTCTTTCTTTAGAGAGACCTACCTTGCCTTAAAAATGTACACACTACAGAAATACACTGCTAGGCAGCTCTTCTTTCAAACACATAATCTCTCCATGTCCACATGGTAGATACTCTTGTACATGTACCTAAGCAGTAAAGCTATATTTTGGTGCATTCAATAGCTATGAGACCACCTCCCTGAAAAAGGGACTACCAAGATCAACATAATCTATTTTGTACTCTATATGTAGTGTTAAATATTAAAGCTACTCTGCAACTGTACTTAAATTAAGACAGAACTAAATTTATAAAGGCTACCACATAAAAACCTGATGCTAGTCCATAGATGCTTGATTATTTATTTCAATTATTTTATGGTTAATTTCCTGTTTTTCCAGTAGTATCTAGAAGCTCCAAGCTGGGTCAACAGTCTCTTCAGTTAAATATTGTTTGTACAGGTTGGTCCCTCTAGAAATATTGCAAGCATTTAGGTTATTGTGGTTAATGCAGTGCCATTCATCAGCTAAACTACACTCACTGATCTCTTGCATGCTCTTACCCCTTGCGAATACCAGGTAAAACAGGTTAACTTGATTTAAATGAACACATTTTATTTCATACATGCAACAGATAAGAGCCTGAATATGGGTACACAGTGTACTTGAAGGTCAATTTTAAGAGCTGAACAGACAAAGCATTGAGCAATCTGGTCTGATCTCTCAGCTCACCTTGCTCTGAGCAGGAGGATGGACTAGAGATCTCCCGAGGTTTCCTTCAACCAGTAATTTTATAGGCAGTGGCTGTTGTTGAGAGAATGGTCTGTAACTCGTGGTAAAACACCTACAGGTGCTTTTTTATCCGTACCTTGAGTTTTTTGGGGTGATTTTATTATGCATCAATGAAAACTGATACAAATTGACTATCTCAAGAGTGGATGTTTGCCCAGACATGTCAAGAAGTTGACTAATTCAAATAAACTTAGTTGCATGACAGTCAAAGTACTACTTTTCAAGAGGCTTATTAAGACATAGCTTACTCTGTGGCACTGGGTTTGGTGCTCACCTCTCAGCATACAGGGTAAAGAACACAGCGCTTTGTGGTTGGTGGTATCTAAAAATGGGAAAAAAAAAATTAAAAATGAGGTTTTCTGATTTTTTTTTTCCTCTGAAATTTTGCATGTTTTTCTTGTCCAACTTCCATCCATCTTTCATGTTGTCTTTCAGCTAAAGGTCTATGTGAAAGTGAAGTAGTCACCATCCTGCACCCCAAAGCAGCAGCAGCTATTGACAGTGGTGGTTACCTCATCACTACATACAATGAGTCCTTAAAAGAGGACATAAATAATACATGGGAGAACACCATTAAACAAGAAGTTTTGCTCTGTAAGGACAGTTTCAAAGTTAGATGATTGGAAAACTGATCTTCTACTATTTTGACAATATATGAGTCAAATAACATGTGGACTATACATTATTAGCCTCTGCACCCTGTCTTTCCCCTTCTGCTCTGGAGATGTTTCTCTGCCCTCTGGCTTATTAGTGTGACAAAACAGACAATTGCCCTTAATTACACAGTTATCATCTCTTAGTGCTGGCTTAGTGGGATTTGTTTTCTGTTGCCTCTTGCCATACAAAAGGGAGAGGGCGGAGATAAGGAAGGCAATAAAGGAGGGTGCTAATCTGTTTATAGCTTGCGTTTTCTTGATTGCAATTACTTTTTGTTGTTAATCATTATGAATCATGAATATTGCTATAAGTACATAGATAAACGGAATGGTGAGTTTGAATTCTATCCATGTGTATTGTCCTATCTGGGTATGATGTCGGTGGGTGGTGATAACTATTCACTTTTATTCACTAATCACTGTACAGTAGTCCTGCTAGCTCAGAGAATAACAAACAAATTCATTATAGCAAGAGTAAGCAAGTTCCTTAAATTCTTAAACATATCCCTTTTTAACAGCAGGCATATCTTCCTGATCAAGTGATCAAGATAAATCACATTGTTTTTGAAAACAGCACTCACATCTTTGGCTTTAATTTCAAATTGACAAACTTATGCTTACAGTCATCCATTTGTGAATGTTTCAGTTCTTGCTCTTAAGATGTGATATGCACCAAGCTGCCACACAGCTATAATAAACTGGATGAGATATATATCTGCTCCATGAGGCGTTCAGAGTTGGCACAAGCGCTGCATAATCAAAGGGGAATTATGTTACACTGTGTATCTTGATTCAGCTGGGAAGCCACGCTCCCATTCTCTTCAGAATCTACTTGCATCTTCTATATATTGAAAACCTATTTGGAAAATGCTATATGGATCTCTCTATAGAACGCAATCACAGAGGTGAGACCACTGTTTTGAGGACAAATTGAATGTGTTTTAACTGCCTCTGACAAAGACTGGTTTAATTGTTTCTTTAAAGTATACAGTCACGAACAATCCATCTTCTTCCCTGCTCTGATACCAAACTGTCTTTAGTAGGAAGATTTTTCTACTTTGTCTACTTCTAGACCAATGTTTTGAGGACAACATAGCAGATAATTCATGGCCTATCTGAGTAGGATATGTCGTTGTCCTTCCTTCCTCCCTTCCTTCCTTCCTTACGAATCAGCCATTGTTTAGCAAACTGAATCAAGCCTCCAGGCTATGGAGGTTTCCAGCCTCCCACATTAGGATTATAAATAAATGCCATTACATTTCCCTCTGTTCTCTTTTTGACCATCCATCATGATGCAGACAGTGCACAACTCCTGTGTGTCCCAAAATAATTTGCACTGACTCACTAAATCTCATCACATGCAAGGATGAGGCATGGCCAAAACACGACATAATCCACTTGCAAAGTGATTTTTTTGAAAAGAGAGCTTTCCAAAATGTTTGTGAGAGCAATCCCATTTAGACTATTCTGGCACGCTCACAGTATCTGGGAAGCTTTTGTTTTCTGCCCACGTTGTGATAAATATCAGTGCATTCACCTGAATGTTCTTGAACAAAAGTGGGTTACAGATATCTCAGCAACAAACTGGTCAGCCTTTTATTTGCATAAATGTTCAAAATACTTTTCTGCTATTTGTCCCACTCTGTTGCACAGTGCTACAATTAATTATGCTCATGTCAAAGTGCTCTAATGAAACTGCTTTAGAAATAAATGCAGTCATTGGCTTCATTTATTCTGTGTATTTCTCATGGCCATTTTTGTGTGGCAAAAATCTGATTTATTACTTTGTAGTTCTGAAGTTTATGTGTTTTTTTCAGAGCAGTAGTAAGTTGGTATTTTTGAGCCTTTTGGGAAAAAAATTTGGAGAAAATGGGAGCATTTGTCCCTTGGAAGATAAAGCATGACTAAGCAAAAGCAATTCAGTATTACATTGCAATTTGACATAATAATGTTCCAGCACTGACCTGGTGAACTGCCATAGAACTGTGTCTAGTACAATATCAGCTTCTTTCAGCATAAGAAATGTTAACCAAATGGACACAGTGAGAGCCAGCAAAATTTTACCAACCACTTGAGCATGGTAAATGGGCAAAGTAATTACGCTACACGCACTGCACGGAAGAAGACAGACAACACTAAATAAAAAATAAACATCCCCATTGAAAACCATTTGGGAGGCATCAAAACGAAATTAAATTCACTGAGATTAAATCTGAGTACCCTTAAATACGGAGCACCTTTGACAAAAACGAGCCAGTGAACCATGAAACTCTTTCTCAGGGACAGGATATTCAACCGACATCTCCTACAGTCCTGAAAACTCCAGAAATCTCTGGTTCCCATGTGTGAGATTTGCATCAGAGCTAAAGCATGACCACGTTAGAGGTGCTGTATACCCCACTGAGGGCAGAGGAGATGTTAGACAGCTGATGCAGCAGTGAGGTGCCCAAGTTGGGGTGTCTGTGCTCCAGCCACTGATTTTCAGCAGCACTACGGATCCCAGAGCTCAGCTTCTGCTGGCTCCAGCATAGAGAGACAGCAAATGGGACCCTGTTTTCTAGCATTTGGTGCTTTTTTGGTCCTGCAAGTCACATCTTCCTTGCAGTTCAGGGAAGGGAGGACCATGATTGTTCCGCTGATCCCGTTATTTGGCGGTGCTAAGCTTAATCAGAATCACAGAAGGTTAGGGATTGGAAGGGACCTCAAAAGCTCATCCAGTCCAATCCCCCCGGAGCAGGAACACCCAGATGAGGTTACACAGGAAGGTGTTCAGGCGGGTTTGAATGGCTGCAGAGAAGGAGACTCCACAGCCTCCCTGGGCACTTTGTTCCAGTGCTCCATTGCCCTCACCATGAAGACGTTTCTTCTCAAATTTAAATGAAACCTCCTGTGTTCCAGTTTATACCCATTGCCCCTTGCCTTATCATTGGTTGTCATCAAGAAGAGCCTGGCTCCATCCTTGTGACACTCACCCTTTACATATTTATAAACATTAATGAGGTTGTCCCTGAGTCTCCTCTTCTCCAAGCTAAAGAGACCTAGCTCCCTCAGCCTTCCCTCACACGGCAGATGCTCCACTCCCTTCATCATCTTCATGGCTGCGCTGGACTCTCTCCAGCAGTTCCCTGTCCTTCTGGAACTGAGAGGCCCAGAACTGGACACAATATTCCAGATGTGGTCTCACCAGGGCAGAGTAGAGGGGTAGAAGAACCTCCTTAATGCACTGTCTCCAAACTGCTTCATGAATGATGAGATAGTCCATGGTTGTATTTCTGCTACATTTTAAAAGTGGGTTTGGTTCTCTCTCAAAGCTCTTCCATTGGTGCTTTCAATGTCTTCTTCACATTCTGACATCTCTGACCAGTTCAGCCATAGGGAGTTGGTACTATTCATTTAGCAAGGTGCCTCGGTTTGTAAGGACTTGTTGGGAGACAGAGTAAAATTGATGCATTGAAGGATTACTCACTGTACAAATGCCAGAGCTAAATGCATATGCCTTGCATTAGGAATGAACAAATATTTAACCTGTCCTTGTACAAGACGAGTCTACCAAATAGCCTCCCTTTCTTTGAAAAATATGATCAGACTTCACTGCTGTCTTTTAAAACTGCACTGTGGCACTATTCACCTTTCACATTGTTTAGTGGTTGCTGAAGAACTCAACATGAAAGCAAAAGACTTAGTTCACTGCCCCTTTCATTCTGAAAGGGTTTCAGCCCACATCTTTCACCTTACAGAACAGATGTTTAATATTTTTTCAACTTTGGGCTACTCTGGCT
This sequence comes from Pampusana beccarii, assembly GCA_013399365.1. Lineage (NCBI taxonomy): Eukaryota > Metazoa > Chordata > Aves > Columbiformes > Columbidae > Pampusana > Pampusana beccarii. The sequence goes on from VWYH01005798.1 coordinate 680,946, forward strand.
ACTTTGTACTTCACTTCTTAATGCTCATACTCAATACATGTGTAAAGGAGAGGAAAATGGCAATAAATACATCTTTCTAGTCTGATGATTCATGTGAAATGGGAAGGCCTGGTTTGCAGTTGCTTCCTGGAACAGTTTCTGTAATTTTACAGTCGTCATATAACATACTTGAACTGTCCAGATAAGGTGGGTTCTACTCCAGAGAACCCAGAATTACCTTTTTTTCTTGTTTGTCAGCAAAAATTTGTAGTCACTGCATTTTTACATTATTAACTTTGCCATCCCTTTGACTTCTGCATTCTTGGGTATAAAGAGTAGCAGCTTCAAAATAACATAGGCAAGTACGTCACCTATAGTATTCCTCCATGACTCCATACATGACCGATAGACGTCAGCTGTTGATTGTTGTTTTCTTCTGCAAGGTGGAACAGATGAAATTGAGAACGGACTTTACCTCAGGACCCACACCTCTTTGGTGAATGTAGTGTTCATTAATTTACTATATTTTAAGGCAAAGATGACAATCATATCTATCCTTTGGAATCCTATGAAGGTGTTTGTCAGGGACCTTCAATATTCTTTGATTCTTAAGTCTGAGACCGACGTTAAAATTCTTGTTACAGGACAGATGGATCTGTATGAGGACATGCACATTTGAGATGTTTTTAGGCAGAGTTAGAAACAGAGCCAGAGATCGTATGGATCATATTTTGTAACCTTTATTTTTAATTTTACATACATTCTTCTCTGAGTTTCTGTCCCTCACTGGGACCTGCCCTCCATCATCTACATCAGGAGTCATCATCACCAAAGTCTCCAGGCTCATGTCCCAATCACTAAATATTGGATGTGGGTTTTGCCAAAGGGCAGTAGTGATGGATTAGTTGAAACGCCTGAAGTGGGAAGGGCTTCAGTGACAGTCCTGTAGCGTATCTGTGATTTTTTTATTTCTGTATGTATCTGTGCATATTTAAGATTCACAGATTTTCTTTTTATCTGCAAGTCAAATCAAGCTCCAGCTAATACTTCTGACTTTAAATACCTGTAAGAGTATTTTCTTTTGCCTTTTATATTCTGTCAGCTACTTTAGGGGGTTTATTATCTCTTCTTGAACATGCTTGTTGTCTCACCATGTATACTTCAGGACTATTAAAAATGAGCAATTCAGAAGTGTTGTTTTTATTTGGATAATTTTAATATTGTACAAGCATCAGATTTTGCCTGACCCCAATTGCTTCTTTTCCTTCATTACATAACCTGGCAGCTCATGCTTCTGATTAGATTTTTTGACTCTAAAAATGTGTCAGAACTTATATGTTGCAATTGTTTGACATATTTAAGCATAACAGGTAGAAACACAGGGAAATTATTTTCCTGAAAACTGAAATGGTTTCCATTTTATTCTGTGGAATAAACACATACTTTTATTTTTTAATTCTCACATCCTTATGTGTTTGCAGTGCCACATATTTTGCTGTAGTAAATTAGTCTTTCATTTGCACTAAAAATATTTGCACTAAAAATATAAGCCACATAGCAAAAGTCAATTATTTCAAAGGGCACTTTTTTCCTCAGAAACGTTTTCTTAAAACCAATCATTTTTCAACAAAGATGTTATATCCACAAGGGAATAAAAGAATACAAACCAAATATGTTGTAAAGCCTTTGTAATATCTAAGCTTCTCCTGCATTAAAATCCTGGAACATCACTTTTTGGAAGGCATAGTCAGTCCATTCTCCTTTTTATATTATTTTTTTGCTATGCTTTATTTCTTCTGGTTTTGGTCTTTTCAGAGAGGGCCCATCCTGCTGGGCAGCTGTGATAACAGGCTGATGGACATGGGACAGGCTCAGGGGAACCTGAGAAAAGAGACCGTTCTTGATGTGTATGAGGTTTTGCCATGGCTTTTTTTTCTTTTTTTTTTTTTGGTAAGAGCTTTCAGATAAAAAAAAAATATTAGCAGTGATCCAGGCACATGTAGCTGTGTCCCTCTGGAAACTGGAAACTGCTGATTGCTACAAATCTGCTTAAGGATGGAAAATCTGCAGCTGGCAGAGACAGCACTGAGGTTTATGGTGCTGTCTCTGAGGCTTTCCAGCTACTGATAGAACGATGCAAGATTTAAATGAGTGAGCATGTGCAGGTCTCATTTAGCCTCTTTTCCTCACACCGAGTAGTGGTTTATTCTGGAAATCAATCCCCTAAAATCAGCCACAAAACATAGGTAGTGATGGGATTAAGGGCAGCTAAATGAGGCTTGAAGAAAAGTGACAAAAAATACATAATGCACTTGAAGGAAGCTTGACACAGTGTAAAGATAAACCACAAATATATCATAGAATCAAACTCATAGATTGTCCTGAGTTGAAAGGTACTCACAAGAATCATCAAGTCTAACTCCTGTCTTTGCATAGGACAACCCCAAAATTCACACTATGTTCTGAGGGTCTTGCTTCTTGAACACTGTCAGGTTGGGGGCTGTGACACCTCCCTGGGAAGCCTGTTCCAGTGCCCAGCACCCTCTGGGTGAAGAACCTTTTCCTAACATCTACCTAAACCTCCCTGACACATCTTCCTGCCATTCCCTCAGGTCCTGTCATTGGTCTCTAGAGATAAGAGGTCAGAAGATATCAGTGTAAACTCAAGTTCATTTGTACCGCTATATGAAATTATATTTTTCATGGTGTGAATCGCTGCTTCCCATACTCCACCTCTCCAAACACACAAAGGTTATAAAGTAGGGTGGAGGTTTTGATGGAGAGGAACAGTTTTCAGCTGCTGGTAGGTGACTTGCAGCCCAGCTCGCCCATAGGATCCCACAAGAAGATGATGTAAGGCTAAATTAAAGAGGATAATGCAAGCAAATGTGACTGACCATGGGTTGCTAATGTGAGCTGCTGCCATCACAAGTGCTCGAGACTAGTGAATGCGGGACTTTGCTGAGGAAAAAAAAGCTCTTTGTTTAAATTATTGCACTTGCTTTGAGAGCAAAATGCTTTGAGTTTAAATGAATCAAAGGCAAAAAATACTGCTTATCCTAGACCTGGAAATTTCAGTCCTTCAGAGAGATGAAAAAGCACTAATGCTTAATGGCTGTGTGCACTTCCAGTAATTGCTAAAGAATAAAGTCTGATATGACTGGTACAGGAAAGTTAGGCTGTGTTAAACTTGCATTAAATGGAGGGTTTTCGGGTAGAAGGACGTGCATTCATGGCTTCTTTTTCATTTGAAAAGTTTTACCACTAGTAATGAAAATACGTTGTCTATCTTTTAAATAAAATAGAAAACGTGCCATTTCACTAGAAATACTTCAGAAAAATATTTTTCTGAGTTAAAACAGGGAGCTTGTGCTCTGGATTCTTTTTCCTGCTTTATAATAACATCACTTCTATGTTTCCTTGACTGAATCATGAAATCTTTAAAATTCTAGAAAAAAAATCCTTTTGGTTCTGGCTGCTGTGAAACACTGCCAAGGCTGCCAGTTTCCAGAGGGACTCAATGCCAACAAATTTCGTTGAAATCAGTGAAATCTGAAGATATTCACAACCCAGTAAAGGCAATGGGTACCCAGAAATTGAGGCAATTATAATTAGTGGGGACAGGTGAAAATGCATTCCCACACATGCAATGCAACATTGAGTAGAAGTACAAAGGGGAAAGGACTGAATCAGAGGAGCTCCCCCACCAAATGCTGACAATTTCATCTGATGAATTCGGTATCTATGCAACATGTCAGCAATATTGAATTTATTTTTTCGTTACTTCAAATATTTGGCACTCTTGTAAGCACCTTTTGAGCGGTAATTAATTCTTTTTGCATTCCCTTCACCTGAGGAGCATCTCCTGCTTCTACACGGAGAATCGAGGTTTTTAAAGGTGAGAACACAAGCCAGAAATGGGAGATTTGGACTGTCTGATGTCTCTTGCTTTCATTTTGGGAATGGAACCATAGATTAGCATCACAGAGGCACTCCTTGCTGCTTCTCTATTTGTGTTTCTGTGGGGTTTTTCTCTCTTCCCATCATTCAGTGGTGTTCAGGCATAAATTTTCTGTTCTGCCACTGCCAAAAGAGAAGCCTCTCGACACGTTGAGGTGTGAAAGCGGTAAGGGCTGTTTATTTGAGTGTGTGGCAGGGTGCCAGGTGGGTGGGATGGAGGAAGAAGCTGCCTAACACACCAGATAAGATGTCTTGGGAGTGAAAACTCCGAACCCTTCTTGTGTCTGGCTGACCTTCTGGATTAAAGATTAAATCAAAAACAACCCTCCCACCACCTTTAACACACCCAGATGTATGGAGAGATTGAGAACTTTTTTAGTACTGTTTGTAGCAAGAAAGAGAAATCCTGTGGCAGGACAGAGGTTCATTCTTTCTTTGAATTCCTCTGGTATTTAGTTCATTCTCTTAGGGAAGAGAATGTGCTTTGTGAAGATGCCTATGACAGACATTAGAGAATGTATTATTTTCCCTTCATTTTCACTCTGTGAGAAGCAGTAGCAGAAGAACTTCAGAATGCCACGGAATCTCAGTGGTTTGAAATTATTTTAAAAATGCAAGACAAGAAAACAATAAAAAGCAGAAAAAATATCTCCTGAGTGAGTTAAAAATTAGAAATGTAAAAGAGTGAGAGGGGGAAATGATTCACCCTAAAGTCACACAGCAGCTTAGGAGCAGCAGAGGTGAAAGAATGTGAAAATCCTTGTTTGTTGCCCCAGAGAGAGGAGCCCCATCCTTCCAAGGCAGCATCAGTGGAAAGCGGCTGGAGAATGAGAGAGTCTCTCCCTCCCTGTTTCCTTGGAGATGGAGAGCAATGCCTGTAGCAGCAAGTGTGATGGGGAGTTTCCTTCTTAAAAGCAGAGCCAGGTATCATCTGGCCCTCAGCTTGCTTGGGTCCACGTGAGCAAAAAAGTCCGTGGTGTATAAAAGGAGCTTCTTTCAAGCGAACCTGTAGGACAAGGTGATAGGAGGTGAGGTTGTTTCAGAGCAGGATGTAGAAAATCCAAAGTTAAAGTTCAATCTTCCCCCAAAGCCTGTACTTTCAAGTTGCTAGGAGTAAGGTGCATTGAATATGCAGGAGATTGGAAAAGGAAGGAGTTTGCCAAGTTATGTAATTCAATTGGGTGTTCTTGCTCTAACTACTGACCTGGATCAAATCTGCTGCCAACTTGCTCAACAGAAGTCAGCAGCTGGCTCTAGTACTGGCCTGGGACATGTTATTACATCCATTGCACACATTTTCCACTGGAAAACTTACTAGAGAAGTCAGAGAATAATATATTCTTTTAGAGATTTTATATATATAGCTACTTATTAAAGCTAAAAAGATTTATTTTTATGCACCTCTATAGAGTTTTGAGGCTATTGGCGTTTTGTGCAAGTGTCTGTGTTTGTTGTAGGGTGTTTGGTGGAGGAGTTTGTGTTTTGTGGTGTGCGGGAGTGACAGGAAGGGATGTGAGACTTTGCTGGGCTTAGGAATCTGTTCCCAGACCGCCTGAGCTGGGGGGACTGGATGCCGAGGGCAGAACATCTCTTCCAGAACTGCTTTCTGAAGAGCTCTTCTCATTACCTCCAGCGTGCTGTGGCCATACGCTCAGAAAATATGCGGCTTTTATAAAGCATTACCTGTCAGATTTCTAGTGTGTATTGGTATCACTTTGCATTAAGCCATCTCAGATTTATGGCTCAAGCTAAGTGTTCAGCTCTGCACAGCAACATCCCAGTTCACCCGACCTGTCAGTTAACTTTTTTACAGGCAGCACCTTTTAGCTCCTTTGTTCATTTTCTTTTTTCTTCCCTCCCTTTGTTTTCTATTAATTTTCATTTGCAAGAACAGATGTTTGCATAGACTGCAGTCACTATTCCAGGTGGCTGGTCTACACCTAACTCTTTTCTGCTGTGAAATAATCATGCTTTGAAATGCTGGAAGGCTGACATTTCTCCATCCTCCCACTACCTCCACAACTCAACTTCTTTCAGACACCTCAGCTGTAACAGCAACACTGTTCTAATATCTTTGCATTGAAATCAAACTCATTGCTCATACTCACAGGCAGTCATAACAATTCCAAAGAATCGTTGTTGTAGATAAAAGAGTAAATGAATTTATGACAGCCAGTTAAAGGGCAATTAATACTTAAATGGGGATGTGAATTCTCAACATGAATAGTGGTTTTTCTAGAAAGAATGCTGGTGTTTAGCAGTGGAGTCTGTGGCTATTAAATAACATAGCACACCAAAGGAGTTGTGTCATTCCACCAAAGTTAAAGAAATATTACAGTGGAGTCTGATCCGTTTTACTCAGCTTCCAAATAAAGTGCAGAGATTTTTAGATAATAAATTAGATGCGAAAAATAAGTGATATATTTTGATGTGTTTTCAGCTTTGTGGCAGGCCCAGTCTCTAACAGAGATGTCTCTGTTGAATCTCTGTTGGATTAAGGTTTGGCATAGACTCACAAAGGGCTCGTAAATGAAACAAAGAAATAAAAAGGGGCAAAAAGGAACCTGCAATATAGTTATACCTTCCCTTCCCAAACATTTAACTTAGGAAGGCAGATCTACATCCAAGACTGAAGGTTGCATGTGGGGTTTTGGCTACCACAGGAGGAAGGAGGAAGGGAATACACTGCGGGTTATGAAGCACAGACTCAAGGAACCAAAACCCATGTGGCCCAGATAAGAAATACAGACATAGTGGATATAGCTGAGTTTCTGGTCACCAAGGAGTACAGAAGTCACAAACGTCCTCTTCCTGAACTTTTCTTATAGGAGTGAAACCTTTACCAGTGACATATTTTTTTCTGGTTTGCTCTTTCCGAAAGCTTCACATTTCAGAGGTTCTGCTGTTAGGTTGTTGTTACTCTCTGTTTTTCTGCCCCCTGTTTATTTTTGAACAGCTTCCCTTTTAAAGTTTTAAAATAACTATTTCTCTGCATGCAAGCAGTATGAAAGCATAGTCTCCTACCTCAACCCAGGTGGTTAGGAAGTCTTTATTTAAACTGCTTTCTCTCCTCCTACTTCTTTCCTGTACAAAAACAACCCAAACAAACAAAGGAGGCTTTCTTGGAAAGCTGACAATGGTTTTCAGAGCTCCCACTGTCATTTCTTCTTTAAGATCTTCAACTTGTTTGTTTAAATGTTCATGTCTTTAGGCCTTTCTTCCTGATTTTATTGTTGGAAACCACAAGAGCTGCTATTTGTTCCAGAAAGCAGATTTCTTATTTCTTCTCTACCCCACCTATGACTTTCTTTCCATTTAAAGTTAAAAACCCAATTTGCTCTTCCAATACGCACTTTATCTCCTGTAATGTAGAGCCCCAAGCTGTTGAACAGCACATCTTTGGTGGGTTGTTGCAATTGAAAATCAAGAGTGGAAGGCACTTCATGAAATTTAGGTGATGCATGGCCACAAACAGCTGCAATCTCATCAGTTTCAGGGTATGGCCTGATGATGGGAGTCAATATGCCATAGTAACATTTTTTTTTTAATATAAATATCTTCATGCATACATATACAAAACTTGAAGTGATTTGTCCAAATGAAAACTTTCCCAAGGAGTGACTGTGCTTTAGTGAAAAAAATTACTCTGTCCAAATGAATATTTTCTTAGTATTCCCCAAGAAAAAGCTCAATGTAGGATAAAAACAGACCAATCCACAAGATTCTGAGAAAGTGAATGCCAAGGATCAATTATTTCTATCCCATATGAGCAGACGAGGAATTTGTATCCAGTCACCCCACACCTCAGAGTAAGGTTCTAGACACCAGCCTGTCAGTGTATTCTAAGAAAGGCAAAGGGTTATTTTGTATATCTAGCTGAAAATACATTTGCAAAACTTCAGTTCTGTTCTGCATCAGACTGGAAAATATATTTTGAAAGCTGAATTAAACTAAACACAATTCCAGACTTCTTGCCATTCTACTTCAGAGATCAGCATCTAAAATCGTGCAGTGGTCTTTTGATTACCTACAGAGCCTTGGTTCATCTATATATGTAAAAAAGTAATTCAGGTCATTCACTTGTAAATAAAAAGGTGATTTCTGGCAGGCACTGAAATGCATGTGGGAATTTATTTATTTTCTTCACTGAATGAAGTTCTTCAAGCTAACCATTCCTGTCTCAAACACAATCACAGCTAGCGGCAGCTGAGCATTCACCATGCTGTTCTTTTGAGACACATAACCATCACGATAAAGAAGAATACAAGGAAGAATTAGTGATAACAAGGCCTTAGTAAAAATGGGTTCTGTGCTGATTGCATTTAAAGATTTCCAAATTCAAAGTGAAAGTGCTAAAAAGCTCCTGATGAAAGAAATCCTGCTTTTAATGAAAGCTGAGTTGTGCACAATCACGTTGACAAGAATAAGCATAAGGCAAATAATCTGAAATGTTTAAGGATCTCTACGAATACATAGTACTACAGATTGCAATATCAAAGTGTTGGAAGTTATAGTGGCTTCTTACACTCCTCATGATTTTTCTTTTTCCTGTGAATAATTATTTTAATATAAAAACTCAAAGCAACAAGCCCATTTTTTTCCAGCTGTTTGTTTTGAAGCAACCTTGGCATTGTTATAATTTTACAAGGTATCAATAATCCTGTGAGTGTCTTGCATGGCAAGAGGGGATCAATAAGAGAGTGAAATTGGTAGAATGTGGGGATGGTCACATCAGGCACCTTTGCAGGGGTGACTCAGGGACCCAGCCTGGTTTGCTAACATTTTATCCACACATTGCACAACAGTGAATGAATTTCAAGAAAATAAGGAGTGTGGGCCAGTGTATGCATGCAGGTGTGTTTGTGGATTTTCCTTCTGCCACTTTGCATCTCCTGATTTTCCCGTGGGAGAATGTTTGTGTTAGGATGAGTCGCCTGTGCAGATCAGGATTTCTTCCTACAACGGGGTATTTTCTGCAGTCTTGTGTTTCCCATTCTGTTTGTCTTCTAAATTATTTTATCTCATGTCACTGGCAGCTATGGAAATGGTACACATTCCTTGAACATTAAGTGATACTACTATTACATTTTATCTGCAGATAAAAACGCCTTTTGACCAGATTGGTACGTAGGTGTCTGATCTTCCTGTAGCTCTGTGGTTTGTCTTCTCAGGATTCAGGTGTCTGACAACAGTAGAAGTCACATCTCCCTCTCACAGTGTTAACACAGCTTACAGCCAGAAAATCAGATATGACACTTGCAAAATTATGGCTCCTCTGAAGTCAGTAAAAATCCAGTAACTTAAAAGCTTCATTTTCTGGAATCATTCTGAAAATTGAAGTCAAGTTGAAAAGGCAGGAACACAAGCAAACTAAAAGGAAGATGAGTAAGAAAAAAGGGCAAAGCATATTGATTCTCCCTTGTGTGTCTTTTGCAGTCGTTACACTGAAAGGAATACAGAGGAGAAGGAATCTCAAGCAAATTGGAAGGATGACATTCTCCTTTCCAAGTGGGGTGTGGGGGCTATCTACAAAACTATAGTCTGAGCTGAAACTCATCTCCTCTCTCCCTTACTTATACAAATACAAGGACACAATTGCATCATGCTCTTTTACAAGAAGAGACTCTAAAGGTTTATAAGTTCTACCATCGTGTTTATTGTAATAGAAAACCACTAAACTAGTGCAAGAGAACTCTATAGGTAGGGAAATCTACAAGAGAACTCTATAGGTAGGAAAATTTTTCCAGCTTGGACACGGTCAGCTGCCATCAGGAAAGGAACAGCAGCCCTCTTCTCCACTGCCTACCCTCTCAGTGTTTAAACAGATTGTAAAATGTACGTGTGCTAATAGATAAATTGTACAAGGACAAAACAAACATCTTTACCATCTGTCACAGATGTAGACAACTGGACATGAGGCAGTTGAAACTAAACAAAGACGTGAAAAAAATACAAGAAAGTGATTCAGTAGAACTCGTGACTCCAGACTCATCGGGATCTTCCCTATAAATAACTATGATGTTGTTTTCATTTCTTTTTCTGGAGTTTGACTGTACTCCCACAGGCCCGTATGTGTATTTCCCACAGCGTCTCAGTGGAAAAAAGTCTGATTTTAATGTGAAGAAAACTGGTGTGTGCCAGCAGTTCCAGTCGCAATTGATTCAAGCTACCCAGTAAGGAGACAGTGATGTCTCTTTCCTTGCAAGAATCGGAATTCAGCTATTCCCACCAAGGTGAGGAGTGGTACCTTGGTTCGGACTGAATGGGGTGAGGAAGAGAAGGATCTGTGTCTTCTCCTTTCCTTTTGTCTATGTAATTTCACTAGAAAAAAATTCTATTCAGCTTCTGTTTATTTGCCTTTCCTGTACCCAAACAATTAGTGGGTTAAGGTCTGTTTTCTATCTCATATTCGCTGTTATAAAATTTATAAATGAGTCCGCTATTTCAGCATGCTCTCCCTCTGTGTTTTGATCCCTGAATCTGAAGAAATTAGGACCGTATGGTTGAAAATATCAGCAACTGCAGTTGATTTTTGTTCCTTTAAAAGTTGTCTTAATACTCATAACATGCCATGTGCAATAAGCAAATATAGTTTCAATAGAGCCCGTCTGAGGCAACCAACCAATACCATCCTATAAGTGGATCCCTACCTAAAAAAGCAAATAAAACTGCATTAAGTCTAGCGAGAAGGAAGAAGAGCTTAAGTTAAGAAGGATTTTAAAGCTGTTTCTACTTTGCAGTGGTTTATTGCAAATCATCTTACAGTGTAAAACTCAGCATTAAAACTCACGTCTTCTTCTCAGATCACCAGTGTGGAATTTGCCCACAGTTGACAGAGTCAAAAAGAGAAAAAGCACACTTTGTATTTCATTTAAGAGTCACCATGTGACAGGATATTTCATAAACCATCGGACCCAAAAAGGGGTTGCATGTCTAGTTCGGATAACCACTTGATTTGGGGTTGAACTATGTCCACTTAGCACATGTTAATTCACATCACGGACTCGGCTTGGAGCAGCCACTGCACGTGATGTTTGGAGAACTAGCATTACGCCAGCATGAAAATACCTGAAACATATAGAGCGCGGACACTGGGTGATCAGCACCAGATATGTCACCCTATAGATCTGTTAGTTTAGTATCACTTTACTTGGCAGTGCAGTAGTGGCCACAGACCATCACAGAAAGCCACTGCTGTAGAGAACCCACTGTCTTTTCATCAGCAAAGTCACCTCTAGAAGGGTGGTAGCCACACAAGGACCTGAACACTCAAATCCTAAATGCCGTTTCTGATTCTTAACAAGTACAATGTGTCCTCGCCAATTCTTCTTAAAAAGCGGAACATTAATTGAATTTTTTCCACTCATTCTTAGTGGGATCATAGTTCGCAATTGTCCTCCCGTTGCATGCCTCACTGCAATTTTACTTTATCTCGCACACTGTGATTATGAAAACTGGCTGTGTGGCGTACAGTGAATCATGCTATGATTTACTTTGGAGAGGTCAGCTTAAAAAATTTCCTGAGAAGAATTTTATTAGATGCAAACGGCACCACAACTGAATTAAAATGCAGCCTAAGTATTCTTATATCCATTTCATCAATATCATTTTATTTCACTATTTCACCATTATAAACTGATTTGAGATGGTGTTGTTTTTTTTTTTTCTTTAAAGTGGATGGGTCAAAAAAAGCTTTCTACAAACACAAGGTCAACTGTGTTCCACTGAAAAGGATAATAAATGGCTCCAAAGCCTCAGTTACTCTCTTTGATAAGTGGACAAGATGGGCAGAAAGCGTAATGGAAGGGCAGGTGTGGAAAGTATAATTTAGGAATCACTCAGCCCAGAGGTTTGCAAGCATTTTAACAACTGGCATTTATCTCTTTCATTCGAGCCAGACCCTCTTGAAACACAGGTCTGCGCATGTCTTTCCCAGCTAAATAGAATAAATCAAAAGTATTAATGTAACAGACAGTACAAAAGTAGCTATCAGTGCTCCATTAAGCTATGACTATTGTACCTGATTTCATCAACCACCTTCCCCTTGAAGACAAGACCCTCACCCAGAATTTTTGTATCAATCCTGTAGTGTCTGTGTGAGCTGCGAGATGTTGTAGATAAATACAAGTGTTTAATTCAAATGTAGTATAAGAATCACTGTCCCATGTCTAGGGTAGCTGGGAAAGACAATAATCTTTTTGTCTTAGCTAATAGATAAGGTAAACGATGCCAAAAACAGTGCAGCAGGCATTTTTGATTTGTCAGTAAATTTGTTGTTCTGTACCAGGAATGGATGCCTTTTGCCAGCCTACATATGCTCTTCACAACCTTATTTTTTTATTGTTACTAAGGATACTGCAGAGCTATTAAATAACAAAAACTTATCTGCAGTTTTGTCTGAACTGCCATTTTAATCGTAACGCTCCAAAACGGTTTATGTAAATCAAAAATTTACTTGAAGCATCCATTAATCTCTACTTGTTGAGATTGAGATGGTCAGTGGAAATGCAGCATTTCCTGGCATGACTTATCATCCTGGCAACAAGCCTGCAGATCTGGCAGCACGTAGATGAAGACACCTGGCAGCAGGAGAGAATTATGAGGTATTTTTAGGATTGATGCATTTCTGCTTTGAAAGTAGCAGTGGTAATACAGTGTGCAAGGAGTAAATGCTTCTGTACATACATGCAGTTTGGCATGTCCTGGTTCTATACACGCCACCGACATGCAGAAAATAGTTCAATAACTACTAAAATGATAATAAGAAATGAAAAAGGTTTAAAAATATATTTTATGAATTCTACATGTGTTTCTTGAATTATCCATGTTATGGTTTTTTTTGAAAACGTTTTTTATATCCATAGTTGTACATTTTCTATGGCTCATTAGTCAACACTTGAATGTAACGATTCTGTATTCAAAGACAGTGATACTCAAAGAAGTCATTTGATATGCTTAAAATCCCTTTTTGGATGACTGTAAATCATAGAATTAGGTTTCTAATGAGGCTGTAAGTAATTTCTAAGTTGATTTCCAAAACTCTGCTCTTTTAGTTGTCTGTAAGAGTCAGAATTATTGAAAATACCACAGTGATTTAAAAGCACTTAAAACATCCATGCAAACTTCCCCTGATACTTTTTGCCCAACATAATTAAGTGGTCCCAGCTTTCATTTTTTTTTTTAATTTGCAATTCTTAAGCCAACATATTTCAAGGTATATGATTAATTGATTTTAGCTTTGTTAATACCTGTACTAAACCAGAGCTTTATGTCAGAAAGGCAGCACTAAAAGTTAAGGAATCATTGTTATTTGAATGTCTCTAAAGATGTAATTGTATGTCATCTGCATATAATTAGAAGCAGGTGCACTCTCAGGCAACAAAGAGGTAATACTAAAAATTCAGTAAAACAGAAGTCTGAGATACACATAGCACTTACAGAAGATAATTAATCAGCCTGGGACAAATTAAATGGGGTATCTGATATAAAATGTTTAGAAAGTTAATTTATAAATTTTCCTGAGTGACGTAAATAAAAACTGTCAAAACGCCAAGAATGAAGTTGATATATTAAATGACACGCTACATATAGTAAACTGGAGGTGGTTGGAGAATTTAGCCGTGTGAAAATGCAAAGTTTACGGGTCACTGCTTCATACTCCTCAAAGTGTTCACAGGATGCCAGTCCCTCAGCTTTGGCACCTATTTGGAGTTGTGTCGAGAAAACTGGGGCTTATGCAACTATAAACAAGAGCCCATCCATGGACGGGCTTTACCTTCCCTAACACTTGCTTCCCGTGCAACTAATTCTTTTCATTTTGCATTTCATTATTTCCTTTCTTGACCCTAAGTCCGTTGATATCAAGGGGAATTTTTCCACTGACATTCAATGGGCACTGGATGATATCCTAATTTATCCGTTCCCAAGAACGTGAGCCTAGAGCTGCCCAACTGCTGTAAAATCAGCGTTCAGAAACATTCATTTAGGCTCAGAATGGTTTTTCAATTCAGCCAAGCCTCTGTCTTTTTTTATTCCTAAAAACTGTATAATCAGGTATTTGCCCAATGAACAGCTGTTCTGTGCCTATATTCTTATGTGCACAATATTATATTATTGCAATTTGTCATTGATTATTCATTATCCTCCTATGAGACATCACTGTTGGTTTTTTTTTTCTTTTTTTACAAAACCACCATTTCTCGAAGAGTCCTATTTTTCACTTTGCCCAGCATTTTGCAGTTATTGGTTTTTTGAACAGAAATATAAAGACACACTAGTACTTTTGGTGATTGTCTTCTTTATTTTTCCCTATCTTTCCTTTCCCTATGACATTTAACAGATAATAGGGAAGGAAAATGAAAACCTGAATGCATTTTATTTGGTTAATAAACAAAATGAGTGTTTCAAATGAATCCTGAGCATTTCTTTTTGAATCATCTCCACCTTGAATTTTTCAGGCAACTATTCAAACGAAGAAGAGTAGCATGCCTCATTCAGAAACAGAAAAAAACCACCCTGAAATCTAAATAAATAGTGCATGAACACATCATGAGCTGAAATGTGTTTGCTTAAATTAGTCGTTGAACAATTACAAACAAGAAATAAGTATGCAAGAAAATCAGTGTGATTTGCAAAGTATTTGTGAGCAGAAAAAGAGCAGCCAAATACAGCAGATAACCGATTAATTGTAATTAGAATGTGGGCGGCTGATCATGCATAGCAAATTTCTTACTGATCTGATTTCAGTGAAAATAAGTTTTGGTCCATGTTGATGAGTTTTGTCCTCAAATCAACTGATTTCATTTCTTCCAATGAAAGTACTTTATTCACTTTAGCAATAAAACCTGTCCTCATTACCTAAAAGGCTTCATAAAAATTATCTGTTATTTCAGTAAGAAATTGTCACATACAGAAGAAGTGAGAAAAAAGAAGAAAAAAAGATGGTTCTACAGGACCTGTTGATGTGTGTTTGACAAAGGTGCTTTGATCTCTGTTAGCACAACACAGGTGGGCATGACAACATCAAATGCTCCAAATCAGTGCACACTGATGGATTTATTTTATTTACCCAAAACTTTTGCACCCACATACTTAAAGGTGTGTATTTATAACTACCTCTTTCTCCATTAGTGGAGCAAACCAGCAGCAGTATTTGATTTTTCTAGAAAATTTATAATTTTTACGCGTGGCTTGATAGATTCAGCATTTTATTCAGAGAACTGGGCTTCCAGTCTTGTTCCAGATGAAGTTGTCAGGAGTTTTTCTCATGATGTCTTTGAGGGCAGGAATAGCAGGGATGTCTACGTTGCCTGCAAAGAATGGATAGATTAGTTCCTTCAAGACCAGAACCACTGGTAATTTGCACAAATGTAAATCTGGCAGAGGAATGCACTTGGCAGATGCTCGTCCTCCCTCCGCCTAAGAGCATCCAGGTTGGTTAGCAAACCACCAAGGCAGATGATATGCAATGTAGGAATTGCAATGAAGTAGTAATGAAGAAAAACTAACCTGGATGCACCAAAATTCCCCAAAAGTTCCAACATTTCCCTTCAACCAGCAAATTCAGTAGTATTTCCATCTTTTTATTGCATCACTGCTCAGCCTCTGAGAAAACATGTGAGAGTTTGGGCATGAATTTTGGGGTGCAAATGGGGAAATGAGACTCGTAGGTCTGAGAGGAGGAACACTGGAAATCATTAATGTTGAATCTGAGGTTAAAAACTACTTTTGCTTCCTACTGTGTGTAAATGCAAATTAAATAAGCAGAAACAAGCCAAAGGAAATGCTGCTCAGTCAGAAGGAGAAAGTTCTTGATTTTCCAGCTCTAAAAATGGAACGTTTTCTTGCAACAACTTAGAGGTAGAATATTTCCACAATTCTGAATCAGGGAATTAAAAACTGAAGATGTATTAATCGTCCAAGTGTTATAAGAGAACTCCCGAAGCACAGAATTCGTCCAGGCAATGATTAGTCCAGGAATTGAGTCTGACACCAGTTTAACCATGAATTAACATAGAGGATTTGCAGTGGCACGGAGGGAGAACCCAGAACTGTATAAAGTATAAAAGGGAAAAGTGCGTTATAAAAACAAATTAACTTAAATAATTTTGGAAAGGGAAAAAATTGTGTGAATAAAAGTGAAATGTACTGAAGCAATATACTGCAGAGCACAAAATTGCAGAGCTCTGGTGAGCATCAGCGACAGACTTATAGTAAATAAAGGTTATTACACTGC
This sequence comes from Pampusana beccarii, assembly GCA_013399365.1. Classification (NCBI taxonomy): domain Eukaryota; kingdom Metazoa; phylum Chordata; class Aves; order Columbiformes; family Columbidae; genus Pampusana; species Pampusana beccarii. The sequence continues at coordinate 697,120 of VWYH01005798.1, forward strand.
TACAATTACAGCATCTTCCTGTTTTCAGGCTGGTTGAGCCATCTGGCATGGGCATCCGGATTAAAGTTATGCAATTATTAAAACAAGCTAAATTAAATTAATTTAAATTAATCACAGTGTATGAAAATAACTGGCCAGAAGCATCACATCATAGTTGTTTTGAACATGATGACCTATTTTTCCATTTTTGCTGGGCTTTCTCTAATTATTGGATAACATGCTGTCTTTGAAATCAGTGGCAAAAGTCCAGTTGAGTGAAAAGAGAGATATGCACAGGATACTGCTTCCCTTGTACACTAGCAGTGACATGCTTCATTAAACAACATGCACACACAGCACCTAATGAAGGATACAGATACTTTTTAATTACTGTGTGTTAGACTGTCGTGTAGGATGTGAAGTTACTACATTGCTTCAAAATGTTTCCCACGCTATTTTGGGAAGATCCAAGAGACTTTTTCATTCCCTTCAACATTATGAAAATTTTATGTCCTTCAAACTGTTAATAAACAGGGTTTTTTTTTTTATTTATATGTGTACAAAATTATTGCCTAAATGATTAACTTCCCACAAATGTAGATTTTCTGCTATAAATTCAGCCAATCTTTTGGTGACAGTGTGTTTAAAAAACAGTGTAAAAAATGACTAACTGAAAATGGCTTGTTTTAAAGTGCTGAAGAAAACGGGAAGGCGTTCAACTAACAGCCTCCCAGAGCTACACGGAATCAAAGCAGTTGAGAAGGAGAATCCCAAGAAGGAGAATCCTAAAGAATCTCTTTCTATATTTACCAAACCCGCTTGCCAGTACATGGAGGGAAAAAGCAACATTTTGCCTCCTGCTTGATCTGAGGCAGCCTGGCTCCACGTTTAGGAAATTGTTTGTGTCCTACTGATTCAACCGTATGTCCTGATATATTTTTCAGGCTCCTGATAACATACCTGAAACCGAGCAGTGGATGTGCTGAGGACAAAAGGATAGCAACTCAAGTCTTGAGCATCCCCAGCTTTAGCTAAAGCCCCCAAAAATGCTTTCCTACATCTTAATAACCCGTTAAAAGCCACCCAGTAAGGATGTCCATATCCTCCGACAGCACAGGCTAAAGCTCCCTCTGCACTCTATTTGGCTTTCAGCTTTTTTCTTCTCTTTCGCCATTTTTTTCACAATTACATCGGATTTAGGTAAACCCTTCAACAGAAGTTCTTCAAATCTCTAATTGAATTGCATAAAGACTGATTGGAATCCAAGCAGCAGATAAAACATGCTGGTTATTTGTTTTAATGCTCCTGATGTGATGTTGCCCACTGGGCAGCACCAAGTGTCACATATTGAAGGGGATTTTGTGAGATGCAAGGAAAATCTGTACTAAATATTGACGGGAAGGAGGTGGAAGCTGTTTTAAAACAAATCATTTCTCCTAAGTGAGATCTCTACTTCTCAGAATAAAGCACAGGCAGGAATATTTATCACTGAGATTTTTTTCTTTCTTACATAGGAGATGGTAAAAATGCATTCAGTGTAAGGTTCTATTTAAAAACCTAGCCTAGACTTGCTTCATCACTTACCTAGCAAAATTCAAATGCAGATGTGCTAATAGATGTAGAGAAATCCAGGTGTGGAATGTGTGACTTGGGCAAATATGAAATAAAATGTTAAGCAGAGGGGATTCTCTAACCGTAATTAGATTTTAAGCTTAAGTAGCTGCAATTTTCCAAATTTCCCCCCCTCCAAGGTGCAAAGAAACTCTTTTGAGTAAAGCTGATAATCAGCATACTTTGAATCTAAGGAAATTAAAATGAATAAATTTTTAACCCAGAATGACACAGGCATTTACAATGAGAGTCTTATCTCTAATGGCATTGTTATTACCATTATAATTGTTACAATAATTTTCTTTTAAAAATCTCATAAGTCTGTTTCTCATACGTGCATTTAATTCAGATTCGTTTTCAAATAAATATCATGCTTATTATATCTAGGCTTCAGTAGACTTGCTTGAAATGTTTTCTTTCATAAATTCTCACTTTCTGAGAACGTTATTGATCCTTAGAGGTAACGCGGTTATCTACCCAGGAGATGGATTAGGGGTCTGGACATGTAGTCCTATTCTTGGCCCTCTCATTTAAGATTTGTGAACTTTAGCAACGTACGTAAAGAAAAAAAAAAGAAAAAAAGAGCTTCAATAGTGAAACAGGACAATGGCCCACATGTACTTTGCCCATCTAAGTCTGTGAGTTTTGCAAAAGGCATGGATTAAATGTAAGACTAACTCATTTTTTTACCAATAAGGTTTCAGATCTTCAGCTGAAAGACAGTAGCTATCAGCAAAAGCCTTGGAGATTCATAGAATCGTAGAATCATTTCAGTAGGAAGAGACCCTCAGGATCATTGACTGCAGCTATAACCTGACTCTAGCACTAAACCATGTCCCTAAGAACCTCGTCTAAACGCCTTTTAAGCCCCTCCAGGGATGGTGACTCCACCACTGCCCTGGGCAGCCTGTTCCAATTCATGTTGACAGTGAGGACCAGAGGGTTAAATTCAAGTATTTGGTAAAGTCTGCTTATAAAAATACCCACCAGACACATCAAGTACTTGGGTGTGTACGCAATGGAGCATCATGTCAGCTATCTGCACTTGTAAGCTAATAAAACCCATGCACAACTACCTGATTTGTATGCATACCTAGGAGTTTGCACATGTAAAAAACGGCAAGGGCAAATATCTGTGAACAATTGAATTGACCTCACTTTGAAAAATTTGCCCATTAGGATCAGTCTGTATATTCTGAGAAATAACCCATCTCCCTCCTTCCTCCTGAGTGTTTATTATTGTCATGACCAAGATAGCTTGGAAGCAAAGTGAAAACAGGTGAGCATTTAGAAGGGGGTAAGAGGGAGGAGTTCCCATCATATGATTAATCAGACAAATGAGGTATTTGGAGAGAACTGTTTGCATGCAGCTGAGTTTTCTAAAACGTTAGGAAGTAATTGCATTATGAAAATAATCAGCTGTTCTGCATTCTGATCATTAGAAGTTGATTATATAACTGTGTTATAATGAAAAGCACTCTGGTGATTATTCCATAGAGAACTTCTCTGCAGATAATATTCAAACTTACTTTATTTTGGCATCCTTTCAAAGAAGCTGAAAGTACAATGTAAACAGCTGGACTGTGAGGTAATATTATTATAACTTTTGAAGTATGTCCCTTTTTTTAAACTATTATCTTGAAAGAGTTCTTTGAGTTTATCTGCATAATGCTAACTGAACTTGTTTATGCTTTATGGTGGCTCATTACATAACTTTGTTCTGTATTTCAAATGGGAACCAGCAGTTTTATTTTACTTTCTTTTTTTTTTCTGAATAAATAATCATAAAGCATTCCAAAGCCATAAAGAATCAATAATACTGTAGTTCTCTCATATCCTCAGTGGTGTTTTGTCACATACTCTCCTCTACTGATACTCCATGCTAAATCTTAACTGCTTGTACTACTTAGGTTTGTGGAATTTTGCAGGGTATAGCACAAGACAGATCTTTTTTCCTTTGGTAACTTCACTATTTGTTAAAAATAAGCATTTCCTCAAGTTAATTGTCGATCTCAAAACCAGGCATCTGGTATATAAACCACTCATATAGGCAGACAACAACTGACTCCCAAAGACAATTTAATCCATTGGGTTTTGATGGGACAAACAACTCTATGGAAGAATCTGCTTTCCTATTGAATATCTGGCAAACTGTGGGTAAATTAATCTCCCAGACAAATAAGAAAAATAAGTTATTCTGCTGTCTTGTTAAAAGCTGTGTATTTTCTGCTGTTGCTGCAGTATTTGTATGCGCCTTGAACAGTAAAACAAAGTTTTATGCTCTGCTGACTATATTGCTTGCAGGGAGATGTCTGGGCTACAACCTGGGCTAATCTTTGACTTGTAACAAGCTCTTTGTTTTCTACTCACAGTTTCTTTATTATCTTTCCCCAGATAAATATGTAACTGCAGTCCTGTTTGATGAGGAATAGGAGTGAGAAAGCAAGAGGTGTACATTGCTCTATGCAGTAAAACCCATTAGTTTCCCTTTGCTACAAACAAGCATTTCCAGTTTTGGAATTTCCCAGCTGATTTAAATCCCCTCCCTACCTTTTTATCCATGATACACATGGCTGTGTTTTGAATTTGTTGTTCAGTGCAAAGAAGAAAAAAAATGCCAATTCAGTACATAGTGGAGCCAGCCAAGTCTACTAGTAGCAACGCTAACTGGGGGGAGAAAGGGAAATAGTAACTGTTGGACATGGGATGCTGAGATCTTGACCTCAAACATGCCTCTTTATTGAAAATATCACGCTAATTACAAAGTTGTTGCATTATGACTTATAATAATGTAAATGGGAATGAGGGTATCTTGAGCCCTTTAAAGGCTTTTGTTTGTAGTTACGGTCTTGCATAGCCCAGCCTGTGGTGTTGGGAGCTCAGTGTGTTCTCTGGGTCAGCATGTGCTTGTTCCACCTTTACCTGCTGTAAAATCAGAGTAATCAAAAGGCTGTAGCACCACTTTTAATGCACAGCTCTCCCCGCTTTTCTCATTCTCAGGTCTTTGAAAAGTGCGTTCACATCTTCACCACTCTGCACCTTATGTGCTGAATCAAGTGAGAAGGTTGGGAAAAAAAAACAAAAATAAAAATGCCCTGTTTCATTTGATAATGTTTTTGCAGGGGAAGTAAAAGCCCACACCTCTCATTGACTCTAATTAGAACAGCACATAATCGGCAGTGCTGCAAATAAAGCCACTAACACAGATGTTCCTTGTCATCTTGGAAATTTAAAAGAAGGAAAAAAGGCAGCAGCAGAACTCAAAAGGGATCTGTAAGCTTCTGAAAGGTATTTAGTTGCCTAATTCCAAATTGCTTTAGTAAAACTTAAGCACCTAAATACACTTAAAGCCATATACACATATTTGTCTATGATTACTTAAGACAATAAGTAAATCTTAGACCCTTAGAGCCAGAACTCCATTTTCTGCTTTAACTACTGAGCACCATTGCCAGATGGAAAGAAGCAGAAAAAAGCCCACAGGATAGAAAAATGTTGTTTTCCTCCAGCCTCTGCAGTTCAGCCAACAAAGAACTTCTGCGGAGTCCAAATGCACTAAAACTGCAGTTGATGTATCGTAGTCTATCGCCCTATGAAGTTGATTGCTGACTTGCCCTTTCTTACTTTCATACTGGAAGGGTTTCCAAATGGCATAGGAATAATAAAGTGCTGTAAGAAGGAGTAACAACTGTGACTCCCTAGTTATTATGCTTTTTTACAGGGAGCTGGATTTTTCATGTAACTGCGATGTAAGTTTTTGAGATGTTGCTTTTTCAGTGCTTTTTATTTTACTGCAGTAATCAAAGAGAAAAATCATTTCTCTGACATGTTATGTGAATCCAGCAGAGAAATGCTGGAGGGAGGCTTTGGGAATTGCTAGCTGCATATTCTACTGGCAACAAAAAGGAAGGGATGGGGTAATTCTTGCACCTTCAATGGGACTTGTGCCATCTCTAGATACTGCTGAATCTTTGAGGCCATAGAACTTCCACCTGGAGCTCACAAAAACCTTAGGGGCAAGCAGCCTTTCTGTCCATAATTTACCACACCGAAGCATGTGTTGGATTAATGTTTTTGTTTCCTTTTTTAAAACGGAGAAAATCACCAGATATACCTACAGGGTCTTTTCCCACTATCACCCTCCAGCATATCTAGAGACATAAATGCATGCTCTGGATATGCAGTTCTTCTGAGGGGAAAAAAAAAAAGAAGATTTGCAACTTTGTATTAGTTTATAAATTTATTTACCAAATACCATAACATGAAAGAAGTCTTCATCCCTTATTGGGTCCCCTTGATTTCACTATACAACAACAGGACTAGATCTATGAATGTCAAAGTGAGGTAGGAAAAGAAATCATGGACACACATACGGTGTGGGAGAAGTCTTGGAAACCACTGGTGCTGCTGTTACTAGACATGGTATATTAATATAATAAGACAGACAGGTTACACCCCTATTATCAATTACACATGTGAGTAAGGTCCTTGGAGAAACTATAGAACAACATCTCTTTATTCTAAAACCAGGTCTCTGCTAACAGTCCTGCTAATCTATACCTACGGTTGCTTATATTATTATTACATGTACTGCTATGGCACCTCATGTTGGTAATATTAAAACATGCACTTCAGCAGCACCTACACATCAGCCAAGCTAGCTTTCCCTTCCTCCTGTGCCTACTGTACTAAGCAAATGACAGGTATCATTAAAAAAAAAAGAGAAATCTTACAACTCTTACCCCTAAGCCACACAGTTTAAACATTATGCATAGCAGGGTATTAGCAACAGATGGACAATTACAGTGTATGCCATGAATACCTACTACAAATTGACTATAATATGTATCAATATTGTGGCTGGGAAATAAAACACCTTATGATGAGTATTTGCTGTGAGTAAGCAGCATAGTCTGGTGGTTTTAACTGTGGGGGGTTGTGAGGAATAACAAAAGCCATCATTCCATTTAATGGAATAACTACCTGCAACAGCTCTGTTTACACAGGCAGTCAATTCTAATTAGTAAATAGCACACAAGTTTGGTCAAAGGAAACATCCATGGTTCACAGATTGAAACTTTGCAGAAGAAATTTTTAATGCATGGTGAATTTTTGCAGCCCATCTGAAAAGGTATTAATGGAAGTTTTGAAAGACCTTTAGTTAAGATATTATAGTTTCCTTAAACTTTGCAATTCATGCTAATTTCTTTCTCATAAATGCATCATACATGTCCTCAATATCTGCCATAATGTTATAATTTCCTCTGGTAATTATAACTTCTGTGTAGTCAGTCTATATGTCTATAAAGCTTAATGTTTCACACCCCGTATTATCCTCCCTTGGTAACAGCAGTTTGCTGCTGCCACTGACTTTTCATTATATGGCCCACTGTTATTGAATACGGTTTGTAAGGGCCCATTTTCTTCTTTCCCTATTCCTAATTTAAAAGCAACTATTTTTTAACGCTTGTAATATGCATGTCACTTAAAGCCGAAACATCTTGCTTATGGCCAAATTCTGGTCTTCAGTGACAGGAAAACTCCCATTCAAGTCAATGAAGATCGGACATAAGGAACAATTTCTTCCCCAAAGGGCTGTGGGGCATTGGAACAGGCTGCCCAGGGCAGTGGTGGAGTCACCATCCCTGGAGGGGTTAAACAGATGTGGTGATGAGGTTCTTAGGGACATGAGGCAGTGCCAGGGGTGGGGTAATGGTTGGAGTTGATGATCTTGAGGGTCTTTGCCAACCAAAATGATAAAATTATTCTAAGGCAGGATTTGTCTGTTTGGAAAAGTGGGCTTGGGTTTGTGCTCAGTGGCTTTAGCATGTCCTTCCAAGAAGCCAGTAACCTTTCTACAGATGCCCTTCCTGAAAGGAAACAATCAGCAGAATGAGAATTAAAATGAGTTGAAGCAGAAAATTAATCAACCAGGAGGCGCTAATGGATTAACTCCTTTCCAGGCAGCGTCCCTACCACCACCCCTCCACCTTTTCAAGGACAGGTTGAGCATGAAAACCCTCCCCTAACCTGGAGATCTGCTTGGCAAGAGACTGGCTCAGCTGGTCAGAAAAGTGTGCCCAGTCTTTTGCACCATTTGCTTAAGAAATGATTATTTAATCTCTGATTAATCAGGAATCTTGTACAAGTGTTAAATTCACCCCCAATACTTCTTTGACACATGCAACAAAGTGCTGAAAAGCCTTAGGTCCTTTGGGTTTTTCTCACGCAGCTGTTCTCATGCCCAAGTTTTATTACATTTCTGCATTAAAGTCAAAGGCGACCACCTGATTAAATTATACAATAGAGTATCTGACTCACCCTTATAAATATCTTTAAGATTTTTGCAAAACCCAGGACTGCTGATGTTTAAATCAACAAGAAACAAAATTAGTTCTAGCACTCTTTTCTTAAGGAACTCAGACATTAAAAAAGAAAATCACATGGCAAAATTGCTTCCCACTCTTAAATCCTGTGCTGTGTCATAAGCTAAATAATTCTAAATTTTCATAAAGTCTATCTGTTTCTGAAGGAGGTAATCTATCACCTTGTATTTTATTTGCAGGTTAAATATTCTCTAATGGTTTATTAGCACATATAATGTAGATTATCAGCTTTGATTAATGCCCAAGTTCTACAGAGTTTCTCATATTTAATAAATATTTTCAGTACTCCCTTATTGCTTTATCAACATAAATTACAATAACTGTCTAAGAATTGTAAATCAATATAAACCCTGCAGTAAATCATTCTGAATCAGGGAGTTGTTAAGAAATGAAATGCTAGTCCAAGCTTCTCTTTCACTGCTTTATTATACTTTCTCTGCTGATTTTGTTATTTTTTTTATGAACCCCCAACAATACTATGACAGTATATTGGTTGAATCACCTCCCACAAAACTTTTCTCTTTATCTCAATTCATTGAGATCCGGACCATGTTCTTATTTTTGCTGTAGGTTGAAGAGGCCAGTGTGATTCTTGACATCTTGTGGTTATCACAGAATCACAGAGCGATTTGGTTTGAAGGGACCTTAAAGATCATCTAGTTCCAACCACCCACGCCATGAGCAGGGACACCTCCCACTACACCATGTTGCTCAAAGCCTCATCCAACTTGGCCTTGAACATTTCCACTGATGGGGCATTCACAGCTTCTCTGGGCAGCCTGTTCCAGCGCCTCACCACCCTCGTGGGGAAGAATTTTTCCTTATATCTAATCTAAATCAATCTTCTTTCAGTTTAAAGCCGTTAACCTAATTTGTCTCTGGCTCTCTACTTTTTCTTCTATTTAGTTATTTTAATTGAACCTTGTGTGTGGACTGAAACTAAGGCACCCTTGAACAGACTGAACCTCTCATCCTTGGTTTCAGCAGCATGAACCTTAAGAGGAGACTTCTTGTTTCGATTTAAGTTGGAAGATGGAGCTTTCCCGTGGTTTCTCCCTTGGGTGTCCTCCACCAGCAATGAAGAGGAAAGTCTAAAGAGCAGTTCCTAAAGTAGCTGTCTAAAGCAGGCAGGATACATCATCCTCCACAAGTGACAAAAAAGGAATGACTGATTTGGCTTCAACACCTTCCTTTAGGACGGCTAAAGTTAAGGAGGATGAATCATACTGCTAGTGTACTGGTCTCCCTTCTCCTCTTTATAGAACAAAAATTTTGGGTTTACTTCTGTCTTTATGTAGTCCTTGCCCAAAATGTCTACTGGTTTTACAGTCTTCCAAAAACGTATTTTACAGAATCGTGCTGTTGAGTTGAAATCGCAGGCTGGAGTCTCGGCACATGCAGATCAAAAGCCACTGGGTTTAGCTGCAGGATATGTTATTTGGTGAATAGGCTTTCAATAAATTTTAGTATGGTTATTTGCTCTGGACTGGCCAATCCGTTTAATGCTTCCTGCTCTTTCAAAGTGAGCTGTTAAGTCTGGGATGATTTCAGGTAGTCAGGATCCTAATTGCAAGCGAAAGTACTTGTTACAAAAGGAGTCTTTACTGTGTTGGACTGAGTCAGCCCCTGCCAGCAGAACTGTTTGTCAAAATTACTGCCAGTTCCTGCATTATTTGTGAAAAATAACTTCTTACCAATTCTATTTACTAGCACTGATGTACCCTCTCTGAAGATTTCTGCTGACAAACCATTCCCTTATAGCTGAATATCTACATTTGCTTTGCTCTGTGGAAATGGCCTATATTAATTTTTTTCATGAAATAAAACAATTATAAATTACTGACATTAGCAAACCCTGTTAAATTCCTGCCTGCTGCTCAATGAACTGAACTGTCAATATATTTCTTCTTGGCGATATCCTCTAATATTCCCACAAAGATTTCTCCCACTTGGGACTTTTAAAACTGCATCCACAACTTCAGCTGCAGGCAATAGATGTAAAGATGACGCAACGTATCACTGAAATGAAGCTTATATGGTGCAGTTGCTCTGCAGGAAGTTTTCAGGCTTTCTTAAAGATATCAGGGACAATGATAAAAAAAATAAGGTGTGTGGGAGAATGAAGGGCCTAAGAGATTAATTCCTAGATTCAGTGAGCTGTAGTGTACAAAATGAAGCCCAGAAACATATGTAACACATTTGAAGTGCTGAATGATACCAGCTCTCCTTTTCAGCAGGTACAAACAAGCCAGGTAGATTAGAAGATGCCATAAAATTAAGAGGAAAAGAAAACAATAGAACTCTCTACTTTGATTTTCCCCAAAGGACAATGTAACTTATCACAGAAGCTACAGGAGTGCATAAATCATGGCCTAATATTGAAGATTTATAACGTATAAACTCAGAAGACTGCATTATGTTTACGTAGTCCAACCTTTGTTATAGTTCATAATATATACTTTCACTGAGCACTTTTTGCATCAAGGCTATAACTTTTGGCAGCATTAGGACACTTCTCCTAGAAAAACATCCCAATATAGAGACTTAAAATGATGGCGAATCAATAACATACTTTAGTAATTCGTTACACAGAACTGTGGCAGTTTAAAAATGTGCTTTATTTCCAACATGATGTAAATGATTTTGTCCATTGGCTCTTGCCATGCTTCTGTCAGCTAGATTAAAGAGCTTTCCATTATCAAAAGTCTTCTCTCCATGTTCCTACTTATAGATTAGAGGTGACTTAATCATAATCTTGTCTCAGATAAACTAAATAAATCGATCTTGTTTAGTCTGACTGTAAATAAGGCTTTTCACACCTCTACAAATCCAAATGCTCTTCTGGACTCCCCACTTTGCAAGCAGAGGTTTCATATATGAAATATCTGACATATTTTCTGCTTCTATTTGTATGACTTTTCCTGGTTTTATTGAAATGTCTGTAGCTTAAATCAGGCCACCTCATCAAGTGATTCAGACTGTTCTGTGAAATCAGCCCTTCATTGCAATTATTTCTTATAACTCAAAGTTCTTATTGATAATTTGCATGGGGATGCTATCTGATCAGTTAACTCTAGATCTACAAGTGCGGTACAGTTATGATCTGTATTTTATTTAGGATTTTAGAGTTTTCTGATGGACTATATTCACGTTATGTTTGCAAAGACTCCTCTCAGAAAAATAGAAAAGTATTCTTTGTATTTATTTTTAACGCAGTTCCATATACTGGTTCAGCTTTTTACCTCTGGATGGTTGTGTCATACCCAGCTTCTGCTGACAAAGCTTGGAAAACACTATGATTTGATTTATTTATTTACTTTTAGTTAAACACGTTTGGTGGTCTTGGTCTAGTTTTAGCAAGCAAATATCTGCCTCTAAAATTTACCATAATAATTAATAGAGAAATTACATACTGGTTGGTCAAAGGCTGCAAATACCACCGACTACTTTCCTTACTTGCACATATGACAGGTGCTAACAGTATTTGTGACAGCATGTGGCCTAGTTTGACCTCATTTCTAAAATATTTCCAAGCTATCTCATACAACGAAGTAGTCAGAGATATTTTGACTAGGTTGTTCTGTTATATATATGACTAAAAGCTTTTGTAGCTCCAAGTCTAAAAGAGACAATTTAGGGATGTCTTACTGTATCGCCAATGTTTCTTTCCCAACCTTTCTTCTCATGTACATGTGTTTCAACAGTCTTACAGAAGGTGGTAGCAGCTACCCTAAAGAATGCTCTTCCTTCTACAGGAAATACATGGGTTTTCTTTCACTTGGAGAGCACTTTGCTCTTTAATCCTATATGTTTTTTACGTAGGAAACAGTTGAAGTAATTCTTCTCAAGTGAAAATATGTTAAGGAATTGGAACACTTCATGTGCCGTTCATGTGTTTATGGCCAAGAAGTCAAATTTAAATCAGAATCTCAGAACCATAATCTTTTAGCAAATGTTACCAGCTGTTCAGTTCCACACTTTCTGCTTTCTAAAAGCAAGGAAGAAAGAGAAAATCCATCATATCAGTCAGCTGGTGGTTCTTAGTGCCCTCACCTTGACAGATAACCCATCAGAGTGCCTGTCTTTCTGGAAATTTTAATTTTAATGGGCTGGGATCCATCTTTCTGCAAATACTAAAATAAAAATATGCATCAAGTCATTTATGTATACTTGAGCCTATACATAAATAGGCTGAATTTTATACATTTTTCTGAGAAATAGTACTTAACTTTTCTTCTGTGTCTATTATGCTTGACTACATTTTTCTTCATTGAAAAGGCCAATGAAATTAACATGGCTGCTGTAGTATTTTGGTACCCTTCCAAATGCAAAGAAATGTGAGAATATTAAAAAAAAAAAAAAAAAAAAAAAGTAGAGATGTATAATAAGTAGAAAATTTCTGAGAAATGTACCAAAAATTTAATTTAAGGGGAAAAAAATCCTCATGAAATGGGGAACTAAAAAAAACCCAAAGGAAGTATTTTTAAGTGTTACAGTCAATGGAATCCTAGGAAAAAAACCTCCTTCTTCATACTAGTATAATTCTAAATTTTAGAGTTATATAATCATATAAATATAGTGTTCCCTATATTCCATATTACTGAGACTGCATTCTTCTCTCATAGTTGTGCAGAGCCCTGCAAGATAGAGTATAGATGCTAAACATAAAGTTAGATGTCACTGTAGTAAATATCAATATATAAATTTACTGTAATAAAGGCAAATACATTATCTGGGGGTGCTTTTTAAACACTGTGCTTTTAAACGTTCTAAAATGTGCTTTTTAAACACTATGATCTTTGTCCACACAATAGCAAAACGCTGTTTAACTCTGAATAGCTAAAATATGTGACATAAAATAGCCTCTAATCTCAGCTTTTGGCCAGATAGGTGTGACCTCAGTGGCAATGGGAAATAACAGACAGATTACACTGTACATTTCTAGTACCATTGAAATAGTTCTGGAAATATGGGGGTTTTAAATTTTTTTTTCCCTCTGGTAAACAAGAACTACTTTGAAAAGCCAGTTGAACCCTTACACCTTATATACCAACCTGGGTAGCCTATATGTCACCGGGATTTTGGCAGCAAAACTGGAGTACGTGAGCAAAACAAATGGGGCACATTTAAATCCACAAAGTTTAGTATTTTCATTTCTTATATGGGGGAGCTGGCAAAATATTAGGATAACTCAGATGCAAGCTTCATTTGTCAATCTATATCAAATAATAACTTCTTGTCTTTCAAGTCAATCCCCTTTGTTACCCAGCTCCAGCCTGTTCGATCCATTAACCTGTCAGGACATCGACCTTTCCCAATATTCTCTGAATTTACTGTCCAGCTGTCAACTTATCCAGTACATCCACAATTTACCTTTTACTCCTCTTCAAACACAGGAAAAGGTCCATACTAAAATTCAAACATCTGTTACCTTTCTTGAAATCCTGATTTAAATCTCATCTCTCCCATGTAACCTACTCACGTCTTATTTTTTGCTACTTACTTACTTCCAACCTCTACCCTTGCGTTAGCAACAACAAAAATACTAGAAATGTGTGAATACTTGATTTCATTTTTGTTATTATCCGCTGACTGGAATGAAAAAATAAGTCAATATTTTCTTTTGGTAATTCATTTTACTTTGATTTATAGTCAGCCTGGCAAAAATGAAAAGAAATATGAAATTATTCTGTATTTTAAAAGGATTTGTTTGACCTGAAAAAGTGTAATTAAAATTCTTTCTTACGCTCCTTAGTTTATTATAAAGGAATTGATTTTTTTTGAAATATTATTTTTATTTTAAAAGTATTTTTCTTAGCTTTTTCTGGTTTTTGTTGTTTGTTTGTTTTTTCCAAATAGCATGCACATATTTTGGTTGACATGATTAAGCTTCTTTTTGTTTTCACGAAACAAATTTGATGTGAAAAAGATCCCCATAGTCAGAAACATAAATGGTGTAGAAAACATTGTTCTACTTGTTTGCTGTTTTGACTTATGTGCAAATTCAACCTTCGTGTCTCGTTTCATGTGTTCCTGTCTTAATGTGTAGAGTTTGCTGGGCAATGATGTCTCCATTTAGTGTTTCTGCAACACCTGCCACAAAAAAAGTCTGAACCTTAGTATAGTCTTTTTATTTATAGTTCAAACCAGATGCCAACAAGGGATAGAAATCACTTACCTTTCCTGTCCTTTCCAGGTTTAAACTTAGACCAGGTATCTCACAACAAATACCCTGAACAGAAATATTCACATGAATAAAATAGTTGTATTTACATTCCCAAGTGGAAGCACTTGAGGTTGTTTAATGCATAAGTACAATACTAATAACAAGAGCATAAATTTTGCCAAGAATGTTGGCAAGAGATTATGTATTGCTTAAAGGATTTATCTATTCCCATTACTTTAAACTTTTAGCAAGATAACATCAGAAAATTTAGTTAAGGTGTCTGCTTCAAGCTCTGAAAATGATGGAGAAGCTTTGGACAGGAAAATTCACCTTTTTGGTGCATTTTAAATGGCTTTCAAAGTGAAACCCTCTTGGGCACAAGTGTGTAATGCCTTGGGGAGTATTGAGTTGACTGCACAGGACTGTTGTTGGGAAGTGTGTGTGGAAGAGAAAACAAAACATCCAGCCAAGATTATCTATCTAGGTATCTAGTGCAGTTAGATAAAAAATGGGGACAGTACATGTACATATTATTATTATTGGCATTTAGAAAGGCAATATTCCTGTTGAGTCTGGACTTGCTCTCATAGGTCATGTTTATGCAAAGCCATTGGTGCTCTGCACCCACTCCATAGAATGACTATACTAATTATTCCTAGCTGAATTATAGAATGAAGTGATCCTGGTTTTTTGTTTGTTTGGTTTTTGTTTGTTTAATTTATTTATTTTTTCCTCCCTCTCTGATCCTCCTCTGATGTTGTGGCACTTTGCAGGTTCAGGACTATAATCAGCAGTTCTGTGTGAAAACTTATCATCTCATTAAGCACTGTAGGTTCAAGCTGATAGGAACGATTGCCTAAAAATAAGAAATCGATTTTGAGCCAAGTGTTGTAATTTTAAAACCACTACTTAAAAGGTATACGGTAATGTAATTAGTCAGGGATGCAATTAGAAACATTTCGATGATGGCTTGAGTGAATGACATTTCTTGCTTAGCTGTGCAATTTGGAAATGTTAGAACCTGATTCAGGTTCTCATAGTAACTTTCGTCTTGAACTCTGTACACTGTAGAAGTGGAAAAAGTAATTGGCAGTTCCTTTGAGGTGATGCTCTTCTGATGCTCCCCCAAATTTCTTTGCTACAATATTGCTTTTGTATCATAACCTTTATTCAGATCAAAAAGCAATTTCAAGCAACACAGCTTCGTGTCAGATTGAGCAAAAACTAATCAGACTTTCAATCTGGAAGACACTCTTTAGGGAAGCGTGTGATACAGACTCATTTAGCACATGGTCTGCTGATTAGCTTTCCATTTCTCAAGCCATCCAGTAAAGCTTCATGGCAAAAATACCAACTTTTCAGCATGTAACCACATATGACAGAGTTGTGGTTTGCTGTTCCTGTGTGCATCCACAGTAAATACAAGTTAATTTTACTCAAGCCATTCTGGAACGAAAGAGAAGCAAACTTACCTGCACCGGCTTGCTTCTCTCACAGGGCAAGGGCACTCACATGGAACCATAGAATCATTTCAGTTGGAAGAGACCCTCAGCATCGAGTCCAACCCTTTCTGTGAATAATTTTTTCCTAATATCCAATCTAAACCTCCCCTGGCACAACTTGAGGCCATTTCCTCTCATCCTATCACTTGGGAGAAGAGACTGACCAAGAGACTCCAAGCTCCTTTCAGGCAGTTCAGAGATCAGAAGGTCTCCCCTCAGCTCCTGTTCTCCAGCTGAACCCCCCAGCTCCCTCAGCCGCTCCCATCACACTTGTGCTCCAGCCCCTTCCCCAGCTCCGTTCCCTTCTCTCAACTCGCTCCTGCACCTCAAGGGCTTCTTTGTCATGAGAGGCCCACAACTGTCCCCAGGATTCAAGGTGGGGCCTCACCAGAAATGTCATGAAGAAATGTCACACCGTAACTCATAAGACTCAGTACTTTCCTCTTGGATCTGAACACTATGTTACAGATTAGACACAAAAAGCCATACTTGGGCTAGGACTATTTGGCTAAAATTCAAAGATCTGGCTGTGGGATAAACTTTAAATTCAGGATTGTTGTTCTTTCGTTAATGAGACTGAAAACTTAGAAAAATTAGGTGGTACTTTGTAGTTGCGTCTTCTAGCAGGGGTTATGTTGGCAGATGTCATAATCTTATTGCTTTGATGGAAACTAGTAAAGAAAGATGATTTTGAAAATAACTTATTTTTTTTAAAAAAGTTAATAAATGTGAACAGAGCAATATGAAATGGATAAGGATAGAAAACACTTCACTGAGGGTCAGTGTGATGAATGGCTCTGCATGAACATTAGGAAGGAAAAATAGATTGTTTGGGACAGATGTTGCAATTAGAACCATAAGAACAGGTTCAAGTTTGGCAACGTAGATCTGAAGCCCTTCATGTGTAGGGATCTGTATCTGCAGGTTTATCTTTAAATTCTTAAAATTAAAACACATTTTCTTGGTATGTTTGAAAACTGTTCATTCTAGCAGAAAACAAGTGATATTTTTAATGACTAGCTGTTCAGAAACAGCCTATTGTACAAAAAAACTACACAGCATTTTGCTTCTGTGCACACAAAAGAAAAATTGGATATTTTCAAGGTTGTATGACCTGTTCCTTTTTCGTTGTTGTTGTTTTCTTCTATAAAAGCTGGATGGTAGGCCTCTGTACAATTTGCCGAATCAAATGTTCTTTCACATAATCAGGGATGGATGGAATGTACAGATGTTTCATCATCTTTTACTACTGAGTAAACCCCTCTCCAGAGTTTCTCCAGATCTCCTTATCTCTTATATACTACCCTGTATAAAACTATGACTGATTTTTCCATTACTAAATCCTTTCCACAGAGCGACTTTCTTGAACAGTATGTCATTGATTATGTTTTCCAGTGGCATTCTGTTTTCAATTTTTTAATGTCTGGTCTTTTTTTTTTGGTCCATATTTGGTGGGGATGTTGGATATGGTGAATTATTTCAAGGATGAACCTATCTTTCAATGGAAGGTAGTATCAGTTAAAAAGTCTTCTGTTTACTACAGACTTAGTATTTATCGTGGCTCAGCTGAGCATAGGAAAATGTTAAACAGCTGTATTATGGAGCTGTTTGGCACAAGGCAGTAAGTGCGCAACTCAGATGACACTACTGTCACTATGAGAGGGACAGTAGCACCAGACTGATTAAACATCAATGCCTTGGAGGAAAGCTTTGCCTTACACACTGTGCCTTATTTTTCTTGCTTGTGACATCTTGCAGATTTTGTTGTTGTTGTTTAAAATGTGCATAATTTTGTAGATACAGTACTTACAGGCTTTAATCAGCAGTAGAGATAAAACAGTATTGCTTTTGTTCCCCTGCTAAAGCTCTTTTTATGAAGTGTCACTAGATGCTCAATGGCCACATTTATTCTGGATGTCTTGTACAGCCCATCCAGTCCACAGGAGCAAGGATGTTTTTCACTCTTTTTTTCCTACAACAAACACTTTCAACACACTTTCTATCCCAGGTTTAGGAACCACGATTAATCCTGACGTAACATTTGTCCTTGTTCATCCCACAGCTGTGCACAACCCCCCAAAACATCAGGGCACGACTCCCCCACTATTCCATAATCCTCTCACTTTGCTGATGGTTCTAATTTAGCTAAAAATTCCCAAAATATGAATGGTGGAGGAGGAGGAGGTCAAATTGATCCCTGAGAAGACAGTTCTGACAAAATCATGTGGGAGGTTTTCCTTTCAAACCTGGAGGTATATAACAGACCAGAACTAACAAGTGCCAGATATAGATCTCTTTTTAGTTGAGTGGAGTAACATAGCTTTGTCCCATCTGATGATTTGGCCCTTCATTCCTCATTAGTAAGAAATAAATATAGCTTTTTATAGACAGAGAAAAAAAAAATAGCTCTGAAGACAGTTCATCAATTCTTGAGTAACACCACTCGGATAAAGTTGGGAAAACTTAATTAAAAAAAATAATTTCTCATGAAAAATTAAGTGCAGTGGTCTTCCTTCTTTCTAGATATGTGTTTGGCCCTCTTATTGCTATTTACATTCTGCATTATTGTAAATTATCTAAAGAAAAGTCAATCAGTGGACTAAAATTATGCTGTGCTGTTTACAAATAAATAGTTTTGTGCTGCCCTCACAGTAGAGGGACAGGCAAGAACTTGACATTTACCTCTGCTGTTTGCCAACAGCCAACTGGTCTGACAGCACATGTGCATTAGCAGGACAATTGGCATAAGCAAAGCCTTATGTAGCTTGTGCCATTTCTTGCAATGAGGGGCTCAAAAACCCATTTACAATAAAAGCTGGGGATATTTTAAGATTTTGAGGAACATGTATTGAAAATATAAGACAGAAATCCACAGAAAGGTAAGTCTTTCAATACTATTCGTGGAAGAGCTTCTTGCACTTTATGCAAGAATATTTCGGTCCTTTTATAGAATCATGGAATTGTTTCAGTTGGAAAAGACCCACAGGATCATCAAGTCCAACCATAACCTCACTCTAGCACTAACCCATGTCCCTAAGAACCTCATCTAAACACCTTTAAAACACATCCAGGGATGGTGACTCCACCACTGTCCTGGGCAGCCTGTTCCAATGCTTAAAAACCCTTTATGTGAATAATTTTTTCCTAATGTCCAATCTCAACCTCCCCTGGCACAACTTGAGGCCATTTCCTCTTGTCCTAAACATGAGCTTTCCTAAAGATGCTGCAATACTTTGCCTATCTTAGGGTCTTTCATAGTTAAATAATTTTGAGTTGATTTTCATACATACAGAAAAGTCTAAGGCTGAAAACTTTTTCTTCCCTCTATTTAAATTTGCAGCTCGAGAAATGGTGTTCACCATTCTCGTTAGTATAGGTTTTTCTCTGGGAAAGGATTTTTGCCCCTATAGGACCTTGAAGAATTTGGCAAGAGAAGAGGTGATAAGGAATTTGGGTGCATTAAGGCAGTACGCCCAGGAAAGGGGCAGAGAGAAGCCAATCTGGTGTTTGGGAGCCTAGGAAGGAGATGTGGATTGGAGCACAGTCTGTCTGAGGGTTTTCAAATCCGCAGTTCCCACTCTGAGGAGTGGTCAAAAAAGCTGGAAGTGCTGCTGGAATTGTTAGAACTGCCTGTCTTGCTGTAGCTGAACTGGGCATATACAGACAGAAATGCAGAATATAAAATGTATAACGTAAAAAGCGGGAATCTAATATGGTAGCATTCGCCATATTAGATTTATTTGCCATATTTCTTGTTCCCTGAGTGTGCTGCAGGAGGTGAGTCTCCAGTCCTGCTGTCTGGCACGAGAAATGAAGAATTTGGAATCCATTTATTGCATGAATCTGTCATCTGCTGGTCTTCAGTCCACTTTTTCATCAGCATGGGAAAGCTGGTATTTCTAATTTCCATTTTACTCACACTAAAATGGTTCTAGGATGACATGTAAAGACACAGGAGGCTCAGAAGGGGCATATGAGCCAACAGACAGGTCTGTGTAACAGCCAGAAACCTCCTCTCCCATGCTGCAGTCCAACATCTTAGCACCCTATTACTCTTGCACCACTTCAGAACAAAGGCATCAGTTTAATTTAGGCTTGTATTTTGGTTCCAGATAGGTAGAACCTTATTTTTAATTTCCTCTGTCCTATCATGACTTAATTTTCTGCTTGTACATATTTTGGTCATTTAGTTCAGTAATTTGGATTGACTCATTAAATTATTTCCTTTTTATCTTTACAGACGAACTGCACTTAATGGCCATATCACGTAATATACACACACCAGGACTACTCTGAACTTTCTTGAAGGGTAGTTTAGTTCTGTCCTACCACATTTATCTAAGTATCCAAGTCTCATTTTGAAGATGCCAAACGTTCTTTAAATTGCTACTCCGCTCACTTTTTATTATAATTTATAACGATACAGTTTTCAGAGTGAAAGTGGACATAAAACAGATTAGGCAATTCTTCTATGCCCACTGTCACCTTACAAAGAAAGACTGTTGTAAAATAAAAGTCCCCAGCATATTAGAATGTACTGGAATACCTAAATGTTTGCTTACTAAGAAAACACTCTTCCTGGAACATACTTTTTTAAAAATAACACTACCAAATACTGGGAGTAGTGAGATGCATAATACAGTAGTATTAAAACTTATTTGCTCAATATTTTACTTTTACAGTTCGACCTTATATCTCATGTCCATGCAGCTATAACCCATCAAACTACCTTGTAATTTACACCTTTATAATTGCCTGCAACTGATAAAAGGTACAACAATTAAGGCTTTCAACAAGCACCCAGACACACGTTGTGAATTTTGGGGTTGTCCTGTGCAAGGACAGGAGTTGGACCCAGTGATCCTTGTGGATCCCTTCCAACCCAGGATATTCCATGCTTCTATGGCTGGGATTTATTTTTTAAGAAGGGGACTCATGTTGTAAAGGGAGGTTACAGAGGCCTTGACCCACTTTTGGGAAAGGGGTGTTATTACACACTACCTAAAAGGCACTTCAGATTTTTTTGGCCACTCAATAAATAATGAAAACATACATTCAATACTTCAATGCAGCATACCTTGTAATATTCTAAATGGGTCAAGGCACCACACACATTTTTAAAATAATGGTAATCTTTTATGATTGTTTGCAAGTTGTTTTCTTCTTTTTCTTAAATCATTAGTATGATTTTTAAAATGTTTATGGAGTCAAACGCATTTGCACTACTCTGACAGCGTTTTACTGTTATGTAAGTTGAGAAAGTATCAGTAATGTATAGCTTGAGCACCTTCCATGGGATGGGCTTTATGGGCCATCTACTTTTGGAAAATCAAATACTGAATGGTAAAATGTCTTTTTTTTATTTTTCCTTTCCGTATACTCCTGAACATAGTTATTTTATTTTCATTTGCTCTTATGATTGGTATATTTCTATGGTTGAGCTCCCTCAAAAATGTTCACAGCAAGTGTACCAATTATAGATATTCTTAGTTCTAACATCCTTTTTACAGCTACATAAATTTACACCCATTAGGTTAAACAAATTGTGTTATACATGCTGACTCTCTGCTTTACATGGTTTCTCCATGTGTAGAACCTGAATGAATGCATAGAATCATAGGACAGTTTGTGTTGAAGGGACCTTCCCAGCTCCCCCAGTGCCCCCCCTGCCATGGCAGGGACATCTTCACC
>VWYH01005798.1:718468-728918 GCA_013399365.1 Pampusana beccarii
CCCGGAGCTTCTCTTCTCCAGCTGAACACCCCAGCTCTCTCAGCCTGTCCTCCCAGCAGAGCTGGTCCAGCCTCGGATCATTTCTGTGCTCCTTTGCCCCTCTCCAGCAGGTCCATGTGTGTCCTGTGCTGAGCACCCACAGCTGGACCAGCACTGCAGGGGGGTCTCACCAGAGCAGATTAGAGCAGGAAAATCATGGTCCCTCCTTATCAATCAGAGCATGATGGCTTTGATTTACAGCAGAAACTTGTATATTCCCAACATGTACTGAAATGTATAGCAAAGATACAGAAGCAAAATGTTGGTTTTCTGTGCACTGTACAAAATAGTCTATTAACAGACCCACCTAAATGTGCCAACAGCACGTTGTTGTCCTGGAGCCAAATGTCCTTTAACAGAGTCAGAACCCTCGCATAAAGCATTTGTTTTTTATCAGCGTTATACAAATAACTGATTACCCTGGAGCACTATCCTTTTGACTTCCTATTACTCCAGGTTCTCACAAACCATATGCATTTATAACCTGCTAACAGGACAAAAACATTGAAGCATTAAAATAAAAGCATTAAATAAATGCATCTGTCTTGGTTCTTGCAAGTGAACTGCAAAAGTCCTATTAATGTCAGCATGTGTGGAAGGGGAGAAAAGAGTGAAGGTAGCTAGAGTCTGAACATTAAAAAAAATAAAAATCAGGAGTTTCTCTTAAAATTCTATTATAAGAATTGTTTTTCATAGAGCATAATATCTCATCCACATTTATATGGACCATCTTTCTCTTCCATTCCCAACTGCTTAACATCTCTGAGACAACTCCATGGTTTGGAGGAGAAAGAGAAAAGCCTCTTTTCCATCCTTTCAAGCTCAATGTCTTTCAACATGTGCTGAAAAAATGCAGGTAATGCTGGCTCCTGCAGTTCCTCAGCTCTTCAACCTCAAATCAGCTTTTTTCTACCCGTCTTTTCAGAATATTATACCTTCTGCCTACCTCCCCCTTCTTTCTCAATGTGCTCTCTGGTTATTTTGTTCCTTGCTTTGGGACGTTCCCTTTTTCTTCTTTCTTAGCAACTTCAGAGCACCAGAAATAAGCTGCAATTAATCAAATAACTTCTAATTTCTTGATAGAACTCAAGCATATATTGCTGCCATCGTGTAGTTCTAGGATCACATTTTGAGAGACTGGCATAAACCAATGTGGATGTCAGCCACTGTTAGGAGATACAATCCATTGATAATCCAAAAAATCCCCTTGATTTAAACCCCACGATTAATCCATGTGTATAGGACATGTCTCGGTTAATTTCTAGAAGGCATACCTATGAATTTAACTACATAAATATCTTTAACAATAATTTATCCACCTATTGCTCCATGCTGGTGAGCTCTATGTTTGGCAGCTCCTTCTCCAACGTGTAGTTCTTATATTCTGATGTCAAAAAATCTAAAACTTGAAAAAACTCAGTCCTTTCTATACCTCTGAATATGAGGACTTACCTCCCAAAGTGGTAAATATTATACCCCAGAAAAAAATTGAGTCAAATTTATCCTGTTAAAAATGCACAGACAGATATATATATATATATATATAAAAATGTAATCTTACTTGCACTATTGACTAACACAGTGAGTTTCCTATTTACAAGGGACTAGATGCAGTTCCCTGTATTCACTTAAGATTTCACTTGGCATTTTACTACTGGAACAAAACCCAGGACTGTTAACAATTTCTGGCAATAGCTCATATCTATACCATTGACTTCCACTTCAGAAACCACTAGAAACAGCTTAGCCAATGTTAAATGTCATTTATTTTTCAATCACTTGTTATACAGAGCAGTAAACAAAGTCAATTAAACTAACAATAGTGTATCTAATGACATTATTCATTTATAAGACTAAAGCTACGTTCTCGTGGGTTTAGGATTAGGCAGATGTGAGAGCATTTGAAATTAGTCTTCATCTTGACTTCGATGAGTACCGTAAATTAAAGCATTTAAAAAAATGCCTGGAAAAATTTCCCATGAGGAAAAAAATCTGTTTTGACAGAAATGGCTTCATCTTGACATATTTATAATACAAAACAAAGCTAAAATAGAAATATTTGTAGGAACTGTCATAGCAACCTGTTTTAATTTAATTTGCCAAAATACTGTTATGGAAAACACTCATTTTTTTAAAAAAAGTATTTTATGCAGTTTGTATGAAGAATTCATGAAATGGAATGGATCCCAGTACTCGGACAGAGACATTTCCAAAACAGGATAGTGGTAGTTTTTTTTCACCCCACTACTTCTTATTGCAAGTCATTGCAGTTTGCTAGACGATCCTTCAATATTTTGAGCAGGATCATTAATTCAATGAAAAATCACTCTTTTATTTTTCTTATTTCTGTTTTTTGTTTGTTTGTTGGGGTTTTTTTGTTTGTTTTTTAAGGGGTTGCTCACTCTGTTGTCATTTAAATATGAAGAATACTTTGAAGATGTAAATATTCCTGCAGTATCATTCCCAGTTGAGTCGTACTTTACATAAGGCCTAATGTAACTCTTGACCCGATCGATCAAGAGCTGGAACCATTTTTTCAGAAGCAGTAAGCTGCATAATTAAATTTCACTATGCATAGCATTTTTGCTATTGAAAACAAGATTTTTTTAATCTAAAGGTGGCATGCTCGTTTTCCGTGGAGCACTCTTCTCATACTTTTTACAATTAACAAGTCCATTTGGATTTTCGGAATGTCGTTTCATTTCTGTTTGAAATTGAATCCATCTCCAAACTGGAAGTGGATGAGCTTGCTGCTACATAATTGTGCGTCTTCATAAG
The DNA here is from genome assembly GCA_013399365.1 of Pampusana beccarii. Classification (NCBI taxonomy): domain Eukaryota; kingdom Metazoa; phylum Chordata; class Aves; order Columbiformes; family Columbidae; genus Pampusana; species Pampusana beccarii. Next base: position 721,286 of record VWYH01005798.1, read on the forward strand.
CCTATGTGATTATTCACATTGGTCACATCAAATTCTTTATAATATTCTTTAACTGTCAGTGAAAAGTGAGGACAGGGCAAACAGGTGTGAAACAATTTGTTCATAATCAACCCCTCTGAATTTTATCTTGCTGTATTGCTACTGTAGCTGATGAAAAATTTCTTAGTTGAAGTACATGATCTTGAGCAGAAAAAAAGGTTTGACCTTTCTAAAAAGAAGTTAATTAACAAGAAAGACTTGGTAAATTAGGTCGAAATGTCCATTAAGATGGAAGAAAACCTCAGCTCGCAACAAAATGGTCACAATCAGTAGTACCTCTTGTCGTCGGCTTTCCTTTTTTTTTTCTCTTGATTTTTCTCCTCTTTTTTACTTACAGTTGCTGTTCCTTTAGAGAAGTCAATGTTCTGTCATGATTCATCAAGGCCTGAAGGAAAAGACCAGAATCATTTATAGTCTTTTCATTTCTGACGCAGACTACTAACAACCTCATTAACTTTCTTCAGGCCATGTTTTAGTAAGAAGTCTTCCCTGTGTTTTTACAGGTGTAGATGGAAAGATGCATCGTCTTGGGCTTCTGTCAATAGAAAAAAACAAAAAAAAACCACAAACAAACAAAGAAATTAGAAATGTTACATATTTCAAGATGTGGGAGATAATTTCCAAAATAAATTATTGTGTCTAAACCAAATCTTGATTCTATCTCACCACTACTTTATGCCCACAAGTTAGAAAATATATATAAGTGATTGCAATACATTAAAAATGTTTAACTAGTGATATATCACAAGTATCTGTCCTAAATCTTAATTAAGTACAGATAATCTTTAATGTAGTGCAAACCAGAAATGGTAAACAAAAGAAAGGTTAATAAAAACAAGTTTATTTTTCTTGTAGACTAAAAGTTCTACAGCTAGTTACCTCTAGATGACCAAGATGCAATGTCAGATATGGATGTTCCTTCTCATGTTTTGTCTACTAAAAATCTCATGAAGACGACAGGAGCTTGTATAATAAGGCCTGAAGAGGATCAAAGTTTAACCCAATACTCTGAAATTACATTGCAGAAAAGTACGATGATTCAGTGAAGGGATCCAGCAATTTTTATGTGGATGAGCAAGTACCAGACACTTTCCACCCCACCTCATATGTACAGAAAGCACAACTAGACGTAATAATCAAAAAAGCAAAAGGTTGAGGACAGTAATTTCTCTGAGCGAAGCAAATCCATTGGCTGTTTTCTTCAAGAGAAGAATAATTAACGACCTGCATTTGGAGCTACAGCCTCACAGAAAACCCTTCTGTTCCTCAGACTGAAAATTTTAAAGAGAGTCATTCTTACTCTGTGACAGTTATTAGGATCTGGATATTATTCCTTCTCCCTCAGCCTTTCTTGGTTAGGAAAAGAAAGGAATCCTAAGGACAGAGCAGTTCCAGAAGACAATTTCAACTTGTTCTGCAAAGGCACGAGCCAAAAATACGTCCTGAAGCTTTTTAGTCTGTGCATCTTCGCCTAGTTCTTCTACCACCTCCTGTCCCCTCTCATACCCAGCCCAGCTCCCTCCTTTATCTACGTCACTTGTCTTGTTCTCCCTCATAGACTGAATCCCAGACTGGTTGGGGTTGGAAGGGACCTCTGGAGATCCCCCAGTCCAACCCAGCTGCTAACGCAGGGTCACCAGAGCAGATCACACAGGATCCAGGTGGGTTTGAATGTCTCAGAGAAGGAGACTCCACAACCTCTCTGGGCAGCCTGGGCCAGGCTCTGGCACCTCACAGGAAAGAAGTTTCTCCTCATATTCAGATGGAACCTTCTATGCTTCAACCTGTGCCCGACGAGACCACCTGAACATACACTCTGTGAACATACGAACTACGCTGCCTCACAATTTGCCACATAATTGTTTACCTCTGATAAGGTTCACTAATTGAGATCTCTAGCAAGAAAAACAAAACAAAAACCCAAACAGCGATATTCTAGCATTGTGTAGGATTCAGTCTTGGACAGATTTCCTATTGTTTTGATGCAGTGTGCAAACACAAGAAAATAGAGCTTGTTTTCCAAGGAGCTAACAACATCAGCAGCACAAGACATGGAGTGTTTGCAAACAGCAGATGGGAACCAGCTAGAAGGTGGGCAATGTGAAAAGCAGTGCTCTCAGTTTAAGAGCTGCTGATCTGATCAAGGGTTTTGAGAGAAGAGCACTGGGGTAAGATGTAAAAAATATTTTCTCTGATACATGTATAATAAGACAACTTAAAGGTAGAGAAACTGAGACAGCATAAAGAAGTCATTTATTCAAAGGGGCTTGAGGAAGAGCTGAGAAGTTACATTTCCCCTGCGTCTCAGTCTTTTCCCCAGCTGCTGCCCCTGGCCAGACAGAACACAATTCATTCCATAAATGTGTGTGAGAGATTTTATGGCATTTGAATTCAATATTCCAAAGCTTATAGCATATTCTCTGGATATATGCAGTATATATATATATATATATATATATTTAAAGCCTTCTTTCTCCACCACCCACCTCTTCAAGATATGGAGGTGCAATAAATCTACTGCACATCGCCCTCCTTGCAATCAAAGGATGAGAGATGACCTCCACAAACACACACCTTGCTAACAGGTGGCATCCACCAAAGTTCAAAAAAATCCCCCAAACTTAAGATAATTTCCAATCTCTTCCTGTGGATTTGAGAAGTAACTATTTAAGGAAAAAGGCCTCATAATAATCTGTGATGGTGTTCATTAATCTAATCAATGTTAGCCTGACAACAGCAAAGAGCAGGTGTCTTTTTTGCATTTCTTTTGAATTTTTAAAGTCAGCTTTCTGAAAGAAGGAAAGGTAGTTGGCCCCATGCTCTCTAGCATAAAAAAGTGGATAGACAGACCCACTGTGTTGTTTTTTTTTCCAAACAAACTGCATCTTCTCCTTGCCTTCTAGTTACTTTAGAGGTACCAGTCAGGGTAAGTCCCTGGATGCTCTGACTGGCAGATTCTTTTGAGCCAGAGAAAAGAGTCAAAAGGGGTGGCAGAGAGCACAGCAAGCAGGGGACTCTTCCTGTCAGAACCCACCTCACATCTGACTCTTTATACAATATCCAATTTAAATGACCTGCAGGGCGTGAAGGCTTCACTGTCGCTTACTAATGTTAATGTCTAGCACAGAAATGTCGCTCTGCAAATAAGAAACAAGAAATATTTGCAATCCAGTCCTCAAGCAAACGTGCCAGAAATGACATACCTAAAGCAAAACACGGCTCTCAAATGTATCTACCCAAAAGGTACCCAAATGTGCTCAGGGGCGGCGAAGGATTTCAGTCAATCCCTGTGTATTTATGTGCACTCAGAAAATCAAGTCCACCAGGTAATGTCTTATCAATACAAGGCACTGAAATATCTTTCAGACCTGCTGACAACCTCCCTTCATAGGCAATAATCTACTTTAAAGAAATAACCTATTAGTTGGTTTGTCATTAAAGACAACTGAGCCTAAAAGCAGCTTAAACCATTCTAAGTTCCACCTGCAGCTTTCAAAGTCTACTCGAGTTGCCTAAGAGATACAGATCCTCCTCAATTTCTCTCACTTAGATATTACTTAACTGATTCTTTCCATTAAAAATGCCACTAGTCAGAACTTTCCTGTTCTCAGAAATTCTCTTTTTTCAATAAAGCACAAGTATTGGCCAAATAGGAACAGGGGTTCAGGATTAGGTGGTAAAAGAAACATAGTCTAGACAGAAAGAGATATTGCAGTCATAAGAGAGGAAATAAGAACGCAAAAAGTCTCATATTCTTGAAGCAAACAATCAAGACCATTTTTAGCAATAATCTCTCTTCATGTAGAAGACAGTTCTACAAGAGAAAAGACGAGCAAAAGGTATGGAGGGTTTTTTTTTTTGTGTGTATGCAGACACAACGCTGAGACTTTATGCTGGCGTAACTGCGATAATTCCTGCTGTGGTATTTTCGTGAGAGCGAGATGTAAAGATAAAATCATCATTTGTAATACTTCAAGAAGTGGACTGTGGACTAACCTCTTTTAAGACTGAAAATATGTCAAATGTTAGGCCTTACTGAAGAAGCTGACATTCCAGAACCCCAGCTCTTCCAGGACCTTTCATCCCTGCGTATTTACCTGTCTCCAAGCACGTGCTCTGCCCCGAATTCTGTACATTGCCTTTCTACATCACACAGCTGCTCTCAGTAAAAAATAACAGCTGAGGTGAATGCGACTTGTATCTGACTAGTTACTCCTCTGAGTAACAATGTATTGTAGAACTCAAAAATCTTAAGGAAAGATAAAGATTAAATGGCCAGCAGGGACCAGGCTCACTGATAAATGTGAATCACACCCTCTTTCTATTTTTCTGTTAGTTCCTATTCTAATAATTCTTATTTTCCATGTCCACGCTTAATATTTGGCTTCTATATTGTGACAGGCAGTTCCACAGTTGGCCCAGAATTAAAAAAACCCCATGTATTTACAAAAAGCATCCATGCGTGTTTCACTTACGCAGAATAGTCTTGTTAATCAAAGTGTCCAGTAGTTCCGATGCTTTGGTGATGTCTCTTTTCTCCATGTAGGTAAATGCTGGCAGTGGGAGATGCCACGGCAGTTACAAGCGTTTGTTAGGAGCTGTCAGTTCACCTCCCTTGGCCGGTAAGAGCTACATTCATTTACAGAGCAGCTTATCTCAGCTTTTAGTAAACAGTGGTAACAAATTCAGTTTTCTTCCTTTCCTTTGAGACTGTTAACAGCAAAAAAAAAAATGTTAGTTTCGAAAATCAGTTAAAAACTTGACAGAAAGAAAAAAATGTCTAAACAGAGGACAGAACCCTCTTTCAGGACAATAAAAAAAAATAAGTTCATACAGTTCCTTCAGATTTTAAGATTTCTTTATTGCACTCTGGCAGACCACTCAGGAACAGTGCAGTAATCCATGTCTTCTGTCTTAGATAAAAGTAATCTGGACTAGGTAAGTAATCTGATTTGTTTCTTAAATTGACACACGTTAAACTGAAACACACACAGCTCAATGAGTCCTTTGGTTCGAATTCACAAGAGATGTATTTGCAGCTTAGTGACTAGCGGAGGGAAGAAGTTCTATCATTTTTCATAATCGTGCTTATTTACTACTTGTGGGTCTTATATGTACATTATAGCACATGCTTATTTTAGTCAAATGCCTGGAGAAACACTTAGCTGATGTGCAATTGGTGATATAATGCAATGTGATAAGGAGCAGGTAACTTACCATGTTATATTTGGGAACCCTTGTAAGTTACTATCTTATATTTGTAAACATTTGTAAGTTACTATGTTATATTCATAAACATTTGTAAGTTGCTACGTTATATTTGTAAACATTTGTAAGTTACCATGTTCTATTAGGGAATCTCGCTTATTTCCATTCATATTCACAACAGACCAGTCAGTTACACCAAAGTAAGGCACTGCCCCTACCTAGAAGAACCAGCAATCCAAAAGACGTGGAGTGCAGAAATGAGGCAAAAACCAAAAGGTCTATAGGTAAAAGTTTCCTAATATCACGTGACTCCATTCAATAGGATGGGAAAGACAATAACTACCTAGAAAAGTCATTTGATGCAACCTGAAAGCCTATTAAAGACACAAACTAAGTGCCTTGTTTGCCTTATAGCAATAATTTACACATCATTATAAAGGGCAGGCCAGCCTAACATGATCTCTGATTACACATGCAGAATAGGTCGTGTTTCAGTCCTAAATGATACTGCAAGGTTCAAATAATTCCAAGTGTTTCTGTACACTATTGATTGTGACTACTTACATCTGTTATGTGGCTGTAGCATGCATGTGTCATGATGAATCTGATCACATTTAAACAAGTTCTTGCCTAAGAAATTGTTTTCCCTGTTTCAAGCTCTCCCCTGGCCTCTGTGCCTTGATAAAGGGAATTAAGGTGTTCGATTCAGCTCCTTTCATTATTTGTTTTTTGTAAGAATGAATGTAGATCTTGACAATATTTTTTCTCAGGCTGCAGAAGAGATAAGAAAAAGATAGATACCTGTACTACTAACATCACTCTCTCATAGCCTGAGGGAAGGCAATTGTTTTGGCAAGTCCCTTCCAAGCCTAAAACAGACAAGAAAAGGTAAAAGTGCGAGAACTCATCCTCCTCTCCTCCTTGTCGCTTGTGAGTTTACACAGAAGCTGTTGAAGCAGATGGATGCCAGAAGAAGCACAAAGGATGCACAGAACAGCACGTCGGCGGGATTCGCGCTGCCTCGAAATGGCAAAGTCCCTTCAACGACACCTACTCCACAGGGATCCTCCGTCATTGGGGCTTACAGGGCTTCAGGCTCAGGGACTTTGGAGCAGGATGGTGGCAGCATGTTCCATCCAAAAGAAACAGCAGGAGAAGGTGCTGCAATGTAGCAAAAAAAAACAACAACCCTTAGGCATGGTAAGATAAGCGATATAAGTGAAATAACAGGAAGAAAAAGAAAAGCGCAAGGCTTAGCAGAGAGGGACAAAACCTGACATTTGGTGCAGAGAATGTAGGGCTCTACAGCAAGCAACAAGAAAGCTGTAAGTAAAGTTTTCGTAGATTAATGGAAGAGGAGAACCAAAGTTTTTGCAAATGGTCCTAATGGTACATTCACAGAGCAATCACCTTCCCTCAGCATAGTATCTGGAGCAGCACAGGAGATCATTACACGAATAAATCATAGAATCACAGAATCATTTCGGTTGGAAGAGACCCTCAGGATCATTGAGTCCAACCATAACCCAACTCTAGCACTAAACTGTGTCCCTGAGAACCTTGTATAAACGCCTTTTAAACCCCTCCAGGGATGGTGACTCCACCACTTCCCTGGGCAGCCTGTTCCAACGCTTAAAAACCCTTTCTGGGAAGAATTTTTTCCTCATATCCAAACTCAACCTCCCCTGGTGCAACTTGAGGCCATTTCCTCTCATTCTATCACTTGTTACTTGGGAGAAGAGACCAACCCCCTCCATGCTCCAACCTCCTCTCAGGCAGTTCAGAGATCAGAAGGTGTCTCCTCAGCTCCCTTTCTCCAGGCTGAACAGCCCCAGCTCCCTCAACTGTTCCCCATCACACTTGTGCTCCAGGCCCCTCTCCAGCTTTGTTTCCTCCTCTGCACTCTCTCTAGTATTTCGATGTCCTTGTTATGATGAGGGGCCCAAATCTGAACACAGCATTCAAGGTGCAGCCTCCTCGGTGCCGAGTACGGCGGCACAATCACCTCCCTCGTCCTGGGGCCGCTGACAGCTCTTGGATCGCCGGCCCCTCCCGTCGGCGCTTCCAGCCCCGTCCATGGGCGATCGGGCTGCGCTCGCGAATCGCCCGACACGGCCGTTCTGCAGCCGCCCCCCGGCCTCCCACCCGCACACGCCGCAGCCTCCGGATCCCGCCGGCCCCGCCGCGCTGCCGGGACCCCCCCTTTCCCCTTTTCTTTTTTTCCCGGGCGCTACCCGGGTTCCTCGGTGCCCTCCGCTCTCCACCTGCCGCGGCTGCCCCGGGCCGCCCCCCGAGCTCTCTCCCGTCCCATACAGCAACCAACGCCCTCTCCCTCCGGGCCGCTCGAGCGCAGCCCCGCTCCCCTCCCTCCCGCCCCCAGCCCCAT
>VWYH01005798.1:729058-781621 GCA_013399365.1 Pampusana beccarii
GGCTCGGGCCGGCAGCGGGAGGCGGGCGGCGTGGGCGGGGGCCGGGGCAGGGGCCGGGCGCCGGGTGAGGGAGCCGCGCCGCACCGCGCAGCCAGCCCGTCAGTTACCGGCGCTGCTGGGGAGGAGGAGGAGGCGGCAGAGGAGGCGGCGGCGAGAGATTCTCCCACCCCCACCCACCGAGCCGAGGTGAGGCCAGGGCAAAGCATCCTCCTTTCTTCCCCTCATCCCTTCCTCCCTTTCATTCTTTCCCTCCCCCTTCCCCGAGCTCCTTCCTTTCATCCTTCTTTCCTTATCCTCCTTCCCCCTTATCTCGCCTTCCCTTCATCCTTCCTCGGGCTTCCTGCTCCTCCGTTCCTTTCTTCTCAGCCACCTTTCTCCACTCCTCCCCATCCCCCAGACTCCTTCTTCCTGCACCCACCAGAAATAATCGGGCTTTTTTTTTTTTTTTTCCCCCCTTTCCCCTTTTCTTTTTTAAAATGCAATTTTAAATCTCGCCCGGTGAAGGAGATAGAGTCGGTCACAGACAGAGATAATCCCGCTTCCTTTAAATAGTGGATTTGAATTAATGGTCATTTTATGGTGTGTGTGTATTATGAGAAGATGGGGATTATATTTGGGGAAGAAAAGAAGGGGTCAAAGGTGTGGTGTTTCACTTATTCGTCTATTTACCTAGAATCACTTCGAGGTGAAACCTAGTGCCGTGTTGTCCTTTTTTTTTTTTTTTTAAATTATTTTCCTTTCTTCAAGCATCAGAGGTTTCTTCCTCCCTTTTATCCATCCACCGCGCATCTCTGTAATTCACAGTCGCTGCTGCTCTGATTGTCTCAGCCGGAGCCGGCGGGGAAGGGGCGCGGGGACCAGAGCTGTGCCCTGGGGAGGGGGAAAAGGAGCTTTTTCCAGCCCTTCCCTCTAGGCCTCCTCCAGGGTCTGAACCCTTTTGAATCACCCGCTTCGCATCCCACCCGGAATCCAGCCCCAAAGGTGCCAGCTCCCGTCTTAAGGATTTGCTCCGGTGGCAAAGAGCGAAAGTTTAAAACGTGGCTTTGTCTTGATGTGGGGATGGCAAAAAGCTGTGTGGTTGTTGGCTGGAGAGCGATGGCCAAAGCGTCTCCTTGCGTGGCTTCCAGAGTGGAAGAAGTTTTGTTTAGACGTGGTGGGAAGCGGCGTCGCTGCTGCGAGACTTCCCTGGCTGCCTCGTCCCTTTGGGAATTGGGGTTGAGGATGTATGTGCTCAGGGGAGCATCCGTACGACAAGCGTTCGGGAAAGGAACTTGTACATACTTACGGCGGAGTGTAAGTGAGGAGTAGGTAACACGCACCTGCTTCTCTGTAGATTGGAGGAGCGAAGGTGCTCCCTTGTGTCTCGCCGGTGGTGCGCGATGCTTGTTTTCTTTTTAAGGTGATGCTCCGTTGGTTGAAATGATCGGTTGGTGGTTGGATTTCTCTCTTCGGCGCTGTGTAGCGGCAGAATGTTTATTTCAGCCTCTTTTCAGCTTCCGTTCGCTGAATTGGAAGTTTGTTTATACTTCAGCAGGGTAGGGATGTTTCAAACCCCCTGTTCTTTGAGAAATCTATAGAAACCACAGCAGCCGACACTACAGTAAAACTCTGTCAGCCTGAATAATATTAAAGCATACATTATATGCTATCTCGGCATGTATTCCCTAAGAAATGTAGATTCTGCGAACTTGTCAAGATTGCAGTGGATGTTGTGTGTTTTGGAGGACAAGGAAGATATGTAACATAAATAAGAGTAGTCTCAAATAATATTGATGGTGCAAACAACAGATCTCTCTGGCTTTGTGGCTGTTACAATGCTGCTGGTTTCCCTCTTTACCACGAGTGTCTATGATTGATACTATACATTGTATCAGGCTTTTTGTACTCCAGGTCAAACAGAATTCTTTCTAGAGGGGAAAAAGTACTGACCTGAAGGCTGAACTTTTCCACTCAATTGTGTAAATCATCGTTTGCAGAAACACCGCCTCAGCTGGGGACAAGGCAGCTGTAATTCCATTAATGGGCTCTGTTGATGGTAAAAGCCCCATCAGGAAAACTCCAGTGTCACCTGAGCCCTTACATCGCAATGCAACCCTAATTTATGCAGATTTCTGAAAGCCCCCTTTTTTAATAACGTTGAGCATTTATTGTACTACTGAAACGCCTTTGAACCACTGAAAACCAGGAGTATTTGTAGACTGAGACTTTAAAGCCAAAATAAGCAATTAGATCTTCTGCTCTGACCCCTTGACTATTATAGCCAGTTGGATTTTATCCAGTCACTTTTTGAGTGCAATAACTTGCATTTGGCTGAAATATATTTTCCAGAAAAATTGGATTTTTGGTCGGAAGACAGTAAGAGGTGGAGAATCTGCTGTTTATTAAGTTATTTGGCCTCAGCTTCCAGTCACTGGTTCCTGATGTGCTTTTCTCCACTATGCTGGAGAACTCAAAGTGTTTTCTCACCGTGAGGATATTTGCCTGCTGTAACTCAGCATTACCTGTCCTTTTTATTTGGGAAAAAAAAAAACAAAAAAACCACCAAGTGGACTGAAATACTTTAAGTTTGTCACTGCATGCATTTCCCTCACAATTCAGTTTCTGTAGGGTTTTTTTTTCCCTCCAAATCCACTTTTTCAGCATTTTTGTGCAAACGTGAGCTGGGTACAGCATGCTACTGCCTTGTCTCAGGGGGGTTTTGTGGGTTTAAATATTACCTCTCTGGTGTTACTCTTCTGTTTATATGTTGCATTCACATATTAACCCTTCATATGCAGCACTGCATTTGGATTTTGCATTTTGCAGGACTATTTCTGTCCACAAGAGTTCATCATTCTGTAGCCTAGTGTGTGTTTCTAGATTGTGGCTTTATAACTTTGTACGTGGCTTTTTTTTTCCAAAAGAATGTGTTGGTTCTAGCATAGGTTGAATATGCTAAATGCTCCTGATTGCTTTTTGTAACTGATTTATCTCAGTTATGTAGCATTCTGTCAATTTATAACTTGTGCAAATTTTGTCGCGATTGAACGTGTAGACTTGCAAATAATTTGTGGTTCATGGTAGTAGTTCCACCTTGGGGAACTCCACGTTAATCTGAGTTATGTTGTGATGTGTTCTTCTCGAAAACTGTTGGTTTTTTTTGTTGTTGTTGTTTCTGAGATGTCACTTAACTCATTCTTAACCTATTTGGTGCTACTTTGCTGTCAGGCTGTCATAGAATACCACACCAAGTTCCATGCAGGTTTATACATGTGTACGGATGTTTTTACTGATTTGAATTATCAATGTATCAAAGAATAAAACCAGATTCATTTAAGATCTCTTTTCATTAATTTTACTTCCTATTTTTTGTAATATAGCACTGATTCTAGAATCTCATTTATATATTTTTTAGAATTATTGTGTTGCTGCCACTCTAACCTTCCCATAGCTACAAACACTGTCTCACCAGCTCCTTTAAACTACGGTTGTAACACTGCTGTTTATTCAGACTTCTGAATTGTCCCCGGTATTTTTAGAATTGCTAAATGTTCACATTGGTGGGATAGACACCTCCTTGGATACTTCTGTGGGAACCCTTTTCTATGGTGATCTTTGGTCCTGCTGATCAAAAATGTTTATTGCCAAATAATATTGTTGTAACATTGTACTTGCAATGGACTGAAGAAGTAATTCATCATTCTCATGAGGGACCAGCAAATGGTCTCACTTATTTATAGATGCAGGATTAATTATTGAATGTGTGTGCCTTTTTGCACTATCAGTGTAGATCAGAGTCCCTGTTCAGTAGCACACCTGTGAGAGGCCTAAGAATTATTTGGTCCTTACAAATCCCACCCCCTATTTTTTTCCTGTTGCTAATAAATATCTTCATCCTCATCTATCGATTTTTTTACACTTGCACTGATTCAAAACCTCTGTAATCTGTTATCCCTTAATACTTATTTTTTTTCTCATTATATATGGCTTCTTACTTCTAATAGTATTTATTGAAATCTGTTTTGTTGCCAAATTGCAGTAGTTATGACAATGCCTTCTAGGTGTTACAAATTGTCTGAACTTGTGAGTATGATATCCTTATTTTTATTTTTTCTATGTGCAACGACACAGCCATACAATTTATTACATTTCAGAGCAGGCTTTTGCTTTTAATATGGCAAGTTTCAAGGCTTGGCTGAAGAAAGCTAAACTCTTCATTTATTTTCTACATACTTTGTTCACAGGCAGTACAAAGCATAGGACATACTTTGGTTTTAGATATAATACCAAATAGTATTGGAAATATGAAGGGCAAGTATACAGAAATAGTACAATATGTCGTTGGGAATAGGAAGGGCAATCATATAGAAATACAGAATAACAACATTAACCTAGTAGTAATTACAGTGACATACTTGGGTCATAAATTAATTGGAGTTTTAGTGGTTCAGCTCTGTAGGAATCGTTCCTCTACAGCTAATTTGAGGTAGAGATGCAAGAAGAAGATGTAAAAAGAGCAGAACTGAAAGAAGATGAAAGTGCCGAAAAGAAAGTTGGATTTTGGAGGCGAGCTAAGAGCTGCTTCTTGCCTAAAATAAACTTGTTTGGTTTATATAAATATAACATTTCTTAGGATAAACTTTCAGGAGGAATTAGATAAACACTGAAGTGGATGAGTGGAGCGGGGAGAACTTTCCCAAGGCACAGCTTCGAACACAGCAGGTTTCTTCAGGGGCTTGGACCAGATGAGCTTTGAAGGTCCTTTCCGACCCAAATTATTCTGTGATTCTCTGATGCTGTGGGAAGCACAAGTGGCTGAGAAACTCTAGTGCAGCCCATTATGGATGGGTAAGGTCTTCCAGCTGTATCAACAACACCGTGAACCCGACTGTGATCAAGCTGCTTCTAAGTCTATCATGCCTTGAACACCGTTGGAACAATAATTGTGTTCATATTTTAATGTGTAAGAGAAAAAAGTGATGACTTCCATAGCAAGTAAGTTGAGGACGTGACAATAAAGAACAGAAACCAGGTTTTGGCCCATTGAAAGAAGTGGTTAATAACTAAGTTATTCTTGTATTCCAGCTTCTTACTGTCTTATGGGAATTTATAATATTAATGCATCTAATTATATCCCAAAGAGTAATAACACTGTAGTGTTGAGTCTTCAGCAGGGCAGGCTCAGCACTATGGGTGTGAATGTATTTTGTGTCAGGTTTCTCGGTAACAGGTCTATATTTCAGTTTTCTAAATGGTTTCCTCAACATCTTAAGTGAGCCATTGCAAGAGTTCTGGGAAATCTGGTTCCAAGCAATGGTTGTATACAAGAAAGTTTTCAAACAGACAGCTTGAAGTTGTGTTTACATAACAAAACAACAGCTGATCTAGGAAATGAACTTCTTGTGAGCATCGTTTACCATTACAGTGGGTTGAAAAATCAGGATTTTCACATTATGGAAAATCCTCGCCTTTGGGAAGAGTGTTTTATTTTTGGTTGTAACAAGGTGTTGAAGTTTAACATTTCCAGCAAAATGAAAGTTATTTCCCCAGGTAGGAATATCACCACCCCCCATCAAACCCTGCTATACATATTTTTGTTTCAAATTTCATATCTTTTGCCTTTGCACTATTTTTTTTTTTGGCTAGCTGCACTTTTCAGTCACATCACCCCTTGCATTAGTATTCTAGGGCTGAGAACAGTAGAGAAACAAATTTGAACATTGCTGCAGAGACTGCCCAACCTTTCAGGCTCCTTAAGTAATGAGAATTATTCAGTTAAGTGAAACTGAATCCTTTAACAGTAAGAACATCTCACAGGGTTTTAATTTGAGAGGTAAAAAAATAGTAGATTTTGCAGTTACTCTAATGAATCTCTGTATTTAGAGCATTTCAAAGCTGTTTTTAGAGATATTGCAACCTGTTATCACTGGTGTTATAATAATTATGACGTGACATTTCTCTCTCCTGTGTACTTGGTCCTTTTCTTTGCAGTTATGTATTTTAAAAAACAAGTATCTGTTACATCATGCTTAAAGTAGGCAAGAACATGAGAACAGGAGATAATTTGGCTATAAGTGAAACTTAAATTCTGAATAGATTTCGTGAGTGGAAAGTAGAAGTGGTTTCAGTCAGGTGAGACTCCCAGTTGCCCAGGTGTCTTTTGCAAATGGGACTTAAGCTTTTAAGTTACTTAAGGCTTCTTGTAAATGGATTAATCAGTTTGGCCTTTTCTACAACTAATCAACTTTAATTTTTAATGCTCTATTATTTACTAATAGCCATCCCTTTACATTCAATTCAATCTGCCTTTGTGGAAATTCTCCATTAAAGCCCATCCAGCACAGCAGGGACGGTTAAATCTCTCAGTTCACCAAGTTTTACTTATAAGAAACAGATCGATTTGAAATATTTTATTCCTTATATTTTAAATGCATAAACTGTGTCCCTCTTGTGCAGACCTGAGAAAACTGTTTTTATCAGTTCTCTTAGTCTTTTCAGACATTAACAGAAAGTCCAAAAGACCTTTTCCTAAAGATTTAACTTTCAAGTTAGATTACGGAGTAAAATGCTAGTACAAAATTCTAATAAGCACTAGTTTTGTTTCTATTGCAGTATCATACTGTTAGTAGCAATAGTTGTGTCCTTTCCAAAGGAAACACCTTAACAAACATGAATAAAACTTCTCGAAAAGTGTCGTAAAGATATTTACAGTTTTAATTTGCTCAAATAGTCAGAGGCAGATATATTTGATTGATGAGATTTTTTGTTGCTCCTACACTGCATGTGGAAAATAAAAATAAATCTTGTTTTTTACTCCTTGGTCTAGTAAGATGTCCTATTTAGTGTCCTGCAACTTTTGAGTCAATTTAGAGATTTTGGAAAATAAATAAATGAATGACTATAAGTACATAGAAAACAACTAAGTTAATGAACATAAATAAATAGAGAATAGACGTGATGTCCTCTGTCATTAAATATTATCTTCTTTGAACCTTCATTGAATGATGTCTCTTTCTGACATAAAATACGATCAGCTGTGATAAGTTATCCATCGTTAATTCTTCATATCTGAACCATTACAAACCCCCCACCAGATGCAATATTGCATTTGTAAGCAAGATGGAGCTAATGCATGGGGGTGGAATTTGTTTATGGCCAGTGTTGTGTGATAGAACATCTGATTATTTTGTTAGATAAAGGCAGCATAATACATATTTCCTATTAAAATGATTAAATCTTGTTTAATATAGGCCACCATATTTATTGAGAAACTTTTAATATAGAGGCTAATTACTTTTTTTCCCTCCCCCACTGCATCTCTGTTAAAAGTCATATGATGCAAATGATTATTTCAGGTTTTACCAACATGGAAAATGATCGATTTATAACTTTTAAAAATAGTGCCAGAATATTTCAGTAAAATAGATTATGTCATCTATGCTTGATTTTGATAGAGAATTTACCGAAACTCTTAATAAATGGTTATCCAGTGATTACAAACGTTGCCTGTTCAGGTAACAAAAGACTGTTCAACCTTTCAAGGAAAGGTATCAAATAGATAACAACTGAAATTTCAAGTGAGAAACATCCAGAGTGGGAAGGACAAATGTTTTAAGTATCTCTTCTGCTTTTTTTACAGATGATGATTTAAAAAATACCTCCATCCCTTAGGGCCAGCAATGCTTGCACATGGCCAGGCTTGGGTTTAAACAATTATTTGTTTTTCCTGTCGTTGACTAAAATCACATCAGCATTAACAACCTTGTTTGAAATAATTTAGCAGATTAAAGCTGGAAGTAGAAGAATAGTTCTTCCATTTGTAAAATACAGGAAAGCTGGTTAATTTTAATTCTTGCGATTAAAATCCACAGGTAAATCTTTAAAATGAAGTTACAGAATTGCAAAGAAACAACTACTATCTACCATTTGTTACCAGTTAGAAAGAAACATCTGCCATTTATTATGCTTTTTTTTTAATCAGTGTCAAAGTGAGAGAGATCCATGTATTTTATTTTTCAGTATGTGAACTCATTTCTAGTTCTTACACAAATAGTCTTGAGTGCTTACTATAATCAAGTCAGAAATGCAAATGCAGAATTACAGCTGCTTAGTCTAATTTTAAACGGATCTATTATCTCTGTGATCTACATTCCCAGCGCTTAGATGCTGTGCAGAAATACTTCTAAGAAAAAGAAATGGTCAGGAAATCCATGAATGAAGGAGGATGAGGCTGTGGAGGGGTAGAATAGGAATAAATAGATTCAAACGTATATTCCAGTTGGCTGGAAGCACTGGTCAGAGCCCTCACCAGTATGCAAAGCTGGCGCTTGTACTGGGATGGGCTGCCCCATCTTTCCCTAGAATTCAAGCCTATTTCATTCAGCTGACAAAACGTTTTGGAGTTTTGGATTTGCTAAATATCGTTTCTAGGTCATGTCTGATATGTAGCAAGAAGAGGAACACTAAAAAGATATAGAAGAGAAAAACTGTTGCTATCTTATGATTTAATTTTACTTGCATGGCTTAGGGATAATTCAATGTATGGCTAAGAGAACCAAATTACTGGATTCCTGGATGCTTTAGTCTGCTCTAAAATGTTTTCAGGTGACTTGTGTCACCTTGGACAAAGGTTTTTTTCTTTTATATTCAAATTCAACCTTTTGTATTCAGGTCTAAGCCCAGGGAATGTTGGGTCCATGCAGGTCAGAATCATGGAACTATACAGGTGTTTTCTATATGGTGTGAACTGTGGGGTTGTAATATGCTGGGGCAGGAGTTGTTCTTGATGATCTTTGTTGGTCCCTTCCAACTCAGGACATTTTATGATTCTATGACATTCCCATGAGTCCTGAGCAGAATTGTCTTCTACTCATGCTCTGTTTATTTTGTTTTTTGAACCAGCATCAAACCTCACATAAATTTCGTCATTCCCCTGCATTTTTTCCTCATCTTCTAAATAACTTGAGTGCATTTCCAGAGCATTTTCTACAGCCCTACAAATACTTTTTGGCTCGCCTTCTTCTAATTCTGGATTTAGAACCAACAGTAATTTTGTTTACAAATACAGCGTAAGAACCAGAAAACGTATGGGGTAACCATGTTCAATATTTACCTTCAGCTATCAGAGTAACAAATCTGATTTTATTGTTATTTTTTATTATATTTAATAAATTATAATTTCATTAATGTGAGTAGAGATGCTATCACCTTGATTTTTGCGGAGTCTTCTTGAAGGTATTCCATGGTCCCAGGTGATCTCAAGCAGTGCAGCATAACCTGATTTATATGACAGAGTAATATGGAAGCATACATTTTCATGCAAACATAGCCAAAAAGCCTTCAGTACTAATGTTGTCAAGTAGTTGAGAAAGCTGTGTGATGATAGTAGCCATGGTGACTTTTATTTAAAGTAGAAACATTGCTGATTTGTAGCCTTCACGAAGCCTTTTGCTGGGTATCCATTCAACAAGCTACAAATCTGGTGGCAGCAAAAGAAAAAAATGTAGATGTGTGGCCAGATTCAACGCATGAAAAGCGGAGTAGTTTGGATGCCAAAATAGGCTTGCAAACAAAATTAGGTTGAGAGCTGTGATGGTGACACAAATATAGCCGCTTTTTTGAGGCTCTGCACTCTGTGTTCTCCTTGGTTTCTACAATTTTAGGGCTTGACAGGCACTGAAGTTGTAGCCTTTAGCTCAGATGTTGCCAGACACTGACTTCAGATTGACAGACCCTTCCTAACTTGGTTGCAACTGAATTGTGGAGTCAGCTTAACTTTCTTTTAATTATTTTATGGCTTTTGGGTTCACGAGAATGATGCTGAGATGCACTGGCAATATGAGTGTGTTCAGGTCTCCTGTCAGCTGAATGAGTTTATTTTTGCTGGGTGGTTGACCATCAGTCAAAAGAAATGAAAAAAAATAATATTATATAGCCCAAGAAGTTCTTCCTGGCTGGTTTGCCATAAAAAGATCAGTCAGGAGGAAGGGGAAACGCTAGAGGTAACTATTTTTTTTTTTTTTCTTTTTAAATCAGTTTTCTGTAATGATTTAAAAATTGGGATCTTTTATTTTTCCTCTTTCTGCACCTTAAGAGTGGTGGAGATGGTCTGAGGTCCATTCTGGTGCCGTGATATCCACAAGAAAGGTTTGTTGTACCCTAGGGATGCTGCATCACTTGGGATAGCTAAAGCCTTTCCAGATCAACCCTTGGGAGCTAATCCACAATAATTAAGCATTTATTAAAACAGAGTATGAGTGAGTTGGAGTCTGTAATGATTCGGACATGGGTGGTTCAGAGCAATTAGTATTTCATTGCAAAAATGAACAGCTTCAAAGGAAGGACTGAAAGCCACCTTCCCCAAAGAAATAAGATGATGTAGTTTAAACACTTCTTCAGGTGTGCTTGAAATCAATGGTCTGAATTGGGAGTTTGAACCTGGATCTCCAAGATTTTGAATGACCTTGGCCACTCAGCTCTTGGTTACACTGGTTTAGATGTTTGTCTTTCATTACTGTTCTTCATTACATTGCGATTTTTGTTTGTTTGTATTTTCTTTCATTGGGGTGAAACCAAGAGCATGTAAGTGAGGAAAGAATTTTGAAATTGTTCTTTTAAAAACGTACTTTTTAGTCATTTCCACCTAGTTCTAATGGGAAATGACTACTAAATGGTGAGGATTGAAGCCACTTCTTGGTTACAGGAAAACTTTCAACAGCTTCAAGCACTGAGCTCTTTAAATTAGAGGAAAGTATGTAAATACCAAAAAAAATACTGTGATGTCAGTAGATTAACTTCCTTTCTACATTTAAAAAAAAGAGCACCCATATTGACTCTTAGCTCTGGTGCTACGTTCACATAATACTCCTTTTGGGGTAAATTAATTGCCCTGAATCTGAAATATGTTTCTCTGATCTCAAGAAATGTGCAAAACATGAGAAAAACTTCACAATGACCAAGTAGAAAGGTTTATTTTAGTGGGAGCCTCTTCCAGCAGTGCAGATGGGTTTCTGGGTATTTTAGATAAGAAGCTGCTTTGAGTATTTAGATTATGCAAGATTAAGGCCTTGGTCCTTTACCAGTAATTACAGAATTTCCATTAATGTTGCAAAGCTCCTACCCAATACTCGTGGAGCTGTTTCTGGCTGTGGGCCGTGTAGCTCTGAAGTGCAGCAGGAGCAAGTCCCGTGTTGTATCACAATGATACACAGTAAGTTGCTAAAATCTCTGGAAAATTCAAATACTTATCTTTGGTATTAGCTGTTGTGGTGTTGCGGGTACTAATTGTATCTGTTACATGCTCTAGAAGGCAAATGATTTATGCAAGAAGGATTTTTTTTAACATTTCAGTAGTTTGTGTCTTTTTTTTTCTTTTTAAGTAACAACGTGTCCAGTACATCAGCTCTTCTTTGCCTCTGATTTCTCCTCTGCTGCAAATATTCGATACATAATGCTCAAACTTTTATTTTAATGAGCTGGTTTTTGTTCCTGTTTTGAACTAAAGATAGCTTTTCCTCTGAAGTGAGAAACTCATTCTGTCGTGTTGGGCCAGCTGAACAAAACATTACAGATGGACTTGGTTACCTAAATGTGGGCTTGTAGGACACTGTTGCAGGCACCTGATGGTATTCAGCGTGCTCTTCATTCAGGTCATGGGTCTTGTGTAGGTTCTGGATCGTATCTGTCACTGCTGTCTCGCTTCTGTACGATGTTCTGGGTGCTAGCAGCTCAGCTTGAGGAGTTTCATTGTATCTGAAGGGTCTGGAGCACAAATGTGATGAGGAGCAGCTGAGACCTGGGGGGTTCAGCTGGAGAACAGGAGCTGAGGGGAGACCTTCTGATCTCTGAACTGCCTGAAAGGAGCTTGGAGCCAGGGGGGTCGGGCTCTGCTCCCCAGGAACAAGCGCCAGGAGCAGAGGAAACGGCCTCAAGTTGTGCCAGGGGAGGTTGAGGTTGGATCTGGGAACAATTTCTTCCCCAAAGGGCTGTGGGGCATTGGAACAGGCTGCCCAGGGCAGTGGGGGAGTCACCATCCCTGGAGGGGTTGAAAATACACAGAGATGAGGTTCTCAGGGAAATGGGGTGGGGGAATGGTTGGACTCCATGATCTTAAATGTCTTTTCCAACCTGTGATTCTGTTCTATGTTTCTGTTTCTCTCGAGTGGTGATAACGTGGGTGGAAGAGTGTCCTGGCAGAAACCTTGGTTAGTCTTTATTGTGGCATGGCGCATTAAATAATTATGAAACTTGGTAGGAATACTGACATTTCTGAGATCCCTTGGGTAAATGGAAATAGGGAGAGTTATGAATTATGTGTATTGTAGGTGTATGTATCTCATATACAGAGTATCCTGCAAAAAGAACTGAAATTCGTTGTGGGCTTATGTTTCTAAATACGGAGAGTGCTATGGAAAATATTAAATGGTGAGATGCAGGGTGTGTCAAGGATGATGATCAGAGTTAATATGTTTGAAAGGTTTCATTTCTTGTCTCTCCAGAGAAATTTTGGTGTCTGAAGAGCAACAATTGCACTTGCATTTTTGGTTTCCATTAAATAAAATAGATGATATTGATGAAGTTTTGTAATTTGTTAGGTTTCTTCTGTTACCATAGTGATACTACCACGTGCAGTTCTTGCACGTGTTTAATCACCACTAAAGTAACTGTTGTTTGTCAGTCTTATTTATCAAGGTCGTCTCGTTTGAAAGTGCAAAACAAAACAAAAACTCACCGCATTTTACATCTGTTAAAGAAAGTATTTGTCTATCGTAAATCCTAAACTGTAGTCCAAACTTCAGTCTGAAAAGTGAATGTCTATAAAAGAAAATTATACGTTGCTAATGTTTTTGAAGTTAAAAACATTGGAATGTGTTAAAATTGATTCTCGGGATACTGTGGAAATGATGAACAATAGACAACCTTATTTTTTATTATAATACATTATGTACGCTTCAGGTGTTTTCTGGATATCTTATGTGTTAACACCATGAACAGTTCCAATGCTGGACTATTTTACACTACGTTATGTTCTTCAGCCGAAGGAAAACTATAGTTTTTAAGCACTGTATTTCTGTGGAAACCATTAGCAAATGCTTGTCATTGTAGTGAGGCCTCAGTAACGTGTAATTTATTATTCCTTGTGTTTTATTTCAAGGCAGCTGAATGTAAGGAGATGCTTTTTTGCTACACCCTTGCTCAGAGTTGGTACCATCCAATATTTGCTGTCCTGTTGCTTTTTTCCTTTCTGCTCTTTGGGGGGAAGGCTTGTGATTTCATTAACAGTTATTTTTAAAACCCGAAGAACCTGACAGAGGGCTAAACAGAAAGTAATTCTGTTTTCCATTTAGATAAGCACAGAAATACATGAATAAAAATCAAGGTGGCCCCGCTCTCCTCCCCGCTGCAGAAATCTCCTGCATGGCTTTATGAACCTTTGGGAAATGGGCCGCGTTATCTTCAGTTTTGTAAATAATTAACATTCTCTGTGTGGTTATTTTAATCAAAAGTACGCTTCTAGATTAATTTGCAGATAATAATAGTCGTAGTTATTAAAAGGCTTTTGGTTTTTTGTTGGTTTTGTCTATATTTCTGGCATAAGAGAGTAGAATCTTCCCCCATTAGC
This sequence comes from Pampusana beccarii, assembly GCA_013399365.1. NCBI lineage: Eukaryota > Metazoa > Chordata > Aves > Columbiformes > Columbidae > Pampusana > Pampusana beccarii. The sequence continues at coordinate 742,659 of VWYH01005798.1, forward strand.
CACCTGTGGGAAGCCATGCTTTGAATGATGGAGTTAAACAGTTGTCCCAGATTTTGAACTTGAGTTATATTGTGATAACCCTTGAAACCCAAACATGGATCTTATGTGTTAACTTCACCTATGGTTTCCACAAGTTGTCTTGAGAGAGCTGCTTTGTCACTCACGGTGTCAGGACACAGGGTTGTGTTTGTCCTTTGGATTAAGCAACAGTGATTAAATTACACGCGCTTTTGTGATCCTTGTTTTTCCTGCCCGAAGGATGGGATGGTGACCTTGTGTTGACACTATAGAGAATGTGTGTTTTGGTAACTGCATTCAGGATCTGCTCCTGAAGTTTAAACCAGAGGCACTTGCTCTGAAACACCAGCTTTTTTTTTTTTTTTGAGGGGTTATCACTATCACATCTGGACCTTTTCTACCTTAGGTGCCGTGTGGTGGTACTTCTTGTATTAATTTGGTATGATTTGCTTAATATAAGAAAACAAGCCTGTACTACGTTTGGTTTCAAGTGAAGATTAAAAAAAAGACGACTTTCTCTGCAATGATGACAATGAGCTGTTTATTCCCACAAGCTGTGCATTTTATTTTCTTTTATTTAGAAAGCAGTGATTTGTCTGCATTTTTGGAGTGGTTTTTAAGTGAATAATGATCTAAGAGCCTTCTTACTTGAGGCTTCTTATAAATGTAGTTATTTATATGAGGAAAAACTGTTCAAGTATGGGTTATTTATGCAGGGGAGAAAGCTGGCTTTGGATTAATGTAATTTTTCTTTCCCATCTTCTCGGAGCTAATTTGTTTTCTCTGTGCAGCGAGTGCCCGATATGCTTGCGACTTTGTTTTAGACGCTTAGGAGCTCCTCGTGCCATTTCCCTTGATAAAATGATCTGATTCAGACCTCACCTTCTGTTCTTCAAGGCAAACTTGATCGCCTCATGGCTTCAAATAAAAGTGTTAGAGCCTTTCCCCTCGCATTTTGAGCAGACCTGGTTTCATCAGACATTTAAAAAGTAGAACAGAGATTTTCTTTTTTCTTGATCTAGTGGCATTGCTTGTTCTTAATTTTTGTATTACTTTTTTTTCTTCTTCAACGACTGAGACATGGATGAGGAGATTAATGGCACTTTTGCCCCCTTCTTTTGATTTCCCTTTTGATGTTAGTCCCCTCCTAAGATGGTCCAGTCTATGCCTGGAGCCTGGGCTCAGCCTCCCGCATAAACTGCGATGTGAATCCACTCCGTTTATCCACCAGATTGTTTCAAAATTGACAATTCTGCCATTGGGAATGTGCAGTATTGATAAAAAGAGCATCCAAGCAGCTTTTCTAAAGCATCGTTAATTTTTGACAGTAAACATAAAAAGAAGGCATAGAGGATTTTATATCAATAAAGATCTCTCCTACCTAGAGCCAAGAATGGCCTATTTTTATTTTTTTCTTTTAAATACACCAGCAGGATCTGTCTGTAAACAGTTTCTAAGCAACAGCTGCTTGTCCTCTAGAAAAAAAAGTCACTTTTTATCCATGACTCCTGGGCTTTATAGCCCTTCTGCCCAAATCAGCGCCCTACATTAGGGGGAGGTTGAAACAGTCTTGTCAGCAGTGGTGATTCTCCTTTTTTTCTGTTTTGTTTTTCTTTTTCTAGTAGCAACCACCTGTGGTTCCCTGAGGTGTGTTTGAAATTAAATCACTGTCTCCTTTATTGCTGGTTTCCCAGCAGCTTTGCTGTCGCAGTCCAGCACTGTGAATGATTTCTGTGCGCTTTCGCAAACAAGCTGTAATGAGAAAAGCACCTGCATTTCTAATTGCATTTAAACCCGAGAGGTGACAAAAAAGAAACAGCTAAATAATATATATATTTAATGATTGCATGGTTTGAACCGGTTTTAAGGCAAAACCTGAATTTTCCTCACGGTACAGCAGGTCTCTTTCTTCATCAAGAGTTGTGTAGCATCTATCTCAAAGATGGGGATAATTCAGAGGCAGAGAAAACAAGTGGCCTTTGGGATGGGATTTTTATTACCTGGGATCCTGCAGCTCAAGTGACCAGCACTGTTGAGTAATTTGCATCGAGAGGTCAAGCAGTAACTACCACCCAAAGAAGAGAGCTGACCTTTTTTGTGGTAATGTAGTGGTAAATAGAAGAAAAAAAGGGAAAAGAGAAAGAGCAACCTCAGTGGACATTTGTTGTTCTTGTGATCAATTTTAAACTGACATAATTTGAAAAAAGCAATCATTTTCGTTTAACTAAAGATCCATATAAGATGAAGGATACAAAACCAATTTTCAGAGTGGTTTTGTTGTGGTTTAATATGGGCATCTTTTAAAAGGATGTCAACCTGGGGACTGTGGAGATCAAGTAATTGGTTCAGGCTGTTAGAACTTCTAATAGTCATCAATGTCAAGTTCTCTATTTTGCAGCTGATCTACCATATCTTGCCTTAGCTGAGCCTGCTTTTCACAGAATCACAGAATGCTTGGGGTTGGAAGGGACCTCTGGAGATCATCCAGTCCAACCCCCCCTGCTAACGTAGGGTCACCAGAGCAGATCACACAGAGGTCGTGTCCAGGTGGGTTTGAATGTCTGCAGAGAAGAAGACTCCACAACCTCTCTGGGCAACCTGGTCCAGGGCTCTGTCACCTCACAGGAAAGAAGTTTCTCCTCATATTCAGATGGAACCCCCTGTGTTTCAGTCTGTACCCATTGCCCCTCATCCTGTTGTTGGGCACCACTCAAAGGTCCATCCTCTTGACACCCACTCTGAGATATTTATAACCATTGATGAGATCCCCTCTCAGTTTCTCTTCTACAGGCTGAACAGCCTCAGCTCTCTCAGTCTCTCTTCATAAGAAAGATGCTTCAGACCCCTCATCATCTTCATAGCCCTCTGCTGGACTCCCTCCAGTAACTCCTTGTTCTTTTCAAACTGGGGATCCCAGAACTGGACACAGTTCTCCAGATGTGGCCTCACCAGGGCAGAGCAGAGGAACAGGACAACCTCCCTTGACCTGCTGGGTGGGGAAGGGTTGATCTTGTAGGAAACAGTTTTTGCACCCAAGGACATCAGAATGGAATATCATAAATTCATTCAGTAAGAAGTGGGGAAGAGTCAGCTGGAATCTGTCTCCCGTTATATTCCAAGTCGGTCTAGAAAAACCTCTCTCAATAAAATATAGTGGAGGTTTCTTACAGAAAAAGCTTGAATTTTGACATACTGCATGTATGTTTTTGAGTTGTTTGTGCCAACTACGTAAGCCAGCCTGAGTAAACTTTCAGCTTGTTGAAGATTTGAGAGAAACAAGAGTAGCCTCATCAGTTACCACAGGATGGTAGGAATATGTAAGTGTATTGATCATTTTACTTATTTTTAATTCACTCTCTCTTATCTGCTGCTGTTAAATGGTATTTCAGTTTGAAAAATGATCGCAGTACTTTTACTAACAGCACCTGAAGAGAAAGCCTTTGGCTGTTGGAATCACTTTGATTTGAGTAATAGTTATGATTGATAATATAGGCTGTATCTCATGGCCTGATTTAAGGGAATCGTAGGATTTATTTTGGCCTCAGAAGGGGTAAAATCATAGTTATTTGAGTTCTTTTGAGAAAAACAGAGATCTCTGTAGATGTTTCCTCTGTTAATGCAAGGAGCTGTCTTGTTTCTTACAACTGTATTTCTTTTGTTTGATTTGAAATTCAGAGCTTTCTGCTGTAAGCAGAATAGGGAGTTAGAAAGTAATTGAGGCATTTTCCTGGCTTGCATTAAGAAATAAAAATGAGTAGAAGGAATTCTGACTTATGAAAGAGAGGTTGGATGTGATTATGTGCAACCGGGAAACACAACAAGGAAGGCAGTTGAAAATACCTGTGTGTTTAAAAAGCTAACATTAAAGTAAAAAAATGTTGAGTAAGGAGACATATGAAACATGAGCTTTTATAGAACTTTCTATGAAAAGGGCAATAAAAGTGAGATTTGTGACATTCTTGCTTTTTAGGAGCTGCTAGGGTGGCTTCATGTCAAATAACATAAAAATAGGCTGTGCTGAAAGACTGAGAGTGAATTCTGGTTTTTACTGTTTTCAGCATTCTCGCCTTCTCCATTACATTTTGGCAAAGAGTAGTGCATTGTTATAAAATTCAGACTAAAAGTAAAGTTTCGTGGCTTTATTTCTGTTCATTTCTTACAGAAATCAAATGGTAATCTTGGTCAATCACTATCAATAATTGGTTGATATTTTCCTCCAGATTTGGGCCAAACTTACTTGGTAATTTTTCTTTAATTTAGTAATAATTCCTCATTAATTTTATTTCTCTGTTATTCTGTGAGATGTGGATTGCATGTCTTTGTTACTAAATATTATACTGTATACTAAATATTCTTTTCTATATAGGTAGAATTCTCCCATCTTTTGCAAGATCTCAGTTTATTTTAAAAAAACCCCTTTTTGTAAGCAAACTATTGTAGCTCCATTTCCCGCATATGTTAACAAAATATTTGAAGAAAGAAGGGAGCGAACATGCAGTGAGTCATCTTGTGTTGAGAATAAAACCTGACATATTTGTGAATGAAATCCGGCTTTGTGAAGTAGAGCATGTAGTTTGTTATTATTGTGTTCTGGGGGATTTTTTTTTTTTGGTATATTTTTGCTTTTAACAAATGTGCAACTTAGGAAAGTTTTAATTAGACTTGGAAAGTGCTGCTCATGTATTTGTAAATCTGCTAATACTGGATTTAGTAGGACTTTACTGTGACTAGAAATATGTGCCCAAGGTGTTATGAATAATTTTGGAGGTGCCTGTGTTGCCAATATTTCAGAACTAAACCTAAACACAAATACTAGGATGCCTAAAAAGTTTGAAGACAAAATGTGAATCTCAAAAAGCTCGATGAGGCTCCTTGGCTATTAAGTAGCTTGTCAAAGCATTAGAACACGACTAAGATTTCAGCAGAAATGTCAGTTGATCTGATGATGCCATGAAATTACAAATTCTGCAAAGTCCAAGTCTGTGTTGTCCAATGATTTTTGCAGTTCTTTTTGATAGTATTAAACATGATGATTACAGGCAAAGTTCATAACAAAATCTGCTATTCTTTCTATATTTGAAAACAAAGAGGATGTGCATGGGTTGATTCATCCCTGGTTATTCTGTCCTGACTCTTTGTGGAGTTCTGGAGCCTCAGGGTAGCAACTGGACAATAGTTTTTAATTGCGGGCAGATGTTTTATTGTTCCAGAATTTTTCTTGTTAATATTCTCTTCATTTCCGAAACATCCTGCTGCAGTTGGTTCCACAAAATTGAGGGAAGAAGTAACACTATTTGATACTTAGAAACCCAATAACTGAAGAATTTGAGGTGCATTTCTTAGGTCTGGAGATCTATTTCTTATGGGAAATATTGTGAGTTCTATTCATGTCCACGCTATCTTTACATTGTTTTGATCACATTTCTTCTCTGTGATTTATATGGAAAACCAAAGTGTGTTTAGACTCTTCATATGGAAAGCCTTCAATGACTCTGATCGTGGAGACTTTAGAGATCTTCTAGTTCTACCAGTCCTTTTTGGAGCTGGAAGTGTACGTAGCACTAAAGATATAGATGTGTAATAGATTTATACAGTGATGTACAAGTAGTGCCCTATATCCCATGTTTTCTTTTCCTAAGCAAAGCTGTGCAGAAGTGCTGTTTTTTAAAGGCTTCCAACTCTGACTCCAGGATGAGTTGCTAACTTCAAGCCAATTGTTTTATGTGTAAAGTTAGGGTTGCTTTTTCCCATGTTTTCCCCATATTTGGCACTGGTGGAAAATGCATTTTCATCTGCTGTCTTTGCCCCTGGTCACCGAGCTTGATAAGATCTGCAGTTTGGTGTAGTGAGATTTATTTTGCAGTATTCTACTTTCGTTATCATTATTTTTTTATCATTGGGAAATAGTCACTTCACTCTCTATTTTTTTTCAAGTGGTGGCAGGAATTCACTCTGTGGACTGGTGATACTCTACGACTTATACTGGGGAGATGTGCTTTACCTTCCAGAAAGCTTAGGATCCAGTTAGATAAACAAGTTAACTAGTTTAATAAGCACTTGAGTTAAATCTTTAAGGATTGAATCTCTACAATGAAGTAGGAAAAGCTCATTGACGATGAGGCAGAAGTTTTCTGTCTGAAGAAGGTTTACTGACCTGTAGTCGGGGTCATGGAAGAGAAAGACTTGGTTTTGAACGATCATAAGACTTAAAACCATTACTGTGGTCATACATTTTTCAGTTCAAAGCCTTGTAGGAGGTGGGGGAAAAAGCCAAATTCATTATAGTAGTGTTTAATATCTGGAAGGAACTACGTATATGGGGAGATATGCTTAAAAGACAATAAAAAAGAACACTAATGTATTAATATATTCATTTTTTGTATTGGTTCCACACTTGTTGCGCACTATGTCTCAGATCCATTGACCGGTTGAAGTGCTGGGTTTTGTCCCACAATGAGCATTGATTAGTTCAGTCTTTTATAATTCCTGGCTTGATATTGTCTGAATTTTGCTAATTTTTATTAATGCTTAATGCATTATTTTGTTTGCAAAGGTATATAGGTGACAGTTTCCCCTAGGTGTGTATGGGTGGTTTTTTTTGTCTTTAAACCAATTCACTTTCTATTATAATCCTACATGAAAACTATTTGTATTCCATTGAGGCGTCTGTAGTAGTTTATTTACCTGATGGCCTGAAGTTTCATTGCCATCTGGGTCCCTTTGTTCTCTTGATCTTCACAGAGATTATTTTTTCAGACACACTGATCAAAGATTCACTGTCAAGATGGAAACTGTGTATGAAAAGAAAAGTTCTGCCATGAAAAAATGAATCTGACGTTAGCTAAATTGCTTTTTTTGAAGAACTAGTACTTTATTGTCACCTGGTTACTTTGTGCATTTCCTCTTGCCTGCAAAGCCTAGTCCTTTGTTAATTAATCTCATAATAATTTGCAGATTTTTATGCATTTATGCAAGAAGTTTCTTCATGTTTTAATGACATTAAGCAAGAAAATGCATTGTCTGTCTGTCTGTCATCTGGGCATCCAGTGATGGCAATCCCTTAGACAGGTTGCAAACAATTCAAAATACAACCCTGCAGTTACTGCGCCTTTTTGTCCTGGGTTTCAAGGCATGGAAAATACTTATTGCTGTCTATATATATTATTATTTTTTTTTCCTGAGCTGATATTGTTCCCTTCTGTATTACTTCTCCAGATTCATCTCAGATCCATTAGTGGTGAAATTAGTTTCCTTCTGAGAAGAGCACCACAGCATCAGTGAAAAAAAATGCTTTTAATTCTTTAAAATGTCCTTGCACAGAATCTCATGTAATAAAGTTTGAATTTTTCATGGTTGAATTTCCAATTTTCTTGAGAATATTAACTTTGAAATGGCTACTTGCAGAACTTGGTGGTGTAAAACCAGAAGCATCTCAGATTTAAGTAATCTGACCATATGAGTATGGCTGTTACTTTCCCAGATAAATGAATTTTGAGGATTCTCAGTTGAATATCTGACAATATCTCTCTCTCAATGGAACTGTATAGCCTGTATCCGTGTGTGTTTATATGTGTCTGCTGGTTCAAAAAGTACAGTTGGAGAGTGATGGATATTTTAAGGATCAAACACTGTTCTTCAGTGGAAAAGGAAAGATCCCCTGTTTAAATACTACTTGTTTTCTGGAGTATGGATTTTTCTGAATTTTTAAAAAGGTCAGTTTGGTTTTGTTTTAGTTTGTTTTTTTCTCTCCTCTGTGCAGTTAGGACAAACCCAAGGAAGTTGAGCATCTTCTGTATATTTATCTGATACCCCTTTGTTCCATCCTCCTCAAGAGCAGAGATTTATATCTGGAAAGAGAAGTATATTCTCTCGAATATTTCATAACGTGCTTTCGCAAGACAAGTACTGGTACAAATGGATGCAGTCAAGGCAGTTTCTAGTCCATGATTATTGTGGGTTTCTTAGAAATCAACGAGTGTTCTGAGCATCTTCTTACAGGCTCAGCAGAGGGGATGTTTGAGCAGCTGAGTGTCGTAGGCTCCTCACCAACTCCTACAAAGTTGCTGCGTTTTTCTCATCTCTTTAAAATGCACGTGCTTGTAGCTTCTTAAGGCTGCTTTTTCTTTTCTCCCTCTGTGTTCGCAATTCTTTCACCTTCAGTCAATAATGGGAAATCCTGTGTGGATTGAAGAGCCTGTAGCCCCCAGACAGCACTTGGTCTCTGTCCTAGAGGGTTCCTTCGAGTCAGTTGTTTTCAAAGGGGAAGGAAATAGTTCATTCTAAATATATTTAATAAAATCGCACCGCTCATTGAGTTTTCGCTGGTTTGCCTGGGGGTGTGAATAAAAGCACAATCAACTTAAACACGGCATCGCTTTTTTCAGCATTACCGTAAGAAGCATATTAGGCTTTTCATTACAGTCCTTCCGTTTTCAGAGTCTTATATCACCTACTAATTTACCCATTATAAGAACATTACATGGAAGGTCCATGTTGAACCAATCAAATTTTATTCTCAGAAAAATGCTCTTCAAACCATTTTTCTACCTGGTCAGGAAGACATTTATTTTGCAAAAATTGTACTAAAAAAAATCCAGACCTATTTGTTCAGAGAGAAGGAAATGCAAGATTAGGGTTCTCTGCAGGACAAGAGAAAAAAAATAGTTTAGCTTATGGATTAAAAAATATTTTTTCAGGAATTATTTTTCTTTTAATTCTGTCCATATGCTCGAAGTTCAGTATACGGTGATATACATATATTTCTTGATTGTTATTTTTTTAAAGTTCAGTCTAAGTTAAACAATATCTACTTACTAATCCCTGAAAAGACTATTTTTCTCTATTTTTCATTTTTGTGCATTCACTTATTTTGCTTCTATATCTGTGCCCATATAGCAAAATCTGCATCCCTAATGCATAACATCATGGCAGTACTTCCAGATTTAATTCCTGTTTTAAAAAGGCAAGGAAGCAAGAGAACCTTTACCTTGTAGTTGTAGAGGCAGTTTTCATGATTCTTCGAGAGGGAAAGGGAAGATGGTTTTCATAATATTTGAGTAGTTTTGATTTTGAGTCTTAGACAGGGTGTGCTAAGTGCTATGGAAATACCAGACTCAGTTTCTCTGTTCAAAAAGACAGACAAGAACTGGATTTGGACAGATGGAGCTCAAACACAGACTGAGTTAGAACTGATCAGCAAGGTAAAGTTTGGTGGCAACAACCCGCCCCAACTCAACCCTCATTGAGTTTCTCTACGTCGTGCGGCCAAGAAAAGTACTAAGGATCGAAAGAACATAATGAGGAGACAGATCTTTGGAAGAGTTTCCTCACAGGTGTCAAGTGCAGCTTTTGAGAAGGTGCCAAGTTACCTGTTTAACAATTTAGTCAGCTGCTTGATGAGATGTTTATATCTGAAGTCAGTGCCCTGCTGCAGAAAGCTTATTTTCAGTAATTCTTTAGCTACAGGACTAACTGAAGCAGCTGCTGTTGGTGATTCTCATTCTGTGCCACCTCCTGTAATATTTCTGCACAGCCGATCTGTGCTAAATTAACTCTCTTTCTAAAAAATTTTTCTTTAAACTTGGATTTATTTATTTTTTTTTCTTGGTTTCATCTGGTTCATTATGCACCTGAACAGGTACTTGTATGAGCAGAACTCAGAGCAGAGCATGGAGATAGAAAGAAGTGGTGAGGAATAGGTGGATGCTACTGAAACCATCAGCAGAAGGAAAAGCTCATTAATCTACAGTCCAGTAGGTGTCTGGAGTAAAGTTTTGAAAAGCTTTAAAAGCGAAGGTGAGCCATAGAATGCAGAAAGGTGATTTAGTTAGTGGAAGAAGTTTGAGAAAGCACTGACTTTATGAAAAACTGGAGTATCTTTGTAATAGTTTCCCGAGTGCATGTGATGGAATAAGATTGCCGATGGAACTGGATTGTTATTAGGAGAAAGTACAGAAAGTGAGATGCAGGGTGATAATATCGAAGAGGAGGGGAGGAAGCTCAGCTTGGGATACAAGGCTGAATCAGAATGTCATAACAGCAGAATATCTGGAAAATTTAGGTGTAGATTGGGTTGGATGACAAAACAAAATCCAAGAATAATACCTATATAACAGGACAGAGAGACAGTGATTTCATTTTTGACTGTGGATGTGATTATCCAGACACAAGGTATAGAAGCCACATGACTCCTTTCTCTAGTTTCTTGGTGACTTCTCTAAAATCTGAATATCAGGACTGAATACAGTATGTATGTTCTGTTGTTTTCTGTATGACCTTAAAAACCTTTCAGTCATTAGTTTTCACACTATTCCCTGTTTTGTTTGTTTGTTTGTTTGTTTTTAATTATTTCTTCTGTAGAAAATATGAGGCACTTGCGAATATATTTTATTTCACGTAATGGATTGCCAGCCTGAAGTGGCTGTAAAGTTTTCTTCTACCTGAGAAATCATACCAGCATCTACACTGATTCTCTTGAGGCATGTGGCTAAATTGATTATGGCAGGAAGATATTTGTGCTGGAGAAGACTCATGGCTGGTAGTTAAAGCCTTTGATTTGATCAATGCTCATTAGCCATGGTGAAAGGAAAGTAAAGCACTAAAGCATCTTGTCGGTGAGTCATTTATATCAGTTACCTGAATGTTGCTGAAAACCTTAGCCAGTTGTTCTACACTAAACTTTGATGGGTTTTTTTAGCAGTGAAAATATTTTTTATTGATTTTTTGGGGATAGGGAATAGGTGGTTATTTGGGGCCAAAAATATTAAATAATAACTGATAATTTCTCTAATTTCCATCAGTTGTTTATTGCTGTGTTCATAGCATTGGTAGAAACCTTAGGAGAAGTACAAATACATCATCAGATATATTAATACATGCTTTTGAAGGAACGTGAAATTATACTTTTAAGTTGCTATAAAAAAATTATCAGATAGAACACAATTAATATTTGATATTAAATGCCCCCATGCTTGCTCCCCAAATTTGGGGATTCTCTAGGTATAATTTAGTGAAAAATTTCACACACACTTGTGTGATGTTCTCAGAGACCGAAGGAACTTAGGACCATTGCAGAAATTTTAGAAAGTTAGTAGAATTTAAATGTTGGCTTAATCGGGGCTGAAAATGCCCCTACAGTAACAATTTGCCCTTGAAAGTAATAATAGGATTTTAGAACCATTTTATGAATTAGCAAGCTTAAGAGAGTTAATTTTCCTTTTACAAGGTAATGTAAATATAGTCAAGCTCTTCCATGGTAAAAATGTGGTATTAAAAGCTATTTTCAAGTACTTTAAAGCCAGCATAGTGTGGTTATAATTTACAAAAACCAAGCAAACAAAAAAAATAGAGATAATTTTTATAATATTTTCTTAAACTTATTTCTCTATGAAAAACATATTTATTGGGTTGAAACTCCTGATTTGCTTAAATGCTGAATTTCCCATCTGTACTGGAAACTTCTTTATGTGGCATGAAGTCTTAAGTGATTAAGAAATCTCATCTGGGGCCTGCAAAGGCAAAGCTGGAATAAAAAGACAGTTGGTCTTATAGACAAGGAGGGATTTCTTGGTTCCCTTCATTGCAAATCAGGATTGTGGATTGGGAAAGGAAAATCATGGGCCTATAATTATATACAGGAAATAATTGTGTTGGGTGCATTAACTTTTTTTCCCCCTTTCTGCTTATATCCCTCAAAACATTTAGAGCAATGGCATTTTTAGTACTGTTGTAGCAATCTTGTCGACGGTATGAAGTTTCAGACATCACAGTTGAAATAATGCTGTAAGAAGCTAATAGTGGTTTGGGTTGGCTGGTAGATTTTATGATCAGTCTCTACCAGAAAACTGATATATCCAATTTGTAATTGTAGCCAGGAATTCAAACTAGCAAGTTCGTTTAAATAAGTTCCAGTTCAGTGGCATCTGAAATTTCCTCCCATCTCTTCCTCCACCAGTTTAATTTTGAGTCAGGTTAGTAACAGTTTGTTAATTTGTGTGCCTCAGAAAGTATAAAATAAAAATCATAGAATCACAGAACAGTTTGGGTTGAAGGGACCTTCCCAGCTCCCCCAGTGCCCCCCCTGCCATGACAGGGACATCTTCACCAGCTCAGGTTGCTCAGAGCCCCGTCCAGCCTGGCCTGGGATGTCTCCAGGGATGGTTCAGCCACCACCTCTCTGCCCAACCTGGGCCAGGCTCTCACCACCCTCAGGGCCAACAATTTCTTCCTCATGTCCAGCCTGAATCTCCCTCCTTTAGTTTAAAACCATCACCCCTTGTCCTATCACAACAGGCCCTGCTCAAAAGTCTGTCCCCATCTTTCTTATTGGCCCCTTTTAAGTCCAGAAAGGCCGCACTAAGGTCTCCCCGGAGCTTCTCTTCTCCAGCTGAACACCTCAGCTCCCTCGGCCTGTCCTCCCAGCAGAGCTGGTCCAGCCTCGGATCATTTCTGTGCTCCTCTGCCCCTCTCCAGCAGGCCCATGTGTGTCCTGTGCTGAGCACCCAGAGCTGGACCAGCACTGCAGGGGGGTCTCACCAGAGCAGAGCAGAGGGGCAGAATCCCCTCCCTCCACCTCCTGGCCCCACTCCTTTTGTTGCAGCCCAGGATACGGGAAACAATGTGAAGTTGCAATGCGTGGTTTCACCTGGGGAGAGTTTAGTCCCCATATCTTTCTGCAGTAATTCAGGCACAGTTGGTAGTTCAGGTGCAGTTGTTGCTGATGTGGGCAACAGGAGCAGCTCAGGACATGAAGATTTGTGCTACTTTAAGGATGAAATTGGTGCTCAGGCTACGCTTGGGAAGCAGAAACAGGAGCTGAAGAAAAGGCCTTTGTTTTCCCTTTTCAGTAAAACATGGACACACATCGGAGATGTATAAGAAACTCATGTGTTTCTACTCAATGAGGAACAACTCACTGGTGAGAGGTCTGGTTGTGTGGGTTGGGAGTGGCATCAGGGCACCCATAGCAGGAGCCAAGTGTTCCTTCAGGGTGCAAGAACAAAGATCAAACAATCAAGATGATATCTCAGGAAACCACTTCCCACCAGCATCTGCAAAACAGAATCATGCTTTTTTTAGAGCTTCTCTTACATGGATGCAGAAAATTGAGATGTCCAAGTAGCCCAGCATCACAGTGCATGAATAAATGGTGGAAGGAGATGGGATGGGATGAGATGTTGAAAGAGAAGACAAGACAAGGGAGCTCCTGCAGCAGGATGTTGCTCCATCAGCACTACCATGTGCAAACAGACTGTCCTGAATTGTTTTTTGGGATTACATTTTGGCTTCTAGCAGTTTTGTTAATTTAATTTAATTTTCATTTAATTTTGCTCTTTTACTATAGATATGAAGCTAGTGATTTTGGAACATGTAGATCAGAAATCTGTGACATCACAAATTGTTTTTTCTAAGAGAAATGGACAATAATCAAATCTACTTAAAAAAAAAAAAAAGTGATATTACCATTTCCTGGCTAAAACATCAAAAAAGTAAAAGTTCCTATTTTTATGAGGCAGCTTTTCTAAGTAGCATTTAGGATATTTTATTCCCTTTAAACCTTTCTTTTTCTGTGTATAATTATTATCAAACCATTGCCAGCATTATTTTATTTCTGTAATTATCAGTATTAAAATGAAAAGCCTTTGTTTTCTGTCAGGCCTTTTAACCAATTTCTCCTCTGACAGCTTTCTCTTTCTTCATTTGGTCTGTTTATTGAAAAAATTGGCAGTTCTGTAGAATATGGAGTTTTATAGATGCATGGTGATTTTCATATACTAAGGAAAAATTAGTCATCACTCTTTTAGTTGTGATTATTCCAGAGTTTCAGAAATGGAAATTTGGGGATTGAATTTAATTTCAATACAGTGACTTTTGAGTGTCTGAAATGCCTGTAGATTTTAAAAAGAGGTAAAACATTAAAAGTACAAATCCAGTGACACATAAGTGTCAAAACAAAAAGTAAAAGAATAGCTCATGAGAATTGGTTTTGTGCTTTACTCAGGTCAGGTTGCACCAGGAGCGTTAAGATCCTTTCTATGAAGTTCCAGCCTTTGAGGTCCATGTAAAGCAGGGAAGAGATGGTGTTTAGGTTGTTATCATCCTCTCTGGACACATTGGGCAGAATTTCCATGATTTATGTTACTATTCGGTCCATAAATGTTCCATTCTGGGTTTAGATGCTCTGGAGCGTAACCTGGGATTGCAGAAGAATGCGGTCCAGAAATCCACACCCTTTTCAAACATACGTGTGTTTCCATTGATTTGTCATTTCTGCTGTGGAGAAATGTAGCTTTGAGACCCGCTTCATTAGATTGGGAGGTATGGAAAATAAGGGTGAGGATTTGGAGAAATCATCTGTACCTTTCTGTTTAGTAAGAAACGCCAAGTTTACCATCCATATTCCAGTAAGTGAAAGAGCTTAAATAAACTGAGATTGGGTAGGAGAATCTTACTTTGAAGCGAAGTTAGAAATGTGCCTTATGTGGAGCTCAGTTTTCAGACCCGAGAATATTACTTACCCCCTAACTGAATCTGCTGGCTTGTGAAAATTCTGCCCACAGGATATTTTCCCTACCCCCAGCATTTTTGGACATGAGGATTTTTCTGCCTCAGCCTTTGGAGTTATTGAATCTCTTATTATTGGAAATTAGATGGATAGGTCTCTCTTTCCTTCCCCTGGGGTTCTGTGTTAGAAACCCGCTGAATCATTCCTATTAAAAAAATCTGTCTCCTCCTTACTCTCAGAAAATAGAGATGCAAACCAACCACAATCAACATGAGGCAGAGCGCTGATGTCATTCCAAGGGGTCAAACTCAACTTTATGAGAGCACAAAATTAAAGGCCAGTAGTAAGATATTTTATTCCATCTTTGATTTGGAGATACTACACATGAGAAAGATGTTTAACCACTTAGTTTGAATTTATTGCTTATCTTTGTCTCAACTAGGTTTTCCAATGAGTTCTGTTACATCTAAACATTCCAAATCCAGAATGACTTCAAATGACTGCTTTAAATCTACGTTTATAATGACGTAAAATATTTCTTTATTTTCTTGAAGAAGGTAAAGGTTGAAAGTAGTCTAAAACACCAGCCTGGACTGTAGAATAATGTTTGGAAATAGTGCAAATAAATCATGAACACAATAATTTACTTTAAAATCTGGAAGTTTTGTTTAGTAGAGGTAGTTAAAGAATAATAAAGAAGACTTACTCTATCTGAAAATAGTTGTACCATCATTATTATTTCACTGTATATATTTCTCTCACTATGTATTTTCTATATAGAGTGTATACAGTAGATAAAGCTTTATAACTTTGCTTTGTTTTGGTTAGTAGTATTCTTGCAGCTATGGGGGACTTGTTCCATATTTGATATGGAACTCAATGACATTCTGTGAAAAGATAAATATGTAATTGGTAGATATTTATGTGCTTTGGTTTTTCATTATTAGATGATTTAAAAGGGCACTAGAATGCTTCAAGTGAATGGGTGTAATGTAAGCAGGCACAATTTCAATTTGAAAGGAGATGGTCTGTTTTCTGATACTTTATTGCTGATCTTTTAGGCAGCGGAGCTGTGTCTTAAACACCTCTCACTCTGTTTTGCTGTGGGGTAACGTATGATCTACAAGTCCTGAAATCCCAGCAATTAGAGAAAAGACCTGTCAAGTTTGTACAGATTATTTTCTTGACAGTGCAGGAGTTTTTTTTTCCCCTTAAACAAGGTTTTCAAATACGTGCGCCTGTTCTAAGCACAAATGCGCTTTCCAAGAGTCTTTTCCACAGTTTCTTCGTGCAGATCAGCATTAGAAAGACATAATATAGCTCCAGTTCTGTGGTTTCCTTGTCTTATTTCTCATTCATTTTAAAGAGTTGTAATTTAAAAAAAAATAAAAAAATTAAGTTGGTTCTTTTTGTCTCTTATCAGTTACTTTTCTAAGAGGCAAATCATTCTTCTGGATCAGTGACCTTTAAAACTAGTTGATTTACATTTAAATACAATCATTCATCTACATTCCTAACAAAAATAAAGCCAGGAAGCTCCGTGGTATTCATATTTAAACATTAGTTTTTGTCTATAACTATAAAACCAATTTATTCTAAACATTATAGCTATGGAAAATACTACCATTAAAATTGAAATTAATTTTAATGAGACTGATTTTTCATGCAGAAGACAAACTAGACAAACTGATCCAGTATAGGTATCTTCTACATTTCCTTTGTGGTCTTTCACTTTGGCTGCTTATGTGCTCCGTACATTATTTGCCTATTTTTTTAACCATTTACATTTAAAGAGTGCGCAATAATGTTATTTGATAGACCGATATTTTTGTTGAATTGTAACCAAAATGCAGGAAATTGGCATTTAAATATTTCTCATTTTAATAAAAATACATGTGCAGGATGAATGCGTTATTTTTCCTTATATTTTTTATACTACTTTAAATGGTACCTGTAGTTATAAATTTATTTTGTGTGTGTTCATCATATCCTTTCAGTTTTAACAATAGTAGATTTCTGGTTATTATACTGATGTTTGTTTATTTATTGTATCTTTCTTTAATGGCCAAACCAACTGGTGATCTGAACTTTGAATTAAAAAGATGTGGAGTTAGACTAAATCGGTAGATAAAAAATAAAAAAGGCAGTTTTATCATTGCAACAACTGTGATTTAGGATCTATGCACAGCACTAAAAAATGCAGCTGGAACTTCAGTCCTGACCTTGGTAACTCCTGCAGAGATTATAGGGCAGTTTTGCACTCTACCTAATCTCTCTGTTTAATTTGCATGGGGTAATAAGTGTACTGAGGCTTGGCTTAAAACTTAATCTTGTATTTATGGCAAAAAAAATCCCAAACAATAAAATATGATTTTGAAAAGTATTCCTGGAAAAAATAAGGAAACAGATTTTTTTTCAGTAAATGATTTTCTGAATCTGCCTTTTTTCTCCCATTTTTTCATGTCACTGGTCTGACAGTTTTCAATCCCTTTACCAAACCATTGATTGAATTTTTAGAATGAAGTGTTCTCCTACAACCACTAGCTAAGTTGTACAAGACAGTCATTAGAAATTGTCAGAAAGCAGAATTTTAGTTTTGAAAGATGCAAAAAGAAAAAAAGCGCCATTATAAATTGATGAACTTGCAAATTTAAATTAGCTTTGCTCATCAGTTTCCATTTTAGCAAGCTAGAAGTGCATTGTGTTGATTGGAAGTTCTCAAAGCTCTGTGATTAAAACCCACAAGTACTATGTGACAACACAAACCCGTGTTGATCTCTGGAGTGATTTCTGTTGCAAAATACAATAGAATCGTGTTAATTGGCTCAGATGGATGATATCTATGCAGATTTAAAAATTCATGTTCTAGCACAGGTATCAAGGAAATGGAGTGACATATCAAATTGTGCTAATTTTAATTTTGGAGGCTCAATTTAACATGATATTGATAGCTTGCTAGTAAATGCTTCCTTTTAAATTATTTTAAAATCATCTCTTGGGAATGTGAGGTCAGGTTTCACTCCAGAACAGCGTTATGCAAAATTTAGGAAGGCAGAACAAATACAGTTGCTTATAGGGAGATATTTTTTGTCTGTGCATCCAATTTTTAGTATAAAAGGCATAACCAGAAGGTTTGTTGTTGGTGTTTTTTCCTTACTGTACTTACTTTCCTTTTCCTTACTTACTTTCCTTACCTATGGCCATAAACAGCTTCTCCTCTGCAGAATACAGAAAAAAAGTACTAATTTTCTCCCAAAATATGATGAATGTAAATTCCATACATTGCAAAGCTTGATCACAAATACTGACACTGCATTTTGCGGGGAGGGGTATTTAGCAGTCGAAAAATGATTTTTCTGCTCTTACCTGCAAATCCTCCTTTAGAAACTACATGCTGACAAAACCATCTGTTCGGTTTCTTATTCACTGTAGCAGGTTCTGGGGAAAAAAAACCTTTCAAACCTTGAAACAGGAGCATGGCAGAATAAAAGGTTTAGAAACACATTTGAAAGGTAATAATTGAGAGCAATCTATGCGAGTTTTGAAGCATATAAATGTCCACATTAGGTTAAAATATGCGTTCCTGTATTGAAAACATGCTGGGAAGCTGAAGAGCACCAAGTTTCAAAAGTATTTTTTGGTTAAGGTTGGAAAAGCTTTTATTTGGTCCTGTCTTTCCTCCCCATTTTTTTAATGAGTCGATGTTTGTCTGTTTTATTTTATTTTTAAGTGACCTCTTGCTCTAGAGTAATCAACTGATTGCTTGATTAAAATTAGATGTTTTACATAATCAAATGCACATTTTGGCCCTTCTTACTTTAGTTTTTGCCTTTTGTGGAGTCTTCAGCGTTGCTCCTGGTGGTCCAGGTGTATTCAGTTTCTGGAAGCCATGGCCAGTAGGATTTTGTTTGACATGCATTGATGCATTCCTGGAACTGATTCTTTTTGAGAGGTTGATGTGAATAAAGAGAATATAAGTTGTGGTTTGTATATTTTGCCTTTTCAAGTTCTGTCTTTTTCATTTTCTTTACGTCAGAGTTATTTATAGACTTTTAATGTTAATAATTCACAGTTCAAAGCCTTTGGGCTTTAATACCTTGGGATATATTTGGATATCCTGGTTCTGTGATTTTTTTTTTGAAAATCAGCAGTTAAAGCAGCAGATGGACACCTTGGATCATCCTCTTCAAGTTCCCTGATTTTCTCTTTGCTCTTTGTAAAGCTTCTGTTCTTCCTTCAATCAGTAATTTTCCTTTTCTTTTTCTATGACTTTGTGATCCTTCTCAGATCGACATGTTTCAAACTCTCCTTTTCTCCTTTCTACCATGACTTCTTTGTTTGATCTGTCTCTTGAAGTTTACGTGAATTTGTCATGTTTAACACATTTCATTTAAATGAGGTGAAACTATTTCATCATGATGTGGCAGCCTAAAGCAAAAGCTGAGAGATCTGTAGTCATTTCTCTATCCCTACCAGTACTTAAGTTAATAACCAGTGAATATTATTTATGAAACTGTAAATACATTTATCTGTGTGCTTTTAATCAAACAACTAACAGTTTCTGTGGTCATTAAGTTATAAGAACACACTTTGTCTTGGTTTTAATTGAAGACTTCGTTTTCAGCATTAACTAATTGTTTCTTCAGATGTTGCTGGAACATTAGATGCTTTGATATCTTTGTGTTTAAGTGTAACTGTCTATTAATGAATGTAATGAAAAAAACACCCACCACTATAGTGTCTTAAAGCCAGAAATTTCTCAGACTGACTTATGAATTTTGAGGTAGTTTCAATTGTGTTGTTTACCTATCCTCAATTGTCATTAATTTGTCTGATTAGAGTTTTTTAATCATTTTTTCATGAAGTTTTGCTCTAAGTAGTAGGTGTGGACAAGGCAAGTCAGGGAATGGTACCACTGTAAGGACAAATAGACCAGGGAAGTGTAGAAGAAATGAGGCTGAGGTATCTTGCTTAGGACATTTTTCTCAGGAACAAGGACTCTGGGCTGAAGAAAGTATCAGAGGCAGCTTTGTCCCCATCTGTACAAAGACTTGTAACCCTGAGCTGAGTGATGAGACACAAGGACTGCTGCTTATGTCTCTAAATTCAGAGTGACTGTTGCTCCTGTTTGGATGGGGGGGGATTAGTGCCCGTTCTGAATCATGATGTGCAGCACTGTTGTCTGGAGCTGAGTCCTAAAGCCCTGAAGAGAAAGTCTGCTTAAGATATAAACTCTTTTCTGTTTCCAAACAGCCATTGCAGGACTCAAATCCAGTTGGTGCTTGGTCATGAGTGGTGTTCCCCAGGGCTCAGTATTGGGGCCAGTTCAGTTTAATCTCCTCCTCAATGATCTGGATGAGGGGATCGAGTGGACTCTCAGTAAGTTTGCAGACAACGCCAAGTTGGGTGTGAGTGTTCATCTGCTGGAGGGTAGGAAGGTCACACAGAGGGATCTCACCGGCTAGATCATTGGTCTGCATCAATTGTATGAGGTTCAACAAGGCCAAGTGCCTGGTCCTGCACTGGGGTCACAACAACCCCAGGCAGGCTACAGGCTCGGGGAAGAGTGGCTGGAAAGTGCCTGGCAGAGGGATCTGGGGGTGTTGATTGACAACTGGCTGAACATGAGCCAGCAGTGTGCCCAGGTGGCCAAAAAGGCCAACAGCATCCTGGCTTGTATCAGGTATAGTGTGGCCAGCAGNGAGCTTGGAGCCAGGGGGGTCGGGCTCTGCTCCCCAGGAACAAGCGCCAGGAGCAGAGGAAATGTCCTCAAGTTGCGCCAGGGGAGGTTGAGGTTGGATCTGGGAACAATTTCTTCCCCAAAGGGCTGTGGGGCATTGGAACAGGCTGCCCAGGGCAGTGGGGGAGTCACCATCCCTGGAGGGGTTGAACAGATGGAAATGAGGTTCTTAGGGACATGGATTAGTGCTAGAGTTAGGTTATGGTTGGACTTGATGGTCTTGAGGGTGTCTCCAACAAAAATGATTCTGTGATTCTATCTTGGATGGCATTCTGCTCCAATTGTGGCTAATTCAAGGCTCATTGGCGCTCTGTTTATCAGAGGCAGTTTAAATACTGGGCTTCACTGGTAGGTTCCTTCAGAAAACTTCAGTATTGCAACTAAGAATGACATGAGACTTTATTCAGTAATAAGGAAATGTTTTACAGGTTCTCTAGTGGTTCTGGTGGCTTCAACAGAAGAACATAGAGGTCTTGTAAAAACAAACAAGTTAACAATTGCATGTGAGGTGTCTACAGTTCTGTGTTTCTGATCCCCATTCTGGTTTAGCAATTTAGGATGAATTTTCATGTGAAAGAGAAGGTAAAATTTTCTTCCTAAATTAGGGGAAACCCCTGGTAGGAAAAGTCAATGATATTTTGTGGTATTAGATAGGAAACTATACCTTTTATTAATCAAGAAAGCTAGTATAAATATATTTTTAATAATACAGCCATGTTCATTTTAAGTAAATAATCTCACTCAGATGAACTTATTTTGGAATGTAATATATGTTTTGAACTAGGCTGTCATGAGCCTTAAATATCCCGTTTTGAGACTAAGGTTATACTAAAGATTTTTCTGATGACATTAGAATTGGAATCTGTTCTGAGGTGTTTGAGGCTGATAATTTAATAATTCTTTATATTGGTTTATCTGAAAGAACACTATGTGTCGTGCTGGCATTAATATGTTGCCATGAGAGTGCAAAAGGATAGTGTATAAATCCCAAAAGGATTTGCAAAACTAATCTACCCCAAACTTCTAAATAGAAAAACAAATTAAAAAACTTCACACTCCATCTAAATATAGTTTCTGGCTTCTTAATCAGAAGCTTTGCTTTTCTGTCTTTTTTTTGCTGTGGGTAATTTGTGTTTAATATAAAAATATGTATTAGTTCTCTTTGTAATTTTATGTGATGTCACTGTAGACATTTCAAATATCAAAGCAAATTCTTGCTTGGAATGTCTTTAGAATCACCTTAGAGTTTTGGAAATCCTGAACTTTGGAAGGTTAACATGACAGTTTCTCTAGGGATCCTAGAACATTCTTCTGGATGAAGTTTAGTTTTTAATAAAGTGCGATAGGAAACTCTTCATGACCAACATTAGTATCTCCACTTGAACACAGATAAAGAAATTCATCTAAATAAAGAAAAGCATTGGTCAAAGTACATAAATTTTTATGGTATGAATTGCTGAAATGTATTCCTTGGAATAGTTGCTATGGAAATCCTTTTTTTTTTTTTTGGCTGAGTTTTTGTTTTGTATGCAATGAAGCATTTAAATAACAGAAGAAATTACAGATAAAAGGTTGAAAAATAGAAGCAAACCTTTTAGGAGGAATATTCAGAGTAATAATCAAATTCTACATTGCCTGGGATTGTCCTGTTCCTTTTTGCTTTATCTATTCTGTTCACAAATTGACTATACACTTCAGTGTTAGTGGTATAATAGGTTATTTTACAGGAACATTTGGTTAAATAGAACAAACAGGCCAAATTAGATACGAGCTTTATAGCTTGTGTTTTTACTTCTATCTCTGTGAAACTGGGAAGAATAAAATTGTTATTGACCCAGCACAAGGAGCAGATTTTGAGGTCCAGGGCTCCACTCAAGCTCAGGACGCAGCAGTTGCTTCCCTGGCCTTAAAAATGAACAGATTTAGGTCAAGTGTCCTCAGTAATGCGCATTTCTTGGTATATGGGTACATAGTATGAGCTTTCTAGACCAAAGCTGGTAAACAAAAACCTGACACTGTAGCTTAGCAGTGATTATTTTCCATTTTGCTGGTTCTAAAACGTTTGATGTTGTAATGAGGGAGAAATTTCTTCTGAGTATAATGTGAACTCCACCATTCTGTTGTGCTAAGTCTATCACACACCATCAGCTTCGTATTATAAAAGGGAACAAGAATGCATAAAAATCTGCCTTTCCTTTCTTTGCTTTTGGTATGTACAGAATTAACTTTATTTTCAAACATTTAAATATGCCATGTTCAATGTATAAATAACTTTAAACCAAATAAATATACAATGATGATAATCAGAAACTGCCAACAGAAAGTAATTTTTATCTGCTAAATACGGTGGTTGTGGGAAAAGGTTTTAGGAAAGTTTTTCAGAGCTACTAAGAGAGAGAAAATTGGGACAAATCATCTGAAAACCCAAATTTAGAAATATTCTCCAAAGGTTATGCAACCAGTTGTGCATGTAGTAGAAATGGAATAGAAAACAGGGAAAATGTAAAAATAAACCAAAAAAAGAAAATTGATTGTCTTCAAAAAGTTTAAGGAATAAAACATGCCTGAGAATTTTTGTTGCTTTAGGTACCATGTAGTCATCGTCAATCTCACCTAATAGGAGCTCAAATCTTTTTCCTATTGAAGACAATAATGAAAATTGCTAATGGTTTCAATAAATCAGATTTGGAGCCCGTATCATCCCCTCTAAAATGAGAAAAAAATTCCCACTTTTGTAAGATCCCTTTATGTCTGACACACTCTTTTGAATTGCCTAACTACTGATGAATCTGTCATGATCTGAGGCATTTGGATTCATAATTATAACTTAAATGTGGTGGATTGACTGTAGTAGCAGCAACCACTGCGTAAAAATAAAACTGAAGTTATTTCAAATAATCTGAAGAATGATAAGGTGTCATTTGAGACTTGAGTCTCAGGTTCATCATTAGGCGCATGATAAAAACTCTGGAAAAAATCCAATTAAAGTCTGGTTAGTCTTTGAAATACGTATAGTATGTAAGGGGTCAGATTTTTTGAATTTTACTTTGTCAAGGTTTTTAATGAATCTACTGAGACAACATGGCTCAGAGGATTAAAAAATTGTATGCATTGTTTCAGTTATTGCCAGTAAATTGGTATTTTATTAAAAAGTGATACACTTAAAGGAGTAAGAAAATGTCCCAGAACAAAGATAGGTTTCAATTTTCTGATACTTTTATTTTACTAGTTGAGTGTTATCAGACAAGTAATTGGTGCCAGAATTCTTTGTTACGAAAAAAAAAAAGTGAATATTAAAGAAATTGTGTTATACAAAGGTTTAGATGTTTAGAAAGTCTGAAGTATAGTGGAAAGTAATTCTAACACAGCCTTCCTTTAGTTTTTGGATGAACGAGATGCTGGTCACTTCACGTGACCAAGTCCATTTACTTTGAGTACACCGAAGTTTCATTCTGAATTGTATGTTTCTATTTTCTTGCATAATACAATACCTGTCTAGCTAGTATGGTTCTGACATCATAATGTTGAATGTTTCAAAATTTGGTTTTTCAGTATTTTGGTGAACTGGAGGAAACACTGTATTTGTTTATTGCATTGAAAGGGAATTGTGTGATTGAGGTGGTATGTTGAAGTTAGGAAAAAAATATGAAGCTGGTGAATCATAGGACAGGTTAGGTTGGAAGGGACCTTCCCAGCTCCCCCAGTGCCCCCTATGCCATGACAGGGACATCTTCACCAGCTCAGGTTGCTCAGAGCCCCGTCCAGCCTGGCCTGGGATGTCTCCAGGGATGGTTCAGCCACCACCTCTCTGGGCAACCTGGGCCAGGCTCTCACCACCCTCAGGGGGAAAAGTTTCTCCCTCACGTTCAGCCTGAATCTCCCCTCCTTTAGTTTAAAACCATCACCCCTTGTCCTATCACAACAGGCCCTGCTGAAAAGTCTGTCCCCATCTTTCTTATGCGTCCCATTTAAGCTCCGAAAAACTGCTATAAGATCTCCCCGGAGCTTCTCTTCTCCAGCTGAACACCCCAGCTCTCTCAGCCTGTCCTCCCAGCAGAGCTGGTCCAGCCTCGGATCATTTCTGTGCTCCTCTGCCCCTCTCCAGCAGGTCCCTGTGTGTCCTGTGCTGAGCACCCAGAGCTGGACCAGCACTGCAGGGGGGTCTCACCAGAGCGGAGCAGAGGGGCAGGATCCCCTCCCTCCAGCTGCTGCCCATGGGGATGGGGATGAAGCCCGAGATACATTTGGCTTCTCAAAGGATTTGAAACAAAACTTTGTGGTTTCTAATGCAGTTCTGTGTCAGTTACAACCCAAAGTATCTTAATGTATGCCCAGAGGGAAAATTATCCATGCTAAAGGTTTGCTTTCAAAAGGTGTCTGAGGAAACGAAAAGCGTGAGGTGTGCGTGTTGTTCTGCTGTAACAAGTCACTGGAACTTCAGGCTTTAGTCACGGTGAGGTATCTCAGTTTAGGATGCATCTTTGCGTGTGGTCACTGCACAGTGTGTGCTGTACAGGTGGTCATCACAAATTACTTGATTTCTATCTGCAATGACTTCTATCTGCGAGTAGGTTGGCTTGATCTTGCTGTCGTTGCAGCCACCTCCCGTCAATAGGGTAAGCTAATAGTCTTCTTGGCTGAAAAGTTTGGGCACCATGGAGCTGAACAGTCATAGAAAAGTGGAGTTATTTTCTTGGACGCAGTCACTGCCATTATTGCAAGATTCCGCGTTAATTAACTCAATTTAGTGAATTGCATCGCTAGCATCCAAAAATGTCACTTTCTTCAGGCAACCAGGCTCATTGGTGTAATCTGTAGGATGGATACTTTGAGTGATGGTCCCTGAAGGACTTTATAAATAACTGCTACTTCACTGGGAGGTCATATCTGTGACTGGCATTAGTGGTATAATTCAAAGTTATGTATTAATGTGGAGATTCTGCAGCGAAAGAAATGTTCCTGAAAGGTCAAATTGAATGTATGCAGCCAGGTCTGGCCTTGTTCCGAGGTTTTATGAATGAAAACATAATATTAGGCTTGTAAAAGCATATCCTTTCTCGCTTAGCGGAAAGTAGCCCTTTTAGCATACTTCCTTTAGAATTTGTAACCGCTTGTGTAATCTGGTGTGAAAAATGAGATACTTTGCTGTTCTGTTTCCTTGGGTACAAGATTGTCTTCTGTGTGGTCCTTATTTCAGATGATTGCTTCTTTTGTGTTGCCTAGTGAGTGCCGTTAAAACACTTTGGCATGACTAAGCATATGTCTACCCCTGACAGATACTGAAATTCTTTCCATCCAAAAAACTTGCTTGGATGTCTCCTTGATACCTAAGGCTTAGGCTTTCATAGTTAGCAAAGGAGAGAGGAAAAAAAAAAAAAAAGGCATTTTTGTTGGGAAAAATTCATGCATTTTGCTGCAGTCCAAGAAAATGACTCGGTAGTTTCTGTAGGAGTTACACAGTATAAAGGCAAAGCTGAAGTGCTTTATAATACTGGAGTCCTAAGTGAAATATATATATGTATATAACCTTGGTTTGTTCTGCTTATTACTTTACAAAACTTTCCTTTTTTTCTTCCCCTAAGATCGGTCATAAAAAATCTCAAAAATAATGATGTGACTGTCAGTGGGAACCTGGCTTTTCATTCAGCCTTTCTAGAGTTGCTGGCATATTTTAGCTATTTTTCCCTTTGCATTATCCATATAAAGTAAATAGTCATTAGCGAACCTGCCTCTATATTTTACTTATAATCTTGTTTTGAACATGGTCTCATATACAAACTACGTGAATTACCCATGAAGTCAATACCCAGGTTCCAAAATAAGTACCTACAAAATCAAACTATGGTACCACTATGAAAGCAAGTGTGTATTCTTTGCCCACCGGGTTCCACCATGGCTGGCGAAGTCATTAATCAAATATAATTCCTTATTTTCTTGATAAAGATGAAACTATTAAGGTAATATGTCTGTCTGATTTGCAACTGTGCAGTGTTTAGTATTTGTTACCATTTGTACAAAGGAAAAAAGGTTGTTCCCCCCCCCCCTACTTCAATCAGGTTTCGCTTTTCTGTTTTATACCACAAGTGAAGACTAATAGTAAGAGTTCAATAAATGGACATTTCAGTGATTTGAAGTGTAAGAATGCTACACCTTTTACTTTGTTTTAGTGAAACTAGAAGTGTCATTCAGCCTTATCTGGAAATTCCATCCAGTGCTCTCAGATTTATGAATGATGGTATTGCATTGAGCAGAAATGATGTTATATGGGAAACTGCATCACGGTGCCTTTCAATTACTATATATGAACCTAGAACAAATTATGTAGTTTTTCAATGATGTAGTTTTTCAGCTGAAGCAATGAAGACTTTGGTGACGGAAGTGCTGACAATTTATATACCTGGTTAAAAATTAGGAAGCCTATATCTCTTCAAAGAACTAACAAAGTCCTCTAAAACATATATACTGTTATCTGAAGGATGTGCAGACTAGAAGATATACGAATATTTGTTTTAAAGGTAATTTGTATAAACCAATGATATAACACTGCTAATAACCGGAATTTATGAATGTGTTGGCATATGGATAAAAATAATTAACCACTTAAAGGTAGGAAATGGTAGAACAGTAGGAAATGGTAACTTATAGGCAAATGCATGAAGAACTCATCAGACGCTTAGAACAGGAGCCATGGTTCAGATTTTTAGGTTTCAGGCTCCTGTACAGTTAGAGGTTGCAATGTTCTGTTGGATCAGCAACGTGCAGTGTTAAGCTCTCTGTACTACATGAAAAAAGCCTGTGTGACAAATCCCATTTCAGCTTGAATTGCGTGGCCTGGCAAGTCTGAAGGAGTCGGGTCCCTCTAAGAGGTGAGATTAGAAATGACTCTGGCACTGATGGGTCTGGCTGGAAAACCAGTAGATACTGGAATGTTGAAAGTGGGAAAGGCAGGTAATGAATGGAACCTCCCAAACCAACTTTGTTAGAATTCAAATGGCTTTAAAATTTTGTTGAGCAGCAGTCATAGGGAATTTCTGATTTTGACCACAAAAATGAAATTGTGGGTGAAAAGTTTTATATATGCTTTTAAAGCTGTTGTGCGATTTTGTTTATAGACACTTTAGTAATTGCCATATTCCAGGAGAAGGCATTAGAAAGGGGATAAATGCTTGGTAAATAAATTAGTGCTCTTTCTTGTTTAACAATGAAAGGCACAAAAATGTTGGATTGTCTTTAATATTAGAAAGTTGGATTTGCACAGTTTTCTATTCCTAATAAAACCCATATATTATGATGTTCTGTGGTGAATACGGAAATTAGGAGTAACTCATCAAATTGATCTTTTTAGTTTCAGGAAGAACTATACATGCTTTTTCTTTTTTTTTTCCTACATATAACAACTTGTATTTCCTAGGTTACTATTTTAAAATAGTTTTTTCATTCTTTGTTTTATGTTATGTGGGGGATGGGGATAGCAGTCCAAATAAAACCAAGGAAATATTTCCTAAAAGAGCAACAATCTTTCAGTCACAGATATATATTCATACTATCTCGCAAGAAGGTGAATTAAATCTTTAGCATATATTTCCATACTTTTTTTTTTTTTTTAGTTGTAATTTTAACGTGTAGTTTACAACAACAGTAAAAAATTACTTTACAGTCCTTTGAGACAGAATAATTTATGAGATGTATTTGCAGTTAGGCAGCTGGTAAGGACAGGATATGAAAAGGAAAAATCAGAGCTGTGGGGAATTGAAGTGACAGAGGAGACGATTTATGTGATTCAAACAGGATGGTGTGAAATGTTGTTTCAGAGAGCAAGGTCAACTGTGTACAAAGCTTATTCTGAAAATGTTACGTTTAAATTAATTAAGTTTATTTTCCTCGAACTAGAAGTAGCTTGGTCCTTACAGGGTATGGCTTTTATCTGGCCTGGATAAACTGAGCTACTTTTCACTCCTTTCTTACTTGCTGGTGAAATGAAACAGATTAAGGCATTCTAAGAGAATGGAACCATGAGTGATGGATAGATAAGTCTCAATGAAAGTAAGACACAGCAGTGATTCAGACGTTGATTGAACATTTAAGAAATTGTCATTTTTTCCCCCCCTAGTCACTTGTCTCACTGATGGCAGGATCAAAATTAATCCCACGAAATAATCTCTTCTGATTTCACGCTTTCTTCTCAGGCATGAATACCGTGTTTCTAAATAAAATATGCAGCATCAAAAACATTAATGAAAAGCGATAAGTTGGTGGCTCCCAATCTGAAGAGCATTGTATAGAAATTGTAAAAGGTGACATTGCAACTATAAAAGTGAAGATGAAGAGATATTTACCGTGATGACGTTATTTCATCTTCTTGAACTCAGGCTTTGAATGGGATATTTCAGTGGCAACAGAAATAGAATGTTGAGCTTTTCTTCTTTGTAATTTTTACTTTTTATTATTATTTTGGTACAAAAAAAGAATAAGTTGAGTTGTCTAACTCAGTGTAAACTGATGCACACGTATGTATTTCCGGGATATACTTGGTGAAAGCCCATAAATCTTATTCCCAGTATTCTAACTTCTGTAAGTACTACCTCAAATTACCCCATGTATTTATAGATTTCAAACATGGGTTTCTACGAACCAATTTTCTATGGAGAGGTAGGCAAGATAATGGTAGATTTCGGGGATTAACATTTCGTATGAGTCAGTACTATAGTGTATAACATGCCTTGGATTTCGCATATGTTAATAGGTTAGATTAATTTATGGCTTTGATTAAATGTGCTCTTTGTTGTGCTGCATTATATTGTTGCAAAGCTTGCGTAGCTAAGATTTAGCTTCAGTTAATATTTTAATTTACTGTGCTTACTTGAAATAAACCAGTGAAGTTATGTAGAACTATTTTTTTTTCTTACAAAAATGCATCGATGGTTACCAAACCTTCCTCAAAAGGTTCCGATGATGCTAAATGTGTTGTGGTGTTCCCAAAATTGTACGTAGCTCTTACACAACAAAGAATTTCAAAGTTACGGAAGGTTCAATATTTCAAATTCCCAATGAGCTTCTAGGGGAAGCTGAAGAAGTGGCTCTAATAGAACAATACAAAAAACAAAATGGGTTAAAACCCAGTAAATTTCTGATGCTTGCATCTCTTGGAAAGTTTTAATGTCATAGATGTTATCACTAGAGAGAACTTAAGGGAGAAATAAGTAAAAAGAAATGAATGGATGGATTTATTTTGTTGTAATTTTTCTGGCATTTATACTACTGTCGTTTTTGAATTAAAGCTGGAGTTGGGTAAGTTATCTGGGCATTGCACAAGCTGTTTTTTCTTAGTAGCAGTCAAACATGTAAGCACACTAACAGAAGGAAAAACAAATAGAAACAGGAAAGCTGGGGATAATTTGTTGGAATTTCATAATGTGAAATTATTAATTTTCACCCTAATGTGAGAGTTTAAAAATGTGTGGGAATTGCGGTTTGGTGTTTTGTTGTTTTGGTTTTTGGTTGTTTGCTGTTTTGGTGGTGGTGGTGGTTTTGTTTTTTTTTTTTTAGTTATAGTATATTTTATATGTTGAGAGTTTTTAGAGTTAAATTGTAGGAAAAAATGGCATAGATTTTGAAACAGTTTATTAAAAGGAAATTGGA
This sequence comes from Pampusana beccarii, assembly GCA_013399365.1. Lineage (NCBI taxonomy): Eukaryota > Metazoa > Chordata > Aves > Columbiformes > Columbidae > Pampusana > Pampusana beccarii. Next base: position 772,559 of record VWYH01005798.1, read on the forward strand.
GGGCTAATTTGGTAATAATTTGTTTTTTGAGAAAAGCAATGTGTTTTACCCGAGCTTTATAGTAGGTGACAAATGAAAGACAATTGCAAGAGTCATCCAAAAATGAAGTGGAATATTTATTGCTAAAGCATCTGTTTGGTTTGTCAGGTTATATTATTTTCAATATTCTAGTGGGGTGCTTCTCTATTCGTGACACACAGAAATGAAAAAAAAAGTTTCAGAAGGCAAATATTTTCTTCTGGTTTCAGAAGAGTTTGCCCTTTTTACATGAAAAAAAATTAATTGCTGGTATGAATGTCTGAGTTCCTTTCTCTGATCTAAGTAATTAAATACTGTTAAATAGAATTCTATTTCTTGAAATGACTTCACTTGCTTTTGAATTTTCTCATTAGCTACTATCTTACCATTTAGTAGTTGTGCAAGATCATTATGGTGTGAAAGTAGAATAGAGGATTTAAATCTATATTGCTTCTTTTGAGAACGACTGAGCTATTGAGACTCCTTTAAAAGCTGGGACTAGAGAAGGGAAGAAATACAGAAAATAATGTGAATATTTGGCTGAAGATGATGTTTTACTGTCAAACTAAACAGATAGCAAGGAACAGATCAGCCTGTAATGGTCTAGCAAGGGGTCTTTATATTTTGTTGCTGAGATGAGGTGTAGTGGAGGGAAGGTCACGTTTGTTATCTCTATGGGCAAGGCAAAGAAAAGGGTCCTCATTTTGGTTAATAATTCATGTATACATCTACACATCCTACATATATATTGTGTCTGATGTGTTTTCTCTCTCTTTTGGCACCAATAACCCATAGAGCATTCTCTGAACTCTTGATTTCCAGTGGTGCGAGAGGCTTTCCAAGCAGTACCACCCTATCGCCGCCTTTTAGACGCCGAAGAATAAAGTGTCACCACCAGCTCAACACTTGAGTTATTCTCTGGGCCTGTCATTCTCAGCACTGATTCCTCACTTCCAGGAACATTGCAGATCTATGATACAAAGTCGTTTTCTTCAGTGCCTGTGTCCTAAGCTGAATGGTTCCTCTGCGCGCCTTGTTCAGTAAATGAAGCTGCTCATGCTTTAAAGGCAAATTGGAGCTGTCATCTCTGTGTTTACCCTCCCTGTCTGCTGGGTTCCTTGATTTCTGATCTGCCTTGTCAGGGCAAAGCTATTCCTGCTGCGATGACTTGGCACCGCGTGCCCTGGTTATTTTGTCGCACAAGGAGAGAAAAGGGAGGAGATATATCTCACTCCAAAATGTTGACCCAATCTTTTATTCCCTTAAGGTTGCCTTATCTTCCTGGAGATTGTCTGCAAGTGATTTGCTTTTTCTCTTTATACCAGGGTAGACAGTAGGCCAGTCTGTCAAGAGTTTTAAAGTCCATTTAATGAGGAGATGAAATGGTTGATTCCTCAGAGTAAAAGTCCAGAGAAAGCAGTCAGTGGTGCTCAGAGAGCCACAGCTCAGGGGCTTCAGGTCAATCTGTTGGGTTTTTCTTGTTTGTTCTGTGTTTTGTTGTTTTTTTTCCCCCTCTTCCTTTCCCTTTTATGAGTGTACTGAGTTAATTTATGAGCTGATATAAACTTCTAGCACTCCCTAGGACAAGGAGTTCCACAACCTTTGATGATAACTTAACATATACGTTTTTTTTATTTGACACTTTTTTTCCATAAGATTGTTTCGCTTTATCCATGATATTTCAGGTTTTCTGGGCTATATTCTATTTCCCCTCACTGTCTTTTTCTGCATAATGAAGATTTTTAATCTATTTAGTTCTTTTTTGAAGTCCTTGATCGTCCTTGTTGCCACCATGTATTTCTCAGTTCTGCAATTTTTCTTTGTAGAATAGTGATGGCCAAATAGAATTCGTGATATGGATTTATAATGGCATAATGGTGTTTCCTGTTTTGTTCTATTTCCTTGTCAGAATAATTCCTCACTTTATTTTTGGTTGCTACTCTGTGTTAAGCTGGCATTTACATAAAGCTATTATAATTCACAGATTGCATTCCTGGGTATTAATAACCAATTCCAGAGTCTGTCGTTGTGCATGTAGTCAGGATCCTGGTCCTTTTTCCTGTTTTTTTAATCACTTTACATTTATCAAAATTGAATTTCATCTATCTTTTTCATAGCCATTTTAAGAACTTCCAAGCAATTCTGCTCTATGGTTCTTGTTTGGTTGGAAGGGAGAAGGGAGAAACAGCTAAACAATGGGATTATATGGGTTGGAATTCTGCACTTCGATAGATGTTGTATTTAGTCCTGTGATCAGATAATTTATTGTCAGTAACTAAGTAAAAGTAAAATAAACCAATAAAGCTTGAGCTATTTATGTTTTGTTTAAATAGAAGGGTATAGTGGATCAGGGAGGCAGCGTGAGACACAGAAGCAAGACTGGAACTTGTAGCATCACCAGAAACCTGATGCATTCTTGAGAAGTAATGAATAGACGCCCAAGAAGATTTGCTATAACACTGTTGAAAATGGACTTTTTCAGGCTATCAAAGACATAGTAAAATGCGTTGCTACCCAACAAGCCCCCACAAAGTGCTAGACCTGAGAGCAAGACCAAAGTAAAAGATCTACCCTGGAAGGACATGGTACAAAGGAGATAAAATTGTTTATAAATCCTTTTCATTTTGTTTCTGTCTTTCTGAATTTTCTTTTTGTAATGGCCGAGCTGTGTTCTAGGAAAATCTAGTTATACTGATTAAAAGCCGTTGTAGTATTTTTTTGCTTACTTAATTGAAAGAAAAACTACAAGTAGATCCATCCTGACGTAGTGGTGGATATAGGGCCCAATTGCAATCACAGTGAAGAATCTGAGAAATTCTCTCAATCTGTTAGGAATTGCACATGCAGTCTGGACTAGCCACTAATTTTATTGGAACTGTCCTGTGTCCACTTGTGGTCATATCACAGATATCAGCAGCAAATTAAAAAAAAAATTCTAAAGGGTTTTAGAATAGTGACTGTAGAAGTTCTAACTAGTATAGATAATATGTCCGTATGTATGATAACTGACTGATAAAAATTAGAACACTGCAAATTTGGTTTGTCATTTTTTCTTTTCCTTTTTTTTTTTTTGCTTTCCCCCACCATGTTTCAGGTGTTGGTTCATAACACAAATCTCAGGAAATTCTTGTTTTTAAAAGTATGATTTTAGGGCCTTTGAAAAGCACAATATTCTTGAAGGGCCATTTATGTTTTGTAGGTGTCGCAGGTAAAGTTGGTTTGGACTCCAAATTAACGCTAAAAGGAGAACACAATTACATCTCAGACAAAAAGGAATTAATAAGTAATGAAATATATGAATAGGGAAATAATAGCAGTAGTAGACTCTCATTTGTCCTTGGGATGATTGGTCCCTTCCTCTTACAGTTCTTTCATTAAAGAGATGGGGAAAAGAAATGTTTAACTATGAATACTACACAAAAAGAAACAAATATGGACTGATGATAATATATTAGATATTATGTTGCACACTAGACTATATTATGTTACACACTAGAGTATTAATAGAATTACTGCGTAGACTAGAAGCAACCACATCTATTCTGCTCTCAGACATTAGAAATCTGGAGCTGCAGTGATAAGAATTATTTAAAAAAAAAAAAAAAGTATGGCACAGTGGAATTATGTGAAGACAAATAGGGAATTTAAAGAGTGGGATGTAAACATGTAATAAAAAGCAAGTGAACAACACCACAATAGCCACAAGGGACAAGCTTAGAGTGCTTTGTACGTGGCAGCAGAACAAGCAATAGGATGCTGTGGATTAGTGAGTACAGGAGAATCACCCGTTGATGAGATATTTGAATATACAAACCTCAAAACTACTCAAGCTTAAAGAATGAACACACCATGATCAGGGACGAATGATGATATTGGATACTTTCTATGCCTGTGCGATGAAGCGAAACAATAATGATATTTGCCGCTGTTGAATTATCATCTTTGTTTTCTTCAGTTCAACTGTCAGGACCCTGGTAAAACCCAAGAATGTTCATGCATTTTTTTGATGGCTGGCAACACACACTGAACTTATTGAAGATGTGGGTGTGAGCCAAATAAAATAAACTTGCTGTCTTGAAAACAGGTTTTTTTTCATAGTGCTATATGAAGGTAGAAACTTAGTGGTATGGTTAGGAAATTAGCTACAATGCGAGTAACTTTTTATGCTGCTGCTCCCTATGTGTAATGTAAATATCAGCTGTCACTAGGTTATCTTTCCATCTCTTGCTTCTGTAAGTTATCCCTTCAGCTAAAGCTGGAGGAACATTGCTTAAAGAAACCCAAACCCTCCCATGTTCATTCTTCACATAAACTAATTTTCTGTATTTTATGGCTAGTTTTAAAGAAATAGTGGATTGTACCAGTCAGTACCAGTGGTTTCCAGCCATACAGGTTATGTTGCCATGGAGCATAAATCTCTAGATGTCACTGGCCTGTCTGACATTTGTAATTAGTGGGAACTCTTAAATCTACATGCTTCCTGTCTTAATGGAAAGTAGTGTTCTAGATTGTATACAGAGTATGCTCCCTGCTAGAGTTCAAAGGTTCTGGAATTCAGTCAGATAAAAGCTGTATTTAATTATTACTAGAGGGTGTGAATCGGCTTCTCTGGAAACCTGGTTATTTGTTGGGTACCATAAAATGACCTTCACAGTGTTCCCATGGCTGCACAGAATTTCTGAAATGAAGCCACAACCCATCCTTTGCTCTTGTTTCGTCAAGTTGGTTTTTTATGTCTTGTGATGCTTTTCAGGTTAAGCAGCAAGATTTGTCGGGTGCAATACAGTAATAGTTTTATATTCTGGTTGAATCCAAGGATTCCCTCTATAAAACTTTACCCAGTGCATTTGCATGGCTTGCTGGAAAGAAGAGATACAATTAGTGTAATCACTCTATCTTTTAATGAAGTCAGTCCTGTTTAAAGTAATCCTTACCTCTGAGGCAGTGAAGTTTAGAATTTAAAATAAGCAGCAATAGAAAATCCGTCTCAAGTCCTTGTGAATTGTTTCTCGTAAATATTTTCCCTAGTTAGAAGTATTGTAAAAGGTGGTGTGTTGTTTCTTTTTTTTCCTGTTAAGAACTTGTTTGATTTCTGCTTCACTCACTGGATTTTGCTATGGATAGCTTGACCTGGACTGAGGAGTCCGTTACAGTAATTTATTTTTTTTAATTGATTTATAAAGCTACCTTGATTGAAAAGCTATAAATCTGTGATTCCAAAAGTAATTTTGTAACCTTTGCATAGTACTTTGTTAACAGTTTCAAGAGCCTACTTTTCCCGTTGTTTTGTGGGAGTTCGATGTTGGATTTGACAGCCTTACTCTGAGGTCATTTAGTCTTTCGATTTTAAACAAAGGCACAAGGTTTTTTTCTGCTCTTCTGCAATGTCTTCAGTACTCCACATTTGAAGGAAAAGTAAGAAAAAATCAAAATTAGTTCTCTGATTGTTTGCATTACTTATTTCCTTTTGAATAAAGAACTACTCTGAATAGGAAGCACAGATTATTATCTTTATTTATCTTTATTATCTTTAATTAACTTAACTTGTTTGAGAATATGATGGTGATATGATTCTTATGCCACATTGTGTTTCAGTATTTCTGGTCTAATGAAACTACAGCAAACCCCATAAACACGCAGTTGGGAAGATAAAAGTTTTTGCATACCATCATGGATGGATATCTATGCATTGTACTTTATTTACAACATTAATCAGCTTAAGAATAATATCAGGAAAAGGTTCAGTAACAAGAACTCAAGCAGAATTAAGCAATTTACTTCTTATTCTTAAAATTTATTTCCATCATTATGGATTTTTACTTTGTCCTGTTTTTGGATTAGTGAAACAGTGGTAAATAATTGTGGAATGGTACTTGTGGCTTCTGTCACAACGTGAGTCCTATTCGGAATGGATTTACTAGGGACAGAGCAACTTTAATACGTTTAAAGAAAAAGCAGATTTAATGAACACAAGGTGAGGTGATACATTTCTCTAAGGTTCTTAGGAATTTCTCGGAGCCAGTTGATGAACAGACTGACAAATGCAGATACGAGCAACAAGACTGTCTGCATTGAGAAATTGGTGGGAATGTTCAGAAAAGCTATTAATGGCCTTTAATATCAATTGCCAAGGAAAATGTCAACTGTGGTCCCTCAGGGCTTTATTTGAAAACAATCCAGTTTAATGTATTAATTATTTAGCTGGAAAATGGCACAGCTCCTTCTCCGTAGAGTTTACAAGGGCAAGGGGAGACTTGTCATCCAGTATGTCCCCATGAAATTGTACAAGCTTTGGGCTGATTTTGGCTGTAGTTCACATAACTAAAAGCTTCTGTTCAATGAAGGAAAATTGCGTTGTATCTGTAGGAGCAACAGCGAAAACCTCTTAATTAAAATAATTATTAGTTAGATAATCTAAAGCTTAATGAAGGAGAGACTTGTAAAAGTGATACTAACAGTATTGCGATTGTACTGAAACTAATAGGGAAACAGTCTTCTTAAATAGTCAGCAAAACAAAAAAAGTGCAAAAAACCCAAAGATTTGACTCTCCATAGGAAAAAAAAAAAGAAGTAAATTGTTGCACTTGAAGGTATCAATGGTTGATCTTGTGGAACAAAGAGATCTCTCTCAAATGAAGAAAAGCTGCAAAGCAATACAGAGGTAATGTTAATTGTAGTTTACAAGTATGAGAAATTGTAAATAGGATACTCTCAGTGAAAGGATGACCCATACATGCAGAAGCTTGCAAAGTCATGATTAGTGTCGAATTTAAGATCTCTTTTTGAAGAACTGTTGGAATATGAATTATAAATTCTCTGTTGCCAGGGGACCAGACATGTTAATTTAAACCAAGGATGCTTAATATAATACTTCTCCACTCTTGTAAAATATAAACTAGTATTGCCAATGCCAGTTTAACACTGTGAATGAAAAATAACAAGAGGGTAAACAGATTTACTGAATAAAGTTGTTTTTGGTTTTTTTTCTGCAAGACGTGAGATTAATGTTTGTGTTATGAAGGAACAGAACTTGGAAAAAAGTTACAGTTTAATTACTAAAAATGAGGGTAATTTGTGTAAATTGATCAAATCTACAGTAATCTAAATATCTTATAAAGATATTACTTTGCTGTATGCAGGAATTTGCATTCACTTTGAGGGGAATATGATAGAGAATGCAGACCATAGGATTCCACACCAAGGACCTGATTTAAAATAATTTGGTTTTGCTGGGCTTGCAATGTGACCCTACGTGAACCAGCATCCCAGCAGCAGTGAGCACAGAGGCTTTGATCACGTCCAGAACTCTGTGAGAAGACTTTTATTAGGAGGCACTGAAGAGTTGTGTGAATACAGAGCGATTTGTGCAAAAATCTTCGGTTGTACAGAAGTGACTTGGCAATCTTTTGCTGGGGCTTGGGCTCCTTTTTGGTGCAGATTCCTTTAAATCTTTAGTTTTACTGAGCATTTGAAAAAAAAACCCCAACAAACTCCCCTACCTTGACAGTAAAAGTTATTTAGTGGACAAAAGCATGCTCTTATGAATAATGCAAGATAAATTATTTGAATATAGGAGTGTTATGTATGGCTGTTTAAAACAGTTAAGCATTTTCATTGCTTTCTCATTTGGAGTAAATTACCTTTCACAACAAACAATTCTACTCCTAGTGTTTGTTAGAGCAAAAAAATACACATCTCCCCCTATTTTTCATCCTTCTCACTGATAGCCTTCCCCAAATCACCAGGTTAAACATGGAGAACCAACTATTAGGTTTTGTAGGTGTTTTAAGAACTGCGTATTGTATCTGACATCCACCTAGAGTGAGGATCTTCTGCGTAGTAAACTCCACCTGAGAGTTGAATTCATAGTCCAGCTTCTTGTCCCTGGTGTCCTCAGATTGTCCTCAGGTGGGGTTGTCCTGTGCAGGGACAAGACTTGGACTTGATGGTCCTTGTGGGTCCCTCCCAGTTCAGGGCATTCTATGATTCTATTCTATGATCCATATAATTTGTCTAAATCTTGGAAAATGTCCCTCTGAGGGACTGGATGCAGCTCAAAGGTGTGCGGGGCCAAATGGAATGTAGGTGTGTAGAACCACGGCCACAAACAGGTATTTGATCCATAGCTATAGATGCATGAGACTTTAAAGTAGAAATTTTTTTGTAAGCCGTATAGTAGGTAAAAACTTGGGCATTGCACACGACTAGGATTTGCACAGGATTTTGAAGCGTATTTTCACTGTTTTTAATGAAAGCAGAAAAGGAAGCAGGTTGTGTGGGTGGGTGTAGGTGGAACCTTTCTGTTCCGCTGACCCTTAGGCCGCAATTTGCACCTTCCCTGTGAGTTCTTCGCGGCCTCTTTGATTTTGGAAGGCAGTGTTCTTTCCAGGCTCAGTCAGGTCTTGGTGTAGGCAGTTGCCTCCAAGACTGAGCTTGTTAATACGACTGAAAAGCGTGAATGACTCAGTCAATGCCTTTTTATAGCTTTCCTGTTTCTGTGTCAGGGCACTTCATGGTCACCATCACACTAGCTTTGTTACCAAGGAAATCCTCCCCTTGCCAAAGCCTTTTTCCTCCTTACTTAATGGTTTATTGGCTGGAAGTCTGGGTTTCTATAATGGGCTGCTTCCATTTAAAAACTTTGTTTGGTTGAGGCTGGACCAGAATCTCAACCTGCTGTGGAGGTGGAGGGTTAGCAGAAGGGGAGAAGGTTGTGAATCCAAAAGGAAGCTGAGAGCTTAGAAAAGCTCACATTAAAAAAGTCTGCGCATGGTGAAGCTTGAGAGTAGGGCCTAAAGTTTATTTTGGATTTCTTTTTTTTTTTTTTTTTTTTCCTGCCTAAGTTTTGGGAAAGGAGAGAGAAGAAAAACAAAATAAACAAGTACGTCAAAAACTTGTTGCTCAAACACGTGGAGACAGATACTCCTCCAAACCATGCTGCTCAGTCTTTTCCTCCCTCCCTCCCTTCCTTCCTCTTTTATTTTCTATTTTCTCTTTCTCTTTCTCTTTCTCTTTCTCTTTCTCTTTCTCTTTCTCTTTCTCTTT
>VWYH01005798.1:781738-843677 GCA_013399365.1 Pampusana beccarii
TTTTTCTTTTTCTTTTTCTTTTTCTTTTTCTTTTTCTTTTTCTTTTTCTTTTTCTTTTTCTTTTTCTTTTTCTTTTTCTTTTTTCTTTTTTCTGGTCCAGCCTCGGATCATTTCTGTGCTCCTCTGCCCCTCTCCAGCAGGTCCCTGTGTGTCCTGTGCTGAGGACCCAGAGCTGGACCAGCTCAGAAAAGCTGCAATAAGATCTCCCAGAGCTTTTCCTCTCCAAGGTGGACACCCTGCAGAGCTGGTCCTGGCCTCTTCTTCACCTCTACTGCCACATTCAGAGCTTTGCTCATTGCCGGTGCTGTCATGGATGTGGCTCTGAAGGAACTGAAAACTCATTTTTCTGCTGTAGGATTAGTTAGTGTTCAACCAGGTTATGTTCTTGATGGAATTTACAGCACTGTTACAAAATGCAAAGGAAAGAAACATGCAGAGAGAGCTGAACTGGCCCCTCAGCACTGGAAGGTTAGATTGGTTCAAAGCATGTGGAAGTGCCCCATTAGTTTGAACATCTGGACTGCATATAAATCTCTTGAAGTATTAGGATTATTATAAATTTAATATTTGGAAACAAGGGCTAAATTATTACTATTTTGCCTCCTCTCATCTTCCTGTTTTTTTTCTACCTTGTTGGACATCTTTCTTTCTCAGTTAAGAAACTTCTAATTTTTTTTTGACTTCCAGTAGCAAATATACTGTTGGAAGTACAGAACTGTGCTGCCGATATTGCCGGTCTAGTATCGGCACCAGATTAATCCCACAGATTTGTTATAAATGAGCTAGTATGGTTTTTTTGTTTTTTTTTTTTTTTTTTTTTTCTTTATTCAGTATGAAATGTTTAGCATCTGTCTTTCATGTCTGCAATGTTCTGCATTGTAGATGTGAACTGGACTAACAAACTGTGGCTTGTTCCAGGCTGGCAATGCTTGTATTTTAAAAAAAGAAAGTCAGTTTCCCTCAGGAAATGTTGCTTTTGCTCATGTAGAATTAAAATATTTTTACTGTTGCATTTAAGTTGCAGCATAGAAAGAACATGCGCTGTCACTTGTGAGCATTTTGTGACCATCAGAATGTGTGTTTGTGTGAGTGGCCAGGAAAGTGGGATATTTGTGGAGAAAAACTATATGATAGTGCAATAGACAAACAAGTAATTCCACATACAGAATATTTTGGGCTTGTAGAAGGTTCCAAATAGTAACATTCTGCTGTTTGAAAAGTTTGGTGATAAAGGTGGTTGTGGGGTTAGATTTTTGGCGCCTGACGTGTTAACGAAGAATTCCAATGGCACAGTTAGATTTTGGCTCTTGCTTAGGAATCCCCGCTAATGGATTGTCAATTAAAATAAATACTTATTTTCTTTACAGACAGACCTTGAAGGCAGACTGCCTAAACAGATGTTCACATTAAACAACAGTTACCAGACTCAGTAGAGACATTTCTGGTTTACTTTACTTAGGAAAATCTAAAAGCTTAAATCAAGAGATGGACATACTTTGGCGCATGTTCTAAGATGAAAAAGTACAGTTAGGCAACAGAATGAATTAAATACATTATTGAAAAAGTGTGGAGCTAGCTTCAGTCTTAGGACTGCGATCATCTATATACTTCTCTAGAAGTATTATTACCAGTGCTATTAACTTACTTTCAAATATGAACTTAATAGTCGCACGTGTCCTCTTGGTAATATATGTGAATATATGTGAATATATGCGCATATATGTGAACAGCAGAGAATAAGTTTCACTAAAACTTTCTGCTCAATATGTTTTCTTAACTCTGCAGTCATTAAAACACCATGTGAATTTTAATTCAATGAGATTTACCCCGAAGAACAGTCAGTACATGTTTGTAAGTTATAGAACTCGGATGAGAAACCTAATTTCACATTTTGAAGAAAAAATGGATTATTGTCCAAGTATGTTGTAGGGTGTTTAAAAAAAATGATGATAAGTTGCAAACTCCAGGGGAAAGCAAAAAAATTAAGCTACTTAAGAAAATAGTGGAGAACGTTCTAGTCTAGAAGGTAATAGGGAAAGAGATCTGTGTTACTTATGGCTACTACTTTGTTCTTTCTATCATAAGCACTTTTATGTTTAAATGAAAAATGTTATGGGATGTTGTTATTCTCTGCTCACATGGCTTTGCTTCCTCACAGGTACTGCAGAACCACAACTATTGTGTAAGCTATGAAGCAGTTTATGTTTTCAGTGAAGTACTAGGAGTAATTGTGTGGGGAATATTTGGTCGAATAATCATAAGAACTGGTTGGCATCCTTTATCCAACCGAGCAGTCTCCATTCACCTGTCCAGTCTAGGAAGATTGTTGTAGAAATGGCAAGGTAGAAATATTCCATTTTTTCATATTTATACACTTGGGCAGGTAACTTCTTCTTAGTCTTTTGTGATTTAAAATTGCAACTATGACACCAGCTGGAGGAATGTTGAGGAAAATTCACTAATTTGACTTTTAAATTTTACATATTTGCTTTTGTGGCATAGATTTTACCACAAATGAAAAACTTTCTTATAGGCTTTAAATGAGGCTTTTTCTCATATGCATCCTTTTTATAGTTGAAAGCATTGCTCACCCTTTCATGTTGGATTTTGAAGAATATTTTTTTTGTATTTCTTAAGGTTGAAACCGGGGCAGTATTCTGATTGAATCGAGTGATCATCCAGGTTGTCTTTTGTGTCGCCTGTACAATTGCTATCCACTGAAATTTGCTTTTGTAGGGTTTGGAGTGTGTTACAGCTCTGAAAATATTTTTGTATAATGAGTGGTGTATGTTTGAGTACTCATGTTAATAGTGAGGAAAAGCATGTTTACTAAAAACACATTGACACATTTTAAATTATCATAACTCATAAATTATTGACTAGAATAATTGTCTATTTAAAGCTTATTTTTTTAATACAGAGACCAACTCAGTAGCAACCATCTTTATATAGAAAAGAAATGGGTTCTGAAAGACAATTGAACATTGTAAGTTGGAAACGTGAGAAAAACTCCCACATTAACCATATTTAAAGGAACTATAAACTTTTTAATCATTTTCTTTGATAACATGTGCAGGTGTTTTCAGCATTGTAAAACCTGAAACCTCATGAGCTTTTTCAGAAGAGTGAAAACTGAATAATAGCAATTTTATCACACACTAGATATTGTCAGATAATTCTACTACCAAATGTTTGCAAATGAGAGGAGGTAGAGGGCTGTTCTTATATGTGATTTTATAAATACATTGATTAGGGAGTTCTGATACGCCTCTCTTTTTGGGCAAGTATTTTAAGTGACTAAATCTTTTGCAGATTGTGAATGAATGTTGTTTAGACTTACTAGACTGTAATTAGTCAAGACGTTCTCCTTAATAAAGCAGTAGAACTTATTTTGTGTATACTAGATGATGTTGCTAAGTACTGAATATGTACCTGATTGAATTAAGCTTTATGAAGAGGATTGTTATTCAAGGAGCAATAGCTGAACTTCTTTTGATGGTTTTCACTGATTTGCATTGTGGCATTTTATTTTATTTTATTTATTTTTATTACTGAAATTAGCTTGTCAGTTAAATGTAGTTTTCTAGAAAAAATAGTTTTAAACATTTGGGATATTATATACAGAGGACTTGATTTGGATCTCATGCAGTGTGATGATATATTATTGGTTTGTCTTTCCTTTCTAGAGTTCCCATGGTGTTCTAGGTATATTGGGCTTTTTTTGTTTTAAAATAAAGCAAAATATTTAAGCCAGAATTATTTAAAATGAGCTTTTTTTCATCAAATTTTTCTATCCTTTTTTTTTTTTTTTTTTTTTTTTTTTTTTTTTTTTCTTTATATTTTTTTTTTTTTTTTTTTTTTTTTTTATGGACAAGCTAGTTTATATGTGTCACTAAATAGTTATATCACTTTCCAGCTCTATGGGGTGCATTGTATGTCTCTCACAACGTGGTAACTGCATCTGGAATTTTAAAAATGAAGTCAACTGTCTTGAAAATTTCATGAAATGGTGAATAAAATGCCAGCAACTTGCTGTTGCCTTTGCTTTAGGCCCTGATTAAGATTTTAAGCCTCAGATGGTCTGGAGAATCCTTTTTGTTTTTAAAGGAGTACTGCCATTTTTGGTGCAAAATTAAAAAATCCTGAATACTGTGGGGAACTTTTACTCAAAAAGATGAACAGAATGATTGAATTTGCTACATTCCGTGTGTCAGCAGGTTGACCTTGACTGGCTGCCAGGTGCCCACAAGTCGCTTTCTCACTTCCCCTCCTCAACAGGAGAAGGGGAGACCCTCATGGGTGGCGATAAAGACAAGGAGATCACTTACCAGTTACTGTCATGGGCAAAATAGACTTGATTTGAGGAAAATGAAATGGGGTTGCAGTCAGTTCATAATGCTTCATCTCTGCTGCTCCTTCCTAACACTTTTCCTCCACTCCAGTGTGGGTCCCCTCCATGGGCTTCAATCCTTCAGGATAGTCTCTCCATGGGATGTAGTTCCTTCAGGACATCTCCTTCTGCTGCTATGTTGGGTCCTTCATCATTTCCAGTAATATGTGCTCTGATGTGGTCTTTCATGGACTGCAGGGAAATACCTAGAATATCCTGAGCTGGAATGGACCCACAAAGATCATTGAGCCCAAGTCCTGTCCCTGCACAGGGCAACTCCACAGTTCACACCACGTGTCTGAGAACGTTGTCCAGTCTGTTCTTGAACACTGTCAGGCTTGGGGCCGTGACACCTCCCTGGGGAGCCTGGTCCAGTGTCCAGCACCCTCTGGGTGAAGAACCTTCTCCTCATGTCCAACCTAAACCTTCCCTGGCACATCTTCCTGCCATTCCCTTGGGTTCTGTCATTGGTCATTAAAAAGAAGATTTTGGCACCTACACTTCCTCCTCCCCTTGTGAGGAAGCTGTAACCACGATGAGGTCTCCTCTTAGTCTCCTCTTCTCCATGGGCTTCAGTCCTTCAGGATAAACTCTCCATGGGATGCAGTTCCTTCAAGACATGTCCTTCTGCTGACATGTTGGGTCCTCCATCCTCTGCAGTAATATCTGCTCTGATGTGGTCTTTCATGGACTGCAGGTGCTTCACTGTGGTCTTCTCCATTTCTGCTCTGGCACCTGGAGCACCTCCTCCCTCTTCTCCTTCTCTCACCTTGGGGTTTGCAGGATTGTCGCTCCCGCTTTCTCTACCTCACACTTCTAGGCAACATTTTTTGCTTTCTTAAATGTGTTTTTCCAGAAGGGTCACCAGCATCAGGTGTCTCCTGTGATGGGTCCATGCTGTGCCCAACATGGGGCAGTCCCTGGCCTCTTCTCACAGAGCCCACCTTGCACCCCCCCCTCTCCAAAACCTTGCCTTGTACACCCAATGCAGCATATGTATCTGGTCCTAAGTGGTATATGAGAGAAAAAAAATCTGAATATAAGTGTTCAAGCACTCAGTGGACATGACCGTGGTGTATCTGGGAGCTCTCAGGAGTAGAGGAGCTCTAGCAAGATTATGGAGAACATTGTATATGTGAACGGGAATGGCACATACGCTATTCTCTAAACAAATTACAGGGAGTATTTGGATGTTATACTAATAATTTTAATGGATGCTGTGTAATTTTGTCTGTTCTAGGGAGTATGACTTCTGCAACATCACCTATCATTTTGAAATGGGACCCCAAAAGTTTGGAAATCAGGACTCTCACAGTAGAGAGACTGTTGGAGCCACTTGTTACCCAGGCAAGTATCTTCGGTTTGTTTTTCTTCTTTCAGTCTGAAGCTGTATTTACTCATTTTACATTAATTAACTTAATAACCTTTGATAATAAAAACTTGAACAGTTTTTGTTTGTGATCTCTAGTGGAAAGCTCTGTTCAAACAAGTTTAGAAGTTCTTGTTCTGAATAATTTATAGTCCCAAAGTATGAGCATGAATACAGTAGCAACAACTATTTACTTATGTTTGTCTTTTAAAAGCAGCTTAGAAATTTATGAAGCACTCAATTTAAGACAGGGATCTGATTTCCCACTCTTCGTTTGTTGTTATATATTCAAAACAAACAAAACCAACCAAATTAAATAAACTATTAAAACCTGTTTCATTTTATGCTGCTGTGGGTTAAGAGTGTATATTCAACCAGTTGTCTTTCAACTGAGTAAAATTTGCTAAAAGAAGTTAAAACATTTGTCCAGTGGCCTAAAAAGGGCCAAATAAAAGTGATTCTAGGTAATGTGTATAATGTGATATTAGTGGTATCCAGCTTTTAACCAGGTAGACCAGTTTCTTTACTCTCAGAGAAAATCTTTCAATTATCTATGTGTATCATGTTTCCCGTGTCTGTACGAATTCACATGTGCTGTGAGCGCATGGATGGGGCAGGAGCTTTGTGGTCCAGAGAAATCCAGCAGTAGACATCAAACTTCTGTCACAATCAGTGCCGTTTGCCGAATTTGTGGCCTCGTTCCTTTATTTTCCCGAGTTACCATTAAAAACGGGAAGCCGGTTACATAATTTTATCTTAGTAAGGTTCAAGATGGGTAGCTCCATTGTTTAAAATACACACACAAGTCACTTTTCTTCTAGGAATGCTCATTATATTAAAAATGAATGCCAGCTAAGCCCATCTGTCCGTCCACCTGTTTCTAACAATTTTCTTGTACGCGTTGTGGATCTTGAGACTGCTCTGCTGGGTAGAAATGTAGGATTTCTGTTGAGTGTGAGACCAGACTTGGTGTTTTTGTTTTCACAATAAAAGAGAGATAAAATATAAATTGCTACTTCTTTAATTCCCCAAAGATGTTGTCTCTGTAAGGTTCCTATGCTCCTTACAGTGAGTCACTTTCCAATGAAATTACATCTATTATTTTAATTTGTTTTTTTTAAAAAAAAATACATTATCCTTCTACAAATTGTTCTGCATATGAAATTCTTCAACAACATACCCAACTTTACACCTTGAAGACAAAGAGATATGTTTCATGTAGCTGCTGCTAGCATGGCAATTAACTTTCATTATAAACCTTGATAATTTTGTTGATGATATGGAAGGTGGACTAAAATCCCAAACTCATTGTGGTGCCAACTGGAAATTACGTTACGAGCTCTCTGTTATTCTGATCCTGGTGTTGGCATAGGAAGCGAAGCTGCTGTGAACCATGATTTGTTGTGAAAAGAGCAAATTACTGAGTTTTCTGTGAGTGAATTTCTTTTTTTGCTTTGTTTTATTTTTTCCAACACCTTGCCCAGGAAAGAGAATATATTGGCCAAGAAGTGGGAATACCACTGTCAATTCTCAAGTGGTTTGAGTAACTTTTGGTTTAGCTAGATTTGTGTTTGATAGCACGTCTCAATAAATGTGAATAAAGAAATTACAAATTGAACTACAGGACATGGACTATTTCAGTGGTGGAAACTAAGGTGCCCAAGTTCTTACGTTTATATTTTGATGAGGAGAAATGTAGTTCTGTTTTAGAGGTCTGTCAAGAAGACTGAAGGAAAGAAGTGCTATCCAGAGGGGGCAGAAAAAGTTAGGCTATTGCTTTATTCAATATTTATGAATATTTCCATTCTGATTTCCTTGTTTTATAGGTCTCTAGGTGGGTTGGAGATATATATATAAAACAAACCACAAAACAAAAAACCCCACAAACAAACAAAACCCACAACGTTTCGAACACGTAATTTAATTTCTCGCATTGGAGAAATAAGTAGTTTTACTTACTTTATTGGATTCAAACTAGAGGAAAATATGTTTGACTAAAGCACATTTTTGTGAGCCACGCAAACATAATTACGAAAGCTTCAAGCGATGAGAAATGTGCTGCCTTCAAATTGTGTTTACCTGTTGCATTTTTAGCTTAAGTTATTCAGCTGCTCTTTCTGTTTTTTTCTCAGTTTAAAGGCTTTTTTTTTCAAATTTCAAAGCACTTCCCTTCCTAACTGGAAATGTAATTTCAAAGTTTATCTTGGCAAATAAATAAATGCATGGATATTGAATCCCTGTTCAGTTTCAGCTCTGAAGTCTACTGTAGATTCATAAGAGCTACTTAATGCACTTGAAGTTCTTCTGTAAGTCATTAAAAATAGGTCGCTGGACAGAAGAGGGACATTTAAACCCAGCAAACCGAACCAACCCAACAAACAAAAAAGCTGATGTGTCTTTGAGTGCAGCCCTATTTTGACCAGGAGTTTGGAGTAGATGATGTCCTGAGGTCAAAATTTGTCTGATTCTGTGTTTTCTAGCACCACCAAGACAAATCCATGATTTATTTTGGCATTCACACGTGAATATTTAGAGTATCCTCTTGTTCTCTAAGCTGTGTGTGATTGTGCAGAATGCCTGAAAAATCAGAATGGTTGTACACAAGTCTTTGGGCTCCATAAGAGCTGATCAAGCCTTTTATATATGTGTGCGTGGGGGGACTTAGAGTCTAAATTAAGTGTATATATAGGCATGAGTGACAAATTTTCAAATGATGGCACATCCACGAGTTTCTACTGAAATTTCGGGAAGTAATACAGAAATGTGGTGTGGATTTGGAAAGGTACACTTCAGTGAGTCAGGAGAATGGTGCATTAAAACGGAATTTCAGACAAGCTCATTAGTGTTCCAGATGAGTAAATATGGATAACCTATGAATTGTCTTAGAAATTATAAGACAGGAAGTTTGTCTGAGCTGGAGGCATTACCATTATTGAGATTTTGTAAGAAATGTGTGATTGAAAAATTGAACAGTATTTCCATTCTCAGCAATATTGAATTTAATAATTGAAATATGTTTCTTTGGCTTCAATGTCGCAATTACCTAAAAGTATGAAATAATTGTATTTATTGCTAGTTTTGCTTTCTGAGCGTTTATAACAGCTAATCTTTTTTACTATAAATCTTATAATTTTTAATTCTACGACATTTTTATAAGGAAAGGTGTAACTAATAGATATCCTCAAGGGTTCCTGCCTCTTATTCTCACCTTCATGCATAGTAACCAACATGAATGACAGTTTTATTTGTCAGGCTATGGATGGTTTTCATAAGAAAAAATAATTACATTTTTAAGAAGGGCTTAAGTGCCACTACCTGATATTTCATGTGTAGCTAGAAAATATCATTTGTGGAGACTCAAGGGATATTTTTTTGGTTTCTGGTGGTTTTGCATAGTAATTTAATGGAAATAAGAACTTTCAATACAAGTATATGTTAAGGTGAAAGAAACAGACAAAACCAACAAAACCTGGCAACATTAATGCAATTTCTTTTTGGAAAAAACAAAAAATACTCATGTGTGAATGCATGGAAGAAAGGATCAAGGAGCTGTGTATAATTTTTGAAGATAAGATTTGCTCTTTTGATGAGATTTCAATTTTCTAGTGTCAACCTGTGGTTCTTTTCGTTAGCTTTTTTCTATATATTTGAATAGCAGCGTGACTGTTTTACAAATGTGCTTTTATTACCAGAGCCATGCAGCAGTTGTACCTTTTAGAATCTCTAAATTTTTGGACTATTATGTATTACTACAGAATTTTATTAATAACACAAATAATGGTGAGTGTTCCCTTTGGAGGTTTTTCATGACTGATTATGTTTTCCTTCAGTTTGATCCATTTTTGTCCTTCTAGATTTGCAGTGAAGAGATAATTCTGAATTGCAGTGCATATTGTTTGTTTGTTTTCCCCCAATAAATTGAAGATGTCCATTACAGTAAGTTAGAATGGAACAATAGTATGTCATAAGGCAGATAAAAATAATTGATTAAGGGTTTTGTATTTTTTGTATATAGTATCACTCAGTAAAATTATGTCCCTATATCTATAAAATAAGTCATTAGATAGAATTCCAAATAACTAGTGCAACTTATTTAGAAAATTGTAATAATTATGGTTAATGTTACAGTTCATGGTCTTGTGCCTAATCTAATCCCTTGTGCAGTGTATTTGGAAAATGGACCAACTTCTATATTGCCATGAGAAAAAAAAATATATTCCCAACCATTCCAGTCAGTTGGATATAATTGATATTTAGTGAACCTTGTTTTTATTGCATTTGAACCCTAAATCTGGTGTGCTAACTAATCTCTGTAGGAAATATATTATTGATTTCTATTGTCTATTTCTATTGTCAGGGAGCTACATCTGGACCACATTATGTATGTACACAGACCACTTTCCTTTTGGGGGGTTTGTGGATGTGTATGCATGTTTCCAAAAATGTTGAGAAAAGCTGAGTACCTGGTAATGGAGAACTGGATGCCTGATACTCTTTTAGTAATTGTGCGGAATTTTTGAGCAATTTTTCTATTTGAGAACTGGATTCAGCTGAAGTCATCTTCAAGTTGGACCTAAGGGAAACTGAATTATAAAGGCTTATTTTTTGATAATTCGAGCTCAATTCAGCTGTATGATAAGTTTTTTTGTTGTTTTTTTTTCCTCGAACGGGACTATTTTCCTGATTATGAAGTTAATATCTGTTTAAGCTCTGCTTCTATCAGAACACTCATAGATCTGCGGTGTTTCTGGGAGTGCAGAAGGTCGAACTGTGCATGACTAATTAACTGATTGCCATTTGCATCAGGGAGTTGAAGCCAAATCCTATTAGAAGATGAATACGGAATTTTTCTTTTCTAACTGAAAGTGAATTTTAAACAATATTTATGAAGTCATTCTTTTGGACAGGAATAGAGCAATAGAATCATAGAATGTCCTGAGTTGGAAGGGACCCACAAGGATCATGGAGTCCAACTCCTGTCCCTGCACAGGACAACCCCACGGTTCACACCATGTGTCTGGGGCCTTTATCCAGTCTCTTCTTGGACACTGTCGGGCTTGGCGCTGTGACTACCTCCTTTCTGCAACGTTATGCTATGTATGACTTAAAATAATTTCTGAATGACAAACTAGCAGGTATGTATTTCCTTCAGGGCATTTTTTTCATCCATTAGATTCTGCAAGAAACATCTGCTGCATTCTGGCCATCATAGTTTCTTTTTGTAGATTCACTAACATCTGCACCTTTCTGCCAGCACTAACTGTGATCTTCTTAGTACAGAGACTTTTTTTGCTGGCTAAGAGAACCTTTAGCTAAATTTTATCTTTTCTATTTTTACTCTCCCTCGCTTGAAAGCTGCAGATTATTTATAGTATGCGGTGCCCTGTAAGGTCTGGACCTTGTCAGTCTATGCCTCCCAGTGATTTTATTCACTGTTTAAAAGTGTTTATGTATATTTGTACTTCAGAGTTTATGCATATGCACGTTAACATTTGCTGGGGGCAGAGTGAAGACTCAGAGGGCTTTAAATCTCATCCATTATTCCCATGTTCTGTTTTTATTCAATAATGGTGCTTAAACTCAGAGCAATGCAATACGATAGCTACTTTTTATTCTCTTCTACCACATGGCCGTATGGAGAGATGGTGAGAAAATATTTTATTGATGTATCATAGCTGGAAATGCAAGTTATGCTGAGAGTATCATAGGTGTGCTGTAAATGGTGACTGAAAAAGCTTATGGTCAGAATGAACCTACTCTAGTGTGTAATTATTTGTATTAAATTTTCCATTGCTTGAGAAAATCTTCCATCTTGTTCATCCTTAGCAAATTATGGGTCATTCAGGGTTACCAGACAGTGTTTTTTACTTTATGTGGTATGGACAAAACATTTTCATCACAGTTTAACTTAAATAAAGCATTTACTGCTTTGACTCTTGAGTCGGACAGATAGTCTGACCTTACGAAGCAAGTTTGCTGTGTTTGGTATGAGTATACCCAAGTGCAGTGAGAAAATCCTGAGAAGAAATTTGTTGGATGTCTTTGCAAACATGGTGAATATATAAATGATCCAACTTGCTGCAGTTGTGTACATTGTGTCATGGCCTTGGCTATTATATGAGCAGAAGATAGATGCTCTTTCCCATCTACAGAGCTGATCTCATGAATTGAGATCATAGAATCACAGAACGGTTGGGCTTGAAGGGACCTCTGGAGGTCATCTAGTCCAACTTACCTGCTAAAGCAGGTTCACCTAGAGTAGGTCCATCCATGTTTTTGAAGTTGGACTCTGCATTCAGGCTTCTATCATCTTCTCATCAAAGCCAAACCAAAAGAAGAAACCGTCTTCATCCTGTCTACTGAAATAGAAAACCTGGAGTTCTGAAAGTTGTCCGACCATTTTCCTAACCATATTATTTTCTCACATGTGGTTTTCTTGCAACTGTTTCGTGAAAGAATTTTCAGAAAATTATCACAGAATCACAGATCACAGAATGGTTGGGGTTGGAGGGACCTCTGGAGATCGTCCAGTCCAACCTCCCTGCTAAAGCAGGGTCACCAGAGCAGATCACACAGGATCGTGTCCAGGCAGGTTTGAATGTCTCCAGAGGAGAAGACTCCACAACCTCTCTGGGCAGCCTAGGCCAGGCTCTGGCACCTCAAAGGAAAGAAGTTTCTCCTCATATTAAGATGGAACCCCCTGTGTTTCAGTCTGTGCCCGTAGCCCCTCATCCTGTCTCTGGGCACCACTGAAAAGAGTCTGGTCCATCCTCTTGGCACCTACCCTGGAGATATTGATCAGCATAAACACGGTCCCCTCTCAGTTTCTCTTCTCCAAGCTGATGTTCTTGCCTGGGATCAAACTAACATGAATAATTATTGTGATATCTTTCATCTACTTGTGTCCTTGAAGATACATAGCAAGATGCAGTGAAGCAGACCTGAGCCTTTTTCTGTCCTCAAACATACAACTCAGCACATTCTTAAGAATCTTGTTGATTTAATTGGGGTCATCGCCGTAGAAGAGGAACATCTAAAGGTTTTGAGGGAAAATTGGCTTTGGTTGCATTTTTAGTTGGTTCTTTTCAATTTGCTTGATAAGCAGTTGTTTTTTTGTGGCTTTCTTTTTAAGTGTGTGGGGGTTTTTATTATTGTTATCTTGTGAGCTACATGTCACTCACAAAAATTCTCACAGTCAACGGCTGCATTAGCAAATTACAGTCTCTTTCTTTTATGTCAAAATTGCTAATTAAAGCAGGATAGGTTTATCAGCTTATGTTGTAAAAGCTGATTGCACAGTTAATAGACGGTGGCCTTGTTACAAAAGTAGTAATGGATATTCATTTTGGTGGATAAGTAAATTCTTGTTTGTATTGTAAACTTATACTTACTAAAAGCATTTGACACTTTTTTTCCCATTGGTTAAAATAAAAAAAACTTCAAAATTATTGCAGCAGATAGAGCTGCTAATATAGTAATTTATGTAACCAGAATAATTCTAAGTCTAGGATATTTTTCCAGTGTAATTCAGTGCTTTAACAGGGCCTTAACTTGGAAAAATTAGATTAATATCAATAAATGTGAATCCAAAGCATTGTGGTTTTTTAAGCAGCAACTTCAAAATAACAACTTCAAAATCCAGCTGAATGGGAGCTCATAGTAGCAAAAGATAATATGATCCTTAAGTGGATCAACTGTGGGTATAAAGTAAATTTAGTGAGACAGTATTATTGTTATAACATAGCATTAAAGAGGTTATTATTGGAAAGATTCCCCATTCTTAAAAAAGATGTTGATAAATTGGAAGGAGATCAGAGAAGAATTATACAAATGATTTGAGTTTTGTCTTTTAATGACTGAAGACTTTGGATGTATTTCATTTATATGCAGGCTTATCAATAAAAGGAAATTGCCTAAAATTAGCTGGCAGTATAGATTTTAAGGCTATTTCTGCTAGCACTTCAGTGTAAATAATATTCTAGAATTAATTTCAACTAAATGCAAATATAGGATTCACAAGCTGGAACGAAAACATCCCAATGTTAACTGATATTCAGCAGGAATTTTGGAGTAAGTGCTATGGGAGTTGTAATTTAAGAGGTATTATGTTCTTAACCGGTATACATCTATGTATCAGCAAAAAAGTTTTCTTGAAGTGAAGGATTTTTTTAATCCCACAAAATCCTCTGACTGGAAACTGAAAAGATAAGTAAGTAAATAAACTGTCGATAACATATGAGCTGGAATAGTTCTAGAATGGTGGGCAACTCAGTGCTATCAGAATCTTTGATTAGGAACTGGATATATTTTTGAAGGACTTGCTTTAGGTCTACCAGGAATTATAAAACTGGGAAAAGAATTATGGGAAAACCTATAAACTTCAATAATGGGGCTTCTCGTTTTATGAATCGGGGAGGGAGCAGGAGCAGGATTGCTTGTTTTCTCTCACACATCAGATTTGGCAGGAAAAAAGAAAAAATAGATACACAACCTCTGTGATTAAATATGTATGTTTCTAATGACTTCAGGAACAATTTAGATATTAATGCTTGTAATCCATCTTAGCTACATTCTTCAGAGTGATGT
Organism: Pampusana beccarii; assembly: GCA_013399365.1. Classification (NCBI taxonomy): domain Eukaryota; kingdom Metazoa; phylum Chordata; class Aves; order Columbiformes; family Columbidae; genus Pampusana; species Pampusana beccarii. Next base: position 796,084 of record VWYH01005798.1, read on the forward strand.
AAAAATCTCATTCACATTTGTATTTTTCACTAACTTAATTTGCTCTATGTCATCAATCCCAAAAAGTTAGAAATGCTACTAAATAATCCTGATTACAAAATAATACTCTAATTACAAGATTTTGCTTTGAGGTGTAAATTAACCTAATTACAATAGATCCCTGTTCTGAAAAGCAATGGCAATTTTGGTGCCATTTCGCTTCAATACATATTCCTGAAGATTGACTGATTTATTTGCAGTTCAAAGACTTCAGGCCATGGATATGTGAATATTTTTTTCTCCTTTTTTTTTTTTCCCCCAATATGTTATTTTCTTTGAAATATTAATTCCATTGCTTATGCACCTTTTAATGGATCCAAATAAATGTTTTAGCAATCCTTGAGTGTTTTATAAAAGGTAATAGTATGGAAGTAGAGAGAGTTGAGCTTCTGGTGTATTTTAAACAAAGCATTGATTTTCAGCCAAATAAATTTAGAAATGTATTGCAGTTTTGCCTTAAGCATGTGGTCTAAATTACCATATTTAGTTTCCTGTTTGGTAAATTAATTTTTAGTATCTCTTCCCACATCCTCAGGAGTGGTTGGTGTTCTTGAATATTATGTGTCTGAGCAGCAAATGCTCAGATTGTGAAGAAATGTCCTCTTCTACTTGTCTCTTTCAATGAGATGATTAATATTTTCCCCTTGATTTATTGAACATTCTCTCCTATACAGTATATTTCTATGTACTACTGTAGTCATTCAGTGCTCACTGATGAGACTTCTCAAACCTTTTACCACTGCGTAATGGGGTTCTTAAGCATATGTAACTCATGCTTAGCATATTCAACACAGATGTGTTCAATGTAGTACGGATGACCTTTGAAGAATACACAAGCAATACTGCTCTGCTGAGGAGAAATTTTCCTTTTTGTACATATCTGTTGTTTAGAATACGTCTTTTTTTTTAATCCTAAATTAAGTCAGTACTAGAATTTTCATTCTCATTGAGTTTGTTGGGTCAGTGTGGAGCAAGGGACTAGTTGCTCAAATTTTCACTTGTGGCCAATAGCAAGCTCATAGATAAAAACTGATAGGACACAGAGTCATGGTTTTAAACTAAAAGAGGGGAGATTCAGGCTGGATGTGAGGAAGAAATTTATGACACTGAGTGTGGTGAAACACTGGCCCAGGTTGGGCAGAGAGGTGGTGGCTGAACCATCCCTGGAGACATCCCAGGCCAGGCTGGATGGGGCTCTGAGCAACCTGAGCTGGTGAAGATGTCCCTGTCATGGCAGGGGGGGCACTGGGGGAGCTGGGAAGGTCCCTTCCAATCCAAACTATTCTATATGTAGCAAAAAAAGTATAATTATAACAGATTAGCTGTGACATCTTATTTTACGTTTTTTGCTTTAGAAGTTAATTTAAAAGATGAAAATAGATTTAATTAATTGCACGTAGGCTTTTAAACCAAGACATATAGCTTAAGTTTAGCTTAATAAACTCTTTATGTGGAAGAATATAAACCGAAAATAGTTCCTCATATGCTAAATGTTACTGCAGATGTGTTTCTTCAGATTGCACTCAGTCTGCTCTCCTTTTCCAAATCACCCACAGCAGCACTGGTATTTGCTGTGGGTGGCTTAGCAGTGTCTTGTGCCATGTCCTCTGCTCTGGGCTGTGCCTGGCATGGTGGATCCTGGAGCAGAAAGAGCTGCATCAGAGCTCTGGGCTGTACCCAAGGCAGGTCAGTGCCTCCTACGTGCCCATTCATAGAATCACAGAGGAGTTTGGATTGAAGGGACCTTCCAAGCTCCCCCAGTGCCCCCCCTGCCATGACAGGGACATCTTCACCAGCTCAGGTTGCTCAGAGCCCCGTCCAGCCTGGCCTGGGATGTCTCCAGGGATGGTTCAGCCACCACCTCTCTGCCCAACCTGGGCCAGGCTCTCACCACCCTCAGGGCCAACAATTTCTTCCTCATGTGTGGCCTGAATTTCTCCTCTTCTAGGGGAGGCAGCAGCCAAGGACACTTGGTTGTTGACCTGGCATTTTGCACAACTTGCACATAACCTGACTTCTTTGACCACTTCTCTTATCCTGCATACATCTATGCATCTCATGTTCCAACATTTGAAGATTTTTCCACCTTTTGCCCCACCTTGAAAACTCTTAACAACATACGGTGTATTCAGCCCATGTTTCTTTTTTCTATTTGTTTGTCTTTGTACCCCCTCACAATTTTATCTTGTCTGTCAGCATGGATTTGGGATGGAGGGGTGGGGAACACACGAATCCTTGACTGTCTTCCTGATAGACCTGGTCGTATATTTTCTCTGGCTTTACTAGGGAGCACTTGTTGCATCAAATCCAGGTCTAGTGTAATTCCCTTCTCAAAGCAACAATCAGGTCACGAGTCAGTCAATCTTTCAGAGTTCATGATCTTTTGGATGTACAGTGATATACTGACCTTTCAAATTGTGGAATTAAAAGCTAGCCCTGGGCTTGTAAGCACCATGTTATGAGACATGCACTTTCTTGTTTTAAAACCTTATCTGCTTGTACAAATGGTTAAACTGCAGGTTTTCGAAGAAGGATTTTGGAGAAATGAGATTTGCAACACGAATTAATTTTCGGGATTCATTTCATTTTGCTCTATAGTAATGAAAATGTATTGTATCTGCTTATGCTAATAGTAAATTCTTTTATTAGAAGGTATTCATGCAAAAGCATAATGTTTGGTGTACTGAACAGCTGCTGAATATTGAGTTGTTTCCAGGGGATACGTATTAACCTATTCAATTTTTCCCAGTGAGTTACACATATCTGCATTCTGTAGTGCAGAACAATTAAGCTTTTACTACTCTGCTTGAAATACTTTAATTGCCAGGTAGTTTTTTACTTTTCTGGAAGAGCAAGTGGCTCAAAAAATTGTGAGGAATGCATGCATGAGGCACAACATATATATTTTTTTCTTTCCCATCATCTACTCAGTACATATTTAAATCTGCTTCCTTTGTATGTTCCCACAAGATCAGATCTTTTGAATGCTTCCATGAACCTGTAATATGTATACTTTATATTTCTTTTTATGCTGAGGGACTCAATGTTTCCGTGTGTGTACAATATGATATTGTTGACTATTGGAATGCGATGGATTGAAAAAGTTTGTGGTAGTGTTTTTATACTTTATAGAAAAAGGAATGGGCTTTATTTGAGAAGTTCCTGTCTGACACAACTGAAGTAACTGAAAACATGCAGGTGTACTCCTGGTGTAGTACTGATTATGATCAGTTAGTTCATTTTATAGTGTGGTCCATGCCCTGTAAAGTAAGTTTTTCTTTATGAGCCCCTGATATGAAGAATAAATTAACTGTCAAATAGATATCTTTATTTGAGAGTTTCTGAATTCAGCAACGTTCTAGCTTGTTTCTTCAAGGTGTGTTCTGGTTACACCATTTATTTCCAACCAGAAATGAATGCTACTTTACAAACACGCCTTCTCATCCGGAGCATATTTTTAATTGCGTTATTGCAAGTACCAAGAATTCAGGGAAGATAATTTAATTGTGCGTTTGGACACGGAACAAGAAAGTCCAGGCTGTGGACTATATCTGTCAGCTTCCTGATGTGGCAGACACATCTGGAGACAAAAGTTTATATTAATACTTCATTGCTAGCTTGCTTGGAGAAGTAAGGAGGAGTTAGGAACATTATTATATCCCATATTTTCATACGTTTGATGGTATGTCGTGGCTAGAGACTTGTGGTCTCTTTGACCTGTGTGTCAGATTTGTCACGTGCAGTGAAGCCAGGTAGAAAGCTGCGGTGCCAACGGAGAGCAAAAAGTTGGTCTTCTGTTCTCAATCAAGGTAAAATTTAGGAGCCTCAGCACTTTATCATCATCATTCCTTGGACATTGTCAATTTGGATCATTACTTGAAACTGAAAAGGCCAGACCTGGTTTTTGAAGCATGCGTACCTGCTAACATGGCAGGCCACACATTTTTTTAATTAATATACCCTGATACAGAAATATTCTAAATTCTTTGGGCAGAGTGATTGGAGTTGTACATATTTCCGTTACTGCCTGTTGACTTTCTTGATAGATACATACCAGTAGTATAATATACAGAATGGATTGATGCAGCTCAAAGCTATTTCTTTTTCTCTCTCACAGGGCATCATGTGAGTGCTTATCTTTATTTATGTTTTATGTTTGTTTTGAATACTACATAGAAAGAAGTGAGAGATTTTTGTTAAAGAACAAGTCCGTGACTCTAATAAAATTGCAGCAGTTGTATTGGTCTTTATGGTCTTTAGTCTCCCATGAAAATTGACTTTCTTCTTGCAGCAGACAAACTTCAGGAGTGGAAATTATTATTGGAGTCATCACCCTAGAGGTTTTGCAGGTGTTCAAATTTTACTGAGCAAAAGTTACTAAGCACTTTGAAACTGAAGACTGAAATTTTGAGCTCAGAGTAGTAGTCACTGCATAATCCTTCATACATTTTTAATGAGAGCTTACTAATGCCTATGTTCTTCACACCTCTCATCTTTTTTTCAGTGGACTAAAAATTCAAGAGTAAAACTGTTGTAATCAAGTTGCACAATTGTATTTTATTTTCAAGTGTTTTACCCTGCATTTTTCTGTTTGGACTTAGGAGAGTATCCTCAATTAATGTGAGGGATTTTGCCTTTTGTGACCGTTTTGTTTTTACAATCCAACAATAGCCCTTTAGGCTGGGTGAGCCAGAAAGGACATTAAACATCCATAGATCGTTTATTTTACATCTCATGGAAATGAGATAGGAAGCCCAGAGTATCAGTTTAAACTGAGCAGTGCAAGTTTAGTGTATAATCAAAGTATTAGAATGGTGTATTTTTATACATATTTTTGGCAGAAGAGAAATTCAAAACAAATTACATCACAAACTATGTCAGAGTAAATTAAGATGCTTATATGATGGTTCTCTATTAATTAAATGTGATGCCCCTAAAACTGATTTGCCTTGAAGCGAGGTGCATCCTTCAGAGGTCTTGTGTCTGCAGCCTTGCCTCCAAGGCTGCTGGGAAGCAAGGGCAACAAGATTGACATTTTTCTCTCTGGTGAAGTAGATATAAACCACCACAGATTGTAACAGGAGAGCTGGAATGGGATCTGCAGATGTCTCTGTCAATGCTCTTTTGAGCGGATGCCCACGGAAGTCCTATAAATTTGGCAATAATTTGATGCCTAGCTCTTTTGGAAATGAGATCTCTACTCCTGTGAGGAATTGAGGTGCAAGTTGCTATCATCCAGAGAGGTGGTGGATGCTTCATCCCTGGAGAACATCCTAGGCCAGGCTTGACGGGACTCTGAGCAACCTGAGCTGGGTGGAGATGCTCACGGCTGGGGTGGGACTGGTTGAGCTTGGAAGGTCCCTTCCACCCAAACTGTTCTATGATTCTATGAGTGGCACAGTCCTGGGTGCTGGTCAAGTGAACTTCTTGTTCTTGCACATCTAAAAATCATCAGCTGAAGAAGGTACATGCTAATGCTCTGTGAATACGTAGTTGTTAATTCACTATTCCATTTATTCCCTATTCACTACATTGCCTTTGCTACTGGAGACTTCAATGACTGCAGCACTTGCACTTTTATCTGTACTACTGTTCTGTGATGCTCTACTTCTTTATTTCTGTTCTAAAGTCTAGCGTAGTGTTGAGTGCCTTATCAGTAGGTATATACCACAGTCACATCCAGTTGAGGTTATGGACTAAGCCAATACAAAGATGTAAAGAGAGTCCACTAGAATATCTAACGGCCACAATGTGTGTTTTTGAGCATCCTTAGAAAAACAATCAAACCCTTTCATTTTTTGGTAGTAATGGCTTTGAACTCCCAATTCTGGAGAAGTGTTTGGTTTGCTAAAACGTTTTAAAAATGCAAAAAACTTGGTGCTTCTCAGGAGTCTGTACTCCGAGAGTGGAGAAGAAGTAATTTTACAGAGAGGATTTCTCTGTCTCATATTAGAATCAGGTGCAATTGCAGAGCTGCTATGAAGGACAAAACTTTGACCTGAAGGGATTATCTGCTACTGCTTCTGCTGACCTACAGCTTTTGGCTTCCTCTGGACTTCATACCAAATGTTAAGCTATGACGGAGAAGCCAAAGGATCTTTATGTAATATAATGTATATAATGTAATCCTCTCATCTCCTTGTCCTCCCGGCCACCCCATCCAATCCTTTCCTTTTGCCAATTGTTCAGTTTTGTCCTCAGGCACCATTCTGTTCCAAAATACCAATAAAACTTATTAATTGTGTGTCAAGAAAGTGTAATTAGATACTTTTCAACTGGAAGGAAAACTACTGAAAATATTTAAACTCTCATTCTTTATGGAGTGGAAATTTAGTACAAAGATGCAGTTTTAGAACTTTGGAGTTGATGGCTTTAGAAGTTTAGTTTCAGTTTTTAGCTTCCTGCAGCAATTTTATACCAGACTGTTTCTGTCTACTCCTTCAAATACTTCCCTTGGCCAAAAAAATTCTAGTTATTACATCATCAATCTACATCCTGTGATAATTTCTTCTCTTTTTTTCTTCCTTCTGTTCTTTCTGGTTATAACGTCTGGATACTCTATATTCTTTTAAAAGCATTGCCTTAAAAAACAAAATCACTGCTCCTTTTCACCTGGAAATTCTTGTGCTTTTCTTCAAGCCACACTCTATGGTGGTCTGTGTTTTTCTCTGCTAAACTCTTAGTAGGTCCTTGCTTTTATGGTAGGTATGTCATTAGTTCCTTAAGGGTCCCGTGGTGACATCTGGTTCCTAAGTACTTTTTTACTCTTTGCTGTGACACATTTGAGCTCATGTGTTTTTATTACAGAACAGGGTGGGAATCAGCAGGGTTGCACTTTTTGGTTTAGAATTTCCTGGTTTAGATAAAATTATTCTAGGTTAACAGGCTGAATTCATCGGCTTATTATATATTGAGTTTCATAAGTCTCGTTTAAAGAAATCTCCTTCATTCATTGGAAAACCAGTCATGTTACAAATGTTCTGTATACTTGGCAGTCTGAACTGCAAATTTAATTACAAATTTTCCATTGAACTGCTGGAAATACTTAGGTAATGTATACTCTTCATAGAGTCAATTCTGTTCTGGTGAGCTGCCTGCTCTACTAACGCTTGTGTCTTTCACTGATGTGGCCATCAGAAAGCTGAAGCTTCAAAGGGCATATATTAAGAAAATATATATTGGAACATAACATATGCTTTTTAAAATATCCTCTTCCTCTATCGCACTACCCAGCACTGTAGAGAACATTATCTTCATTGATTTCCTTGGCGGTGGCTGCTGTAAGCATATATGATGTATCTTTTGATGTTATGTTGTTTGCTTTGTATGTGATGCTGTCACTGTGCACCCTCTATATGAGGTGATACATTTGTCGCCACAATATCTGAACACTCTGCAATAAGCTTATTTAGCCAGAAAATGAAGATGTGTAATCAGCATCTGATTTCACAGAAGTCCAACAGGGAAAGTTATGCTAGGTTCTTGCATTTCCATGTATATAGGTTTGAACTCGTATCAAAAAGCTAATTGTTTCATCAAAATGTGCCTTATGCTGGATTCATTAAGTTCTGCTTTTGTCCACTGAGAGTGTGTGGGCAACTTGATATTCGCGAAGTCCCTATTAACATTTATAATGACATTTTATACTACTGCATAACTCATTTTTACTTTTCATGAGATCTTCGTGATGTTGCCTGTCCTTGTAAATTTATTTACCGTGGTCTTAATTTAGTAAATCTTATACAAGATACTGAAGGGCTTTACATAACTAATGTGATTGGAGGCTTTTTTATTTAGTTTTATTCTTGTTCGACACGTTTTCTTTTTAAGTAACTACATCTATATATTTCTAGTGTTTCTGAGACTTAGTTGAGATCTAGGTTTAATAGATTCTGGGTTTAGTAAAGATTTTCTCAATATAAGGTGCATATGTGAAAAACTACTAGCATTTTCCATTGTGTTTTCCATATTGATCAAGTCAATGTTCTGTTGACCATATTGATCAGTTCTGATTAACTGCCTTAGCCTTGAATATTGAATTAGTTTTATGGCACATTACTCAAATGTTTTCCATTTTATAGAAAGCCTTTTAGAGGCCTGTCATCCGTCATCATCATTCCTGCACTAACAAACCAAAAAGTTTTATTTCATCATTTGGAAAATGTATTTTATATATATTTTTCCCCCATGTAAAACTTCATATTATGTTGTTTTCCCCAGCACAACTTATATTCTAAAATTGGTTCTACTTAGAAATAAAGTGCATATGATAGTTCATTATTTATCACTTTATTTTTACAAGTCATTTCGCACAGGGAAACATAAGCCAGCAGATCGATTCCCATAAAAGCGGTAGTGAGCCAGTCAGCCCATCTGCAGCTGGAGGGATGTGGACTGGGCATACTGGGAAGAAATGGGGAGCTGGGAAAACACATCATTTTAGAGACTAAGGAGCTCATAGAACAGGTGCTCACAGAACAGTCTTGTCTTACTTATTCTAAGCACTTCATCCAAAACAAAGTAACTACTTTAAGACTTAACCTCCCAAAATAAATTTTTACGACAACAATGTTGTCCCTTACCAGACTTGGATAAAAGATTAGCATAATGTAGTGATAATGAAAATTTGACCTATTTTTGCCTTGCTTCCTAAACAGCTGATGGGGAAAAAATCATTCCTAGATGAAACGGATGAGAGGTCTTCTTACTGCTTGAAAGAATAAAAAAACCTAACCAAAAACTGTTTGGACACTGCCATGGGCAATCTGAAATTTTTAGAGCTCAAAAGAGAGATGGGTATTTTGCCTGGTCTTTTTTGAGGTGTTACTGCAATGATGATGTACCAATATGCTTTGAAATACACTCTCTGTAAAATATTAGTGTTTGTTTCGTAGGCTTTTACTAGTTGTTTGTTTTGTTTTGTTTTTCTTCCTGTATGGTTGCCCAGCTATGGGATACAATTATGACACATTTTTCACCCAAATTTTACCAGCTAATGCAAAATCAGAATACTTTCCAAGCATTACTTTGTTGTGACTTGTGCAAAAGAGTGTGGTTTGGTATCTTCATTACTTAAATTTGGTATAGTCCGATGTAGGAGAGGAGAGCAAAATTATTTTTGAAGTATGGGTGAAACACTAAGAAGTTAGGAAAAGGTCCTGGGAGTTTTTGAATTGTTCCTGCTTGTTGATCATTTTGAGATTTCCGCAGTAGAGAGATGTGGAAATCACTTGGCCATGTTTTAGAAAAGATGCAAGAGATAGGGGCACTGTGTCTCTTCAATAAAAGGTCTGTGGGATTTTGGCAAAATAATGCATTTTGAGTAAAATTGGTCCAGAAACGATAAAACCATTGTTGATGATCCTCTTCATGAAAATGTAGTATAGTATTTACATCCAGAGTGGGAAACTGGAGCAAGCAGGAAGATATAATTTCATGGAAATTTATAAATACTTGAAAACAGAGTATTAATAGTAGATTGTCTCAAGTCTAATACTAATTACTTATTTGTTTATGAGCTGAGAGTAATTCAAATGTATACTTTCTAGTTCTTACAAGTTTGTATTGTTAGAAATATTGTGGCTACGAAGCTATCTTTCTCATTTACAACATGGTTTCTTATAATTCTGTTACACGACTCTGAGATTTACTGCAAGCGATGTGCTTGTTCATTCTCATTCACTTGATTTATGAAAACAATTGAAACTCCTACTAATTCTACCGTAAGTACTTATTGAATGCTAAGTACATACTTAAGTGCCGCACTTAAGTATTTCCTTCAGATGGCTTCCTGATAAGAACTTTCAGTCCCCTGTTTCTTCTTAGCTTTTATTTGTTGTGTATAAGTGCCAGTTAAAAAGATGGAAAAAAAAAAAAACAAACAGAGAGAGAGAAAAAAAAAACCCACAAAGTCAGAATCCAATTAATTTTACCTTGTGACTGGAAATCAATAGTGCTGTCTTGGATTGATTTTTGTACCTGCACTAAATAAATAGACATTTTTCTTAAGTGATACGATCTTAATTCTTTTTATAGTTGTGTGACATCATTTGAAACGTTGACATTAACTTTGTCGTTAACAGGTGACAAAAAATTGCCCTTTTTTTTTTTTTTTTTTTTTTTTTTTTTTTTTTTATTTTTTTTTTTTTTTTTTTTTTTTTTTTATTTTTGTAATTAAATTTTTATTTAATATTTTTTAAAAATTTTTTTTTTTTTTTTTTTTTTTTTCAAATTAGGACTGATGAAAGTTTTAGCTTGTAGATACTACAGGTATCCCTAGATTTATTTTAAATCACACATGCATTTAGAAATTGAATCCTACATGCATGTGTAAAATCAGTTTATTCAAAGGTTGAGTAAATGCAAGTGTTTTTTCTAGTGAAGGAAAACTATAGATGAAAGCCCTTTTTAAAAATTATGTGTATTGCAAAAGGAGATATTCAAGCTTGAAAATTCTGTTTTTTTTCTAGATGTTAGAATAAAATTACATGGTATGTCCATAACTATGCAGAGCCTCAAAAAGGTAATTAAAAAATGATGCCGCAGAAGAGGTGTTTGTGGCCATACCTTGCCACTGCAGGTATGCGTAATGTTTTATAGTACTCGTTCAGCTACTCTAAACTGTCTTTGCATTTGACAGTGACAAAAGCAATAGTAGACCTGGGCAAATTTATTACCATTTGTTAGCATATCAGTGGAGATGAATGACCCAGTTGCTAGGCAATTTTAAAACAGATTTTTCAGGTAGGACCGAAGATTTTATGTTGTTGTTGTTTTAGGGTGTTTTTTTGGTTTTTAATTTTTGGGTGGCAAAAAAACCAGAAAAAAAACCACTTAAGGAGAGATGCTTTGATAAGCATCTGATGCTTGTAAGAGCTGCCAGGATGATCTGTGGTTTGCAAGGTCTTCTGTCTTCATAGGCTGAGAAAGCTGGGGTGTTCAGCCTGGAGAAGAGAAGAGAGACTTTATTGCAGCCTTTCCCTACTTAAAAGGGGCTGATAAGAAAGATTGGGACAGACTTTTTAAAAGGCTATGTTATCACAGGACAAGGGGTGATGGTTTTAAACTAAAGGAGGAGAGATTTGGGCCAGACATGAGGAAGAAATTGTTGGCCCTGAGGGTGGTGAGAGCCTGGCCCAGGTTGGGCAGAGAGGTGGTGGCTGAACCATCCCTGGAGACATCCCAGGCCAGGCTGGACGGGGCTCTGAGCAACCTGAGCTGGTGAAGATGTCCCTGCTCATGGCAGGGGGGGCACTGGGGGAGCTGGGAAGGTCCTTTCCAACCCCAACCATTCCATGATTCACCAGTGCCTGACAGCAGCTAGTTATGGGAGATTGTACGGCTCAGTTTAGAGATTATTGTGTTTGAACCACTAATTGGGATGTGCCAAGATTTCCTGAGCTTCAGACTTGGGGGCAGAGAGGAAGGAGAAGAACACAGAGTTCAGGAAGGTGGTATGCCAGGTATCATGAAGGTGTGTGTGCAGGAAGGAAGGTTTACTCTCTCTGGTCGCTCTTCTTCCTCGGTTTCTTGTTCCAGTTCTACTGGATCTTGTTTTGAAGGAGTGATTTGAATTTCAGCTCACAGTCAGCAGCATTTTTCATTGAGTTTGTAGAGGAAACACAGATTCTTGCAATTACCTCCTGTAATAGGGACTAGACTTGACCGAGTAGGAACTTGGTGCCATGTATCTTGACTTTTACTACTGTCTGAAATGGCATTCTCAGAAGGAAGCCATTATTTAGGTGAAACTTCTATGTAATGAGATTTACTCCCAGGTTTCAGTGTCAGATAGGTGAGTCAACTGAATGGTATTCTGATTTTTTAAGTATTTTAACTAATGGTCCAGATGATGGACTGAGGAGACACCTACTACCTTTGCAAAGAACAGCCAGCTGGGGTTGAGGCTGTAAGCACACTGATAGACAGAATTAGGAGTCAGCCTTGGCAAATTACAGAAAGGAATCTGAAAATATAGAATGTAATTCAGTACAGGTAATTATGCACTTGGCCAGGCATAATTAGCTGCCTAAATATGCATCAGTGACCTGACATAGTAGAGGAGGCAAGAAATTGTACTAGATCATAGCTGAGCATGTCAAGAGTGTCGTGATTTACTAAACAGACATGTACTAAATTTGTGAAATACCCCTACCTGAAAAATAATCCTCCCATGCTTTTCAGCCCTGGGAGGGCTGTGCTGGTCAAGTAAGATGAAATGTGATGTCCACTTTAAGCATCAAACTTCAGGAAAGATTGGAACAGTTACAAGAAGTCTAGATAAGAGCAGTAACAAAGATCAGATGTCTAGAAAACATGACATTCTGAGAAAGATTGGACAAACTGGCACTGTTATACTAAGGAAAGAACACTGAAGTGGAATGTAACGGTTCTGAAATACACGAAAAGGGAATGGACCAATTTGCTCTCCATCCCTGTAGTGGACAGGATGAGAAGTAATGGACTTAAATTGCAAAGGGGAAGATTCCAGACTGACATCAGAAAAAGCTTTCTCACAGCAAGACTAGTGAAGCATTGCGATAGATTTAGCCACAAAGTCGTGCAACAGATGGTATTCCGGGTCTTTAAAACCAGAATGGACAACGGTTCTGTAAACCGCTGTTTGGAATGGCAGAGGTAGAGATGAGTCTGGTTTGGGGTGAGATAACCTAGACTGTTTTTTTTCAGGTCATCTCTATGCATGTGGTGGCAGAATTGTGTGTTTGAACAAAGGTGTGGTTGGTTTGGTTTGGTTTGGTTTTCATTCTTCTTCTTCTCCCTTTCTGAATTTCTTTCTTGTTATGTCTTTCCCTTTAGGACCATCAGTGAGTAGTAACATTTAGCATGCAATGAGTTATTCACAACATCTCTTTGATCTCTTCTGAATAGGGATAGCTTTGTCTATAACCTTGTTTTTTCCACACTGTGCATACCTTATATTTTCAGTATTGAAGTTTAGCTACCATTTGCATACTAAATGCAGCAAGTGTCCTGCATGCTTGTGGTCAGCTTTAGTTTTGACTAATTTCTTTAACATAATATTGTAATTTATGCTTAGTGTGTCATCTGTTTCTTTTCCATTTATTCATGCATCAAACACAAGAATTGCTCTTGAATTCTCCAGTGTCTTTCTTACGTATTTGTTACATTTTAAGGCTGAAGTATTTCAGTTAAAAATCTCTATCACAGGCCCAAGAGCAAGAAAGAAAACTGATGGAGACCTTTGATGATCAGAGGTATTCTGCATGTAAGATCTCAGGTCAGGGAGATGTCAGGCCACATTTTAATTATTTTGGTTATTAAGTTATATTATTCTGAGGCTTGTGAAAGGTTATGGCTCCAATCTGAGCAATTTTCTGGAAAAAATGATGTGAACAAACACAAATAATATTAAGATTTCTGTCACAGAAAAAACAGGAAAGGTCATAATGCTTTTTTTGACCTTTCGTTTCAATTCTCAAGACGTTTTTCTTCAAGAAGAAAAAGATTGAGAGAGACTAAGAAAGCTGTAAGATGTTATTAAGTGTTGGGATCAGGGTCAACGACTGGGTCAAGAATGAACAACCGTGAGGTTTGTCCTTATGCAGAAAATGATAATCAGAAATAACAAGTAAATTTTAACCAAATATTGTGGGAGTCTTCATGGTGTTTTGCCTTTTTTCTGTGAAAACTCTCTGCTATGTCCTGAAAGAGCAATTCTTTGTATTAAAAATAAACAGGGAATGTGCTCCTGGAGTGTGTGTGTGTATGGGTAGGTTTTCATTTTTACTGCTTTTAGAGGCTGCATAATTTCAGGTCAGCACTGAGGCTTGTTATTCTGGTAACAAATTATTCCCTTCCATTTAGTCTGAAAGAGCTTTATAATCTTGGTAAGGAAGTTCTGGCTTCTCCCCGCAGCTGGTGCTCAAGTTTGAGACTAATAAGCGTCCTAATGCCTTTTTAAAAATCGGGAAATTTGTCAGCCCAGAGATAAATCCTCAGACATTCTTCTTGTGCTACGAGGATTTTAAACGGGGACATTATCTTTGAGTACAAGCTGTGCCCCGGAGTCATAGCGGTGATTCATTACAAAATGCTCCGGCATTAGCATCATATACCTAATGAATAATGTCATGTATTTGGAATTGAGTATATTCCAGCCCATGCTCTGTTGTGCCATGTGCTGTAAAAACTCCCAACAAAGTAACTGTTCATACTTCCGAGAGTTTTTTCCTTGCGTGGTCTACGCTACTTTCCTGTATCCTTAGTTCTTTATACATCTACCTTTTAAATTCGGCATAGGGAATCTTTATACAGCTCTTCAAGAGTGGATTGTTTGAAACAAAAGTCAAAACCGCTACTGAAGTTACAATTTTTTTTTTCAAAGGCACTGAAATGGGGGAAACATCCTTCAGAGCATCTGTGGTTAAATAGGAAATGTTTTCATTTGAAAAGTTAATGGGTGTGAAATCTTTGCTTGTGCGATCAAACATCGAATTTAATCAATTTTCCATTCATAACTGATTATATTAATGAGATCATAAATACTTAACTACTTGAATTAGTATTCTGGCCAAAAATATTTAGCAAATGTAAAGTGAATTTCTATGGGTTGGTAATTTTCTAAGGTTGTCTCACTTGGTGTCTTTTCTGTGACTTCAGTCTCATTTATAAAATAAAAGCAAATATTGAAGCCTCTTGAACACCTTACTTCCATCTGTATTTGCATATGTAGAAAACCATCAATTTTTTAGATTTAGGCTTCAAGTTTGGTTGGTTTTGTCAGATACTGGAAATATTGAAGATCTGTGTGTAAATTCTGTTTGTTAAAAAAGAAAAAAGTCATTTTGAGGCAAATTCGTTTTCATTTAGAGGCAAGGTTTGTTGATTGCCACTTTTTTCGTGCTATACTATCCATTTTTATTTTATGTGCAATTTATCTTACTCTTCTACTTTGAAATCAATGTAATTTTTTAAAAAACAGAAAACTTCCTGTGAATTTTGAATTCCCAAACAAATCTTTGGGAGAGAATAAACGTACCCATATCTATTCCAGTACTGACTAGTATCCAGCTCTTTGGAAAATCTGAATGTATTAACAGAAACAGTCTTTGTCTAATACTACAGGATGACTCTGGATTCTAACTTAGGCTGATTTTATTACTTAAGAATGGAACGTTTCTTGCTGATTGGATTTTAATTAATCAATTTCCACACTGGTTATAGTCACAGTCATGGGTGCAAATTTTTCAAATTATTAAAACCAACAATAACAACAAACCTTGACTATATAGAGGGCTATTAGATAAGAGAGCATGACACCCAGGGAATGTAAATCTTCCTAATTATTCTTAAATGGCACACCAATCTGTTTATCTTCCTGAAAAGAAACATTTCCTGCTATTCAATGTGTATAATCCCTTTCTCCATTTCATGTAAATATTTCCAAGAAAGACATTTGTTCTCTTTAAACTCATCTTTCTTAATTGCTGATGTTGTCAAGATGTTTAAGATGTTCATCAAGCTTTACAGTATTTCTTGTTAGCTAACAACTCAGTAGTTGAAGCAATATTCTCCTACTTTCTCCTCACAAAATGATAGCTCAATAATTTTGTTAATATATTTCTGAATTTAGTCACTCCGTTGCAGACCTGTGTGACTGCTGGGATGAGTGAGATTACTCTTCCAAGTTTCTCTTGAAGTTGTAGATTAACTCTCAAAAATTTACCGTAAATTAATGTATTTTGTTTGTTTCTTGAGATTGTGTTTTCCTACTTAAGAAGCAACCTGACTAACCAGCTGAAAAAAAATTACTTAGCAGGCTTGAAGCTGTTTGTATTATAATGCAGGTTCTTTGTTTGCATGGCAAAACAGATTTCAGGAATCTCATAATTTCTGGAGTTTCAGAATGCTAATAGTTTCATTTGACTGAAATATATGCACTGAGGTGTCTCTTCTGTCTTGGGGGTCATGAGTTGAGATAAGGTGAAACTGAGGATCCAAATGAAATGATGTCAAATATAGTCTAATGAGCTAATTAAATCTTACCTGCATTTAGCTTTCAAAGGAATACAAGTAGCTGGTGCTATATGATGCAGAACTGATCCAACTTTTCAAAAGGGTATTTCATGGGATGTGTTCCTTATTTTTTCTTCTAGTTCAGATATTAAAAACAAATAAACAATCCACCCCCAAACCCTAACAGCAATTTTTAGGCATGTGGTTTTGTATATCAAACTCCCACATCTATTACTACTTCTAAAACCTTTTTCCTCCTTTCTGACAGGTTGTCGTCACACAGAATCACATTTATTTGGCCTAGAATTTAATGGAAAACTAGTTCACTTAAGAAAGGCATTTTTAATACTAAATGGTTTATTTAATAAATAATACCAAATAAGTATAATTTGTAACACTGATATTTAGTCTTCAATCTTTAATGCTACTACTCAGGAAACAACTTTTAGTTAGTGCTCTATGATGAAAACTTGTGTGTACAGAGAAGATTTGCATGATTTTCTTATTAGAGCGCTTGAGGACAAAGTAAAAAAAAAAAGAATCTGAATAAAAGAGCAAAACCACATTGCAGTAGAATCCTGCTTGAACTTCTAAATGTAGTGTTATAATGGATAAAAAGAGTCTGAATGTTTTGACCTGCACTAAATATAAGAAAGTTCATTTGCTTCTGCCATTATTAGATTTTACAAAATGAAGGTGACCAGAGAACATTACCTTGAAGAAGTCCAAGATTTACATATTGAATGAAAAAGTTCAAGATCATAATTTTTGTTAGCTAAATCCTAAGCAGTGTCTTAACGTTGAAGTAATATAATCAGTCTTAGCATAAGGGCTCTTACATATGCTGACGAACGTTACGTTGTTAGGTTGGTGCAAAAGCAATTGCGGTTTTGGACCATGAATTTTAAATCATAACTAGGCTCAAACACATCTTTATTAATCAAAATAGGACCCATTATAGATAACACATTTTTGCCAACGAGAAATAAATTTGTTTGTTCCCATAGTGTAAAAATCCATGCTTTGGGATTTGATGAAATCTTGGAAAGCATTTTAAGAACATATTTCAATGTCAAATGTCAAATTTCAACAATGCAAAAATTGCAATTCCTTTTGCAGCAACTTAATATTATTTATCTTAAACCATTTGTAGTCAGGCAAAACTATAAGGCAAAATATTATTGATTTTTCAATACACAGTAATTGGCCATAGTGAGCTTTTGTGCTGGTTTAACTCAGTCAATTTGTAAATAAGACAATTTCAAGAATGTACCTAGGTTGATCTCTGTATTACTATATATAAATGTAATCCCCTTTACATTTAGAAGGGAATGTTTTCTGAAGCAACTCAGAACCGTGTGCTTCATTAAAAAATAGAAGGGAAATTAGTTTTGTTCCTTCCTTGATAATGGTGTTCATATAGTTTACAACAAATAGCAAAAATGAGAAGTTACCTAGAAACAGTGCAGGAGATGCATTTATATTGAAATGCAATTCTAATCAATTAACATGATTCATTAGAAAAAAATAAATTAACTATATTTCATTGATACACAGACAATACGCAACCCAAGTATAAATATACTCCTTGAAACGTCAGTCATAGTAGTACTTATTCTAATGTGCAATCTTTCAAGTGACAGACTGGGAGAATTTTTATGTTTAGTTTGACTAAATGATTGTTCTGTTAATCCTTTCTTTCACAGTGGTGCTTAACAAACATTTCCACTGATAGATGCTAATATTTCTCTTCCCAGCCTCTAGAGTCTCCTAGCTTGTACTACAGATAATATTTTTACAAGCTGTTACACATTCTCTGTGACAACTACCTGAAACTTTCCATATTATACATTCAGATGTATTTATTTAAAATTTTTTGGTCTTGTGTGAGTATTTTTTTTTTCCTTAATTAGAGATGTACAAATTTCTACTGACTCTGCGTTGCTCTGAAGGAGAAGAAATGAAACTGCATCCTCAAAGACTATGTTGGGTGCTTTTCAAGATGTGTAGTAGTGTTTGTGAAGAACCATCATGCTTTTCTTGAGCTGTAGTTAGAGGCAGAAGAAAGTTATGTTACAGAACAGTTACGTTCTCTTCTGTAACAGTTATGTTAGCGAATTTTGGCATTGTACAAAGGCTTTTCTTTTCGTAATTAAAGAAAATGCGCTTAAGAGGTGCTTGTTAGGAAGCTGACTGGGGAAAAAAATTAGTTTCTAATTTTTTTTTTTAGCAGTAATAGCCTACTGAGATAATTGGTATAAAAATGTAATATGGAATTATATATTGTTAAGGATGACAACTTTGTTAAATAGCTTATTGTTAAAAATACAGCCTGAAGTCTATATACTTTAATGTTAATTAATACATTCTGTCTTTAATAAAAAAATCTTATTTTGTGTGCCTTTGCTTGTGCCAGCATGAGTTGAAAACCAGATTAATGTCACTTTCTGTGTTTCAGATGTAACACCTTCTCTTTGGCACCTGCTGTTATGTTCTGCCAATTGCCACTTACTGCTGGGAATATATAGATGAGATTCTTTTCTTTTACATCTCTAAGACTTTTATTGGCTGTCACTGCCAGTTGGGGTTATTTCCTTCAAACTTGTAATTTTGTTCTTTCCTTCTCCATATGGTTAAATTTAATCCAAAGTTATTGTTACTGCATTACAATACAGAAAATTGATGGTGACAGTGGTAATGGTAAGAGACGGTGGGTTAGGAAGGACTATTTCATTTGCAGCCAGAGGAGAAAACAATCTGTTCTCTTTAGCACGGAGGAAAAACACAAACGTAAATTCAGTTATCAGGTAAGCAGACAAATGCCTAGTACTGTGGTGATTAGAAAGGTTTAGGTACCATATGCAAGCAGGATAATTAGATGTATTGCTCATGGTTTTGTTGAAACAAACAATGAATATATTGTTGACGTCTACGCAACTAGAGCTGTCTGTGCAACGTGTGGGACAGAAGTAGCTGTTAGATCTGTGTGGGATGATGTTGCTGCTCTCTGCTCTTCTGATGAAATATCAGTATCAGCAGGAGGAACACAGGGATGATTTCTGCTCCTGGCAAATCCTGGGAGAAAGCAGGTGCTTGACCAAAGGTGGTTTCTGGAAAGGTTCTTTTTTGCCATGTCTCAGGTTGGGCAGAGAGGTAGTGGATGCCCCGTCCCTGGAGACATCCCAGGCCAGGCTGGACGGGGCTCTGAGCAACCTGAGCTGGTGAAGATGTCCCTGCTCATGGCAGGGGGGGCACTGGATGAGCTTGGGAGGTCCCTTCCAACTCAAACTATTCTATCATTGTATGATTTTATAACTTTTAACACATGGAATATTCTCTGCTGAAGAGTAATTTTCCCCCTTGGCCCAAATGGATGGGGTGGTTATTCTCTAGTGGCAGATATACCACATATATGACCATTAAAAGACAGCATTGAATCTCCTTTTAGTTGAATAGTAATGAGTTAAAAACTCAGACAGTTGTTACATAGAAAAAAAGGCAACTTTTCAACAAACTCCAAGTTACTCACAGAATTGGTTTGTCATAACACAATTGTATTTTTCTTTTTTTTTTTTTTTTTTTTTTTCTTTTAGGATAGCTTTCTTTCCTGTAGTGCTGTGCAAAAGGTACACAATGGAGAGAAAATGAATGCTTTGTCAGGGGAACAGATCTTGACAGTAGAAGAAATACAGGTCTTGCCTTCTCAGCCTCTGTACAATGTGTAGGGATAGGTACAAAGCAGGTCCAAAACTGGCCAGACTCCAAGAATAATGGTCAAAGGTTGGCGAGCAATTGCTGAGGGCATTTTACAGGTTTTGCTGTCAAGCTGGTATTGTTTAATGTCTTATCATTGGTTTGGGCAATGGGGTAAAATACACTCTCAATAAATTTCCAGACATCACCAACTTGGGAGGAAGGTCGACATTGTCAAAAACTGTGATTGTCATCAGTTTTGAGCCCCTCATCATAAGAAGGACATTGAGGTACTGGAGAGAGTGTAGAGGAGGCGATGAAGCTGGTGAGGGGCTGGAGCACAGGTCTGATGAGGAGCAGTTGAGGGAGCTGGGCCTGTTCAGCCTGGAGAAAAGGAGGCTGAGGGGAGACCTTATCACTGTCTGCAACTGCCTGAAAGGAGGTTCGAGCATGGAGGCTGTTGGCCTCTTCTCTCAAGTAGCACGTGATAGAACAAGAGGAAATGGTCTCAAGTTGCACCAGGGGAAGTCTAGACTGGATATTAGGAAAAAATTCTTCCTGGAAAGGTTTGTCAGGCATTGGAACAGGCTGCCCAGGGCAGTGGTGGAGTCACCATCCCTGGAGAGGTTTAAAAGGCATTTAGATGACAGTTTTAGGGATATGATTTAGTGCTAGTATTGGGTTATGGTTGGACTTGATGATCCTGAGGGTCTGTTCCTGCTGAAATCATTCTATGATTCTGTGAAATGAGCTGACAGAAACCTGATGAAGCTCAACAAAAGCCAATGCAAAGTCCTGTGGTGGGATGGAGTTATCTGATGACATTGTATGGGCTGGGGACAGGCTGTCTGGGCACTGCTCTGCAGAAAAACAAGCTGAGAGACTAGTGAACAATGAATTGAACCTGAGTCTGGAGTACGGCGTTGTGGGAAAGAAGGGCAAACTCATAATGAGCTGTTTCAGTAGGTTTAGCACAAGCATAACCAGAGGGTCACAGTAAGTGATTGTTCATCTGAATAAGAGGAGAAACTCCTTTCCTTTGAGGGGCCAGAACCCTGGCCCAGGCTACCCAGAGAGGTTGCGGAGTCTCCTTCTCTGGAGACATTCAAATCTGCCTGGACACGACCCTGTGTGATCTGCTCTGGTGACCCTGTGTTAGCAGCTGAGTTGGACTGGATGATCTCCAGAGGTTCCTTCTAACCCCAACCAGTCTGTGATTCCCTTCAAATCAGTAGTTGCAAGACCACATCTGCAGCACTGAGTCATGTTTGGGGCTCATGACTTAACAAGACTTTGCTGTACTGGAGTGAGTCCTTACCTTACACAGAAGTTCGCCCTGTGTTGATGAGGGGCTGGGCTAGAGACTTCCAGAGATCCCTTCCTGTCCAAATTAATTTATGATTGTGTGTATATAACAACATGATTTTTTGAATTTTAAGTTGGTGAAGGAGTTTTTATAGTGTATGAAATGTGCAAAATAAGCAGTTTAAAAAAGCACCATGCAGGGAATATGCCTTTATGATTGAGTATTTCTAGTTGCTCTACATTTACAATCTCTGCAGTGTTTTCTTTGCTGTTCATAATGTTATCATGACTGCAGTTGAAAAGTGGAGGTGTGGCTATTGATGCTGTTGTGAGATTCTTTTAAGTCTGCATTTCAAGTTATTTCAGAACTGAAATGATTGGCAAATTAAAATTGAAAAATTGGGATTTACTTATGTCTGCCTGTGTCCTTGCACCTATTCTGGAAGTTGTCATCACCATGAAATGGGTGGCTGGTGGTGAAATGGTTTTCAGCATCTGAAAATTCATGATCAGAGATGTTATTTTGTTCAAACTCTGTAATTCAGGTCATTCTTTATCCAAACTGGATACCTGTGTGTGCTTATTGGTTGATTACAGATTAAAAAAAAAGGTGGGGAAAGAGGATAAAAAGTAGAATAGTCTGGTCTCATCTGGCCTGTCTCGGATCATACCATTTTAAAGAGGTCTGATTTCATTTAAATAAATTTGTTTTGGGTAAGGATTGAAATAACATAGTCATAATACTGGCTTTAACTTGTCCACATTTTGCCTTAAATGAGTTTATCCAGTCTTGGAAAAAAATATTTTGTTTATGTCCTTGGCAGTAATTTTGAATAATTTTCCTCATTTTCCCCAGTCATTTGTTATTTAAAAAGAAAAAAAAAAAGTAAGAAATAAGTTAATGCCATTATTTTTCATATTATTGGAAACAGAACTCCCAGAAAATTAAATAATATCCATTTTGGGGGTATTTTGATTTAATCTGTTGTATAAGTAGAGTGGAAGACTGTTTGCCTCTGTTTTCTGTTGTTTTTTTGTGGGAAAGGTTTTCATTAAAGAAAAGATATATTACTTGTTAGAGAGAAACCAGAGTACTAAGTCGCTGCATATGTCTGAAGTATTTTACTTCCTTCACTTCCAGTATTTTACATTAACTGAAACTGAAACTCCTGAGAATCTTTTTCCTTAGGTTTTTAGTGATGTAGAAGATTGTTTTAAATGCTGTTTAGGATAGCATTTAAAAGGATACCCTGCATTCTCTGCATTCCTGCAGAGAAGGACTTGGGAGTTCTGGTCGACAACAGGTTGACCATGAGTCAACAACGTGCCCTTGTGGCCAAGAAGGTAAATGGTACCTGGGGTGCATTAAGGAGAGTGTGACCAGCAGGCTGAGGGAAGTTGTTCCTCTCACTCTGCTCTGCCCTGGTGAGGCTGCATCTGGAGTTCTGCGTCCAGTTCTGGGCTCCCCAGTGTAAGAAGGACAAGAAATTACTGGAGAGAGTCCAGCGAGGGCTACGAAGATGATTAGGGGCTTAGAGCACCTTTCTTTTGTAGAGAGACTGAGAGAGCTGGGTCTGTTCAGCCTAGAGAAGAGAAACTGAGAGGGGATCTTATCAATGTTTATCAATATCTCAGGGTGGGTGTCAAGAGGATGGACCAGACTCTGTTCAGTGGTGCCCAAGGACAGGATGAGGGGCAACGGGCACAGACTGAAACACAGGAGGTTCCATCTGAATATGAGGAGAAACTTCTTTCCTTTGAGGTGCCAGAGCCTGGACCAGGCTGCCCAGAGAGCTTGTGGAGTCTCCTTCTCTGGAGACATTCAAACCTGCCTGGACACCTTCCTGTGTGATCTGCTCTGGTGACCCTGCGTTAGCAGCTGGGTTGGACTGGGTGATCTCCAGAGGTTCCTTCCAATCCCAAGCATTCTGTGATTCCATGATAGTTCACAACTGATAGGTGATGGAGAGCACTTCCAAGGGTGCCACCTTCTCCTCTTTGGCCGTTGGAAGCACGGGGAGATCATCCTACCTATGGGAAACTTCAACGTAGTGCTATCTGCCTTTCTAGCTGCCTGCTATTTTGGTTTACTCTCCAGCTAAGGATTATTTAAATCCTCTTATGTTATTTCCTCTAATACAGTGTCACAGTCATTGGGGGAAAAAAAAAATGCAAACAAAACTAGATAATATTAAAGTGTCTAGTCTAGATACAGATACAATATCTGTAAAATTAGGAAATAAAACTTTATTTTTTTTATTTCCCTTCAACATAAATAACTCCAGAATTAGAAGAAACTGTAGAACTTTACTAAGGAAATTACCATCTCTCTTTTGGCCCCCTTCCACCCCTTTTTTTTTTTTCTCCAAGCCAGTACAACCGTTGCCTGTTTTTTGTTCCTGTGAGGCCTAATCTTAAATAGTGCTACCTTGAAGATCGTGAACAGATTTTTAAACTAAAAAGTGTCAAGAAAGTGATAGGTTAAATGTCAACTAAGAATTTCACTTTGTAAAATATGTGCTGTTTACAGTGACAAGTCTCATACAGATCCAATAATACAGCACAAAGTCCAATAAATCCAGGGATTTCACAAGTCGTGTTTGGCTATTGCTCTAGTGTGGTGTGCCCTCGTGTGGTTAAATGAAGTATCTGTCTTAAATGAGTCAGACAACCTTTGAATTTATTGTCTAGGCTACCAAAGAACTGGGAGAAATAAAGACAATTTGCTAAATGGGAGATACTTTGATGTTAAGAAGGTGTGGTGTGGTTTTTTAAAATTTATTTTATTGTGGGTTTGTTGTTGTTGTTGTTTTTTGGTTTTTGTTTTTTTTTTTTGATATACAGGTCTCAAACAATTTGGTATTTGGAGTTCACAGCCTGGTCTCTAGAGTTATGTAAGGTCATCCTGCTAAAATTATGCCACTATGTGGGGAAGAATTCTTGTTCATCTATCTGGTTTAGTTATCAGCTATTCTTACCCATAACAAAGAAATAGATGACAGAAAATGCATGTTTAACACTAATCACAAACTTGAATTTTTGAAATGATGCTGTCTAACTTGCTTGGTCCAACCTAAAGAACTGAAATAATGGGAATCTGTGTATTTTGTACAGTCCTTTGCAGCTGTGTGTAACTAGGTGCAAGACCTCTTCTGCAATTAGAAAAATCACAGTGAAACAGAAATAGAGAGGAATATCTTAAAATTTGGCTTGTATATTTTACTTGTATTACAGCTATTGAGCAGATTGTTTTAGGAGTCAGATTAAGCTGCTAGTTTTGTTGAAGACTTTTCTCAAAATCAATAGGAACCCATTGTGGAATTGGTCCAATTAAACACCTGGTTAAGCTTTTCTAGCTTGACAAAGCTGGAGTTATCAAAATTCCTAACAAGAGAATAGAAACCTCTATTCAGGAAGGGGATTATTTTAGTCTTAAAAGAGAGGTTTTGCAACAGCACAGAGAGGGTATCTTGTAATTAACGTTGCTGTTTGCACTGCCACTTCCATGAGTTGATCTTTACATGGAGGATGAATGAGCTGTAGCAATTGAACAAATATTTCTTTATTTTTAGAACTTTTCTTGGGGTCACAGTCAAGGCAAATTGCCCAAGTGGTGTGAGGAATTCATGTGCATGAGCAAGTGGATCCATAGCTAACTTGAGGAATATAAACCTGCCTAACTTCCATGAGGAGAACATTAACATAACCTGCTTTTCCTGTCTACCAGGTTACCTTATGTGATGGAATAAGAAAAGAAGCTGGAATTCATATTAACCCTCTAAATAGCATCACAGTAGTTTATTGCCAATTAACAGTAGAATTTTGCCACAAAAGGACAATTGAAACTTTCTTTTCTCCTAATTTAGTACAAATTGGAGGCGAAATATATTAGGGGAGACGTTTTATTAGCTTAAATTATATTGATTCTTGTTTCGCTTGTGGGAGAGTCAATGAAAACATCTCACAGGTTTGTATGTCTGTTGAGAATTTTTTCAGGCAGATTTGTAGCATGAAAATAAGCGTGATGGGGTTTTTTTAAATTGTTTTTGCTGCTTTTTGTTGACAGTATGAGTAGTAGGAGATTCCACAGAGAATGCATACTTGCTGGAGGACTTTAAGATACTTTCTGAAGAACTTTAAAATACTTTCTGAAGAACTCTAGAAGTGACTTACATAATATTCATTCACATTGGTTAAGCCTCTTCCCATGGTGTGAACACTGATAAGAAGAATATAAATTAACAGTAACGGTGTTGCTATCTCTAAATTACATCCTAAAGGTACATCATGGAGACAGAATAGAAAAATGCAAATTTGTTCAGGAATTTGTGTTTGGCAGCGGAAAGGTGAATCAGAGCAGCTAACTGTCCTCCAGCTAGATTGGATGGAAATATATTGGCTCTAATCAGTGTTGCCTGGGTTATCTATGTACTTTACATCCAAAAGATAGCTGTGTCACTGGCAGTTTTTAACATCTTAGCTAATGATTTATACATTAGAGAGAATAGTCTGCTTATTTATTAATTCTTCCAACCGGCAGGTGTTTGCAAACACTGAAGGGTACTGGAGAAAATAAAAAAAGACTGTGTTAAAACACTGGAATTCAATGTGGATAGTGAAAGTTATATTTCTCAACAAAAATTCAAATATCTATATGGAATAGAAATGGAATTATGGTTTTATGAATTAAGTAGACAGCTGGTGCTAATTATGCAGAGATAATTACAAGAGTTAATGATGTAAGCTGTTAGGAGAAAACTGTTACAATTTGTGGGCTAAGGACAGTGGCAAATTACTGAAGTTGATACAGAAAATTGAAGAACAATTATTATTAAAAAAAAATGAGTTATATTAGTGAGTGAGTCGTGCTCAGCAGAACATCTTTGTTCAGAATTACATTGGTATAACAAGGAAAAAGACCAAGTTTTTAATGTAGTACTAGAGAACAAGCACAAATACGAAAAACAAACAAAACAGCCCAAAAAAAAACGTTAAGTAGCTGCTTCTCTGATTTGTATGTGAATAGAGAAATAGTTTGTTTAAAGTATTCGCGACAGTATTTTGCTCGATGTTTGGATTAGGATTACCTAATGATCTACTGCCATGAGCCATATCATAAAGCAAGTGCAGAGTAGGAATATATAAAGCAAAGTCCCCTGTGTTTTTCCTCTGGTTCTGGATGGTCAAACCGAAGAAGGTCATGAGCACAGTGTTCAGGTCTGTTCTGTGCTTCGTTTTGAGCAAGGAATTGAATCTGACCTTCTTGCAGCCATGCCAGTGCTTTAACCCAAAACACAATCTGCTTCTTTCATCACATGTTCTGAAAAGTCCCTATTTTACCCTCTGGCCAAATAAAACCAAAAAAAGAAAACCAAACCATGAGACAGTTTGGAAAATAAAATTCTAATTTTCCAGACAGCTGTAGTGCCTTTTTTTTTTCTTTGATCAAACAAACTTCTTTTGGAAACAAGATTTTGAAAAACAATGCTCAGGGGGATGCCATTAGTGTAACCAGTGAGGCAATAAGATAATGCATTCGAGTGAAAGTGCAGCTTTATATCTAGGAGCAAAAGGGCCTTTACTCGAAAATGTCAGGGCTGTCTTTTTTCAGGTCATTGAGTGTTTCCAGCAGTTTGGTGATATATGGGTGTATGAGAAGAGAGCAATAACTTGCATCTGTTCACATTCAAGAAATGCTACTGGGAAGAGCAAGGAATATTTATTTGAAAATAGAGGGGACACAAGAAAATAGTGAAATTTCTTGCAAATAATTAATGATCTTTCAAATAACTCCCTTTACATTCATTTCTCTTGTTGCAGTCAAACCAAAGTATTTGTGTGAATGGTTTTCATAATGTGCATGTTTGCGTAGCCATACATGATTTGCCTGTTTTGCTTTATTAGAAACAAGCAAAGAAAGTGCTGTCCACCCTCTGAAAAACCCCAACAGCCCCTGTCCTTGATATTGAAAAATCAGAAAATCGCAGAATTATAGAATGATTTTGGTTGGAAGAGACCTTTAAAAGTGGTCTGGTCCAGTTCCTCTGCCATGACAGGGACATCTTCACCAGCTCAGGTTGCTCAGAGCCCCGTCCAGCCTGGCCTGGGATGTCTCCAGGGATGGTTCAGCCACCACCTCTCTGCCCAACCTGGGCCAGGCTCTCACCACCCTCAGGGACAACAATTTCTTCCTCATGTCCAGCCTGAATCTCCCTCCTTTAGTTTAAAACCATCACCCCTTGTCCTATCACAACAGGCCCTGCTCAAAAGTCTGTCCCCATCTTTCTTATCGGCCCCTTTTAAGTCCGGAAAGGCCGCACTAAGGTCTCCCCGGAGCTTCTCTTCTCCAGCTGAACCCCCCAGCTCTCTCAGCCTGTCCTCCCAGCAGAGCTGGTCCAGCCTCGGATCATTTCTGTGCTCCTCTGCCCCTCTCCAGCAGGTCCCTGTGTGTCCTGTGCTGAGGACCCAGAGCTGGACCAGCACTGCAGGGGGGTCTCAGCAGAGTGAAGCAGAATCACCTCCCTCCACCTCTGCCTGCACTTTTGTTGCAACCCAGGCTACAGTTGGCTTTCTAGGTTGCGAGCACACCTTGCTGGCTCATATATATTTTTTCATCCACCAGTACCCCCAAGTCCTTCTCCACAGGGCTGCTCTCAATCCCTTCATCCCCCAGTCTGTACTGAAAAAAGTAATAACAAGGCATCAGTCCTAGGCGAGTCATCAGTGATAAACTATGAGGATTGGTAGTATAATAAAGAAAAAATACGTATCAATAGTGTCCTCAAAAAAATGTCAGTATATTTTGTAATGTGGATATGGAAAAATCTTGAGGAACTAATCAGTTCAAGCAGCTATTGGAGAGGACGAGGTAGTATTACAATTCTTAAACTTTTGGCCCATGCATTTCAGAAATCAGTTTAATTTGCAGAGCCAGGAATGCTTTTCTATGAGCTGTAGCTGCTGACTGGAGCTTAATTTGACGAGTACGTGATCGAGCCCTATCCCCTTTCACTTCTGGCACCGCTGCCTGCACATGACCTCTGCTATAGGGAAATCCATGCTAATAGAATTTTCTACTTCTAGCGAAGACATCCTCACCTTTCTTTTGTGCTTCTGGAGCTGTGTAAGGAAGACTTAATTTGAGATGGGACTGAACTATTAATTAGTGAAGTTCTGTTTTTCCAACAGAGATCTGCGCTGGAACTGTGTGGAACTTCTTTAATAAAAGAAGAGAGTAAGGCTCCCTAGTGTGATCACAAAGCCGGGATTATTATAGGGTTGCCAAATGAGCTTATGGTAATTATCAAGTGATATATTTGATAATTGTACAACATTTTGGGTGAAGTCTGCACTAACTAGTAACAGGAACAGATAGAGATGTTCTTTTGTTTGTACCAACATAAATGGGATATTTAAAATAAACCAGTTAGCTTTAAAGCCCTGCTAGAAAATAGAGATACGTTCTCGTCTTTTTTTTTTAACATAAATATGATTCAAATCTTCTGGGTAGAGACTTCTGAAAAACCCAAGCATAGTGTTAATAAGGTAACAGGTATTTTCTTTTTATTATTATTTATTATATAACTTACATTAAGTTATAGGTTGCTGTATGGCTTTGTTTAAAGGGGAGAGTAGCTAATATATTGTGGTTTCTTCTTTTACCTATGTCAGAAGTTTTCCTCCTCCCTTCCCTTTCCCCAATACAGCTGACTTTTCTGAATGGTGCTAATTTTGGAAGAGACTTGCTTTCTTAGCTTTTCAAACTGATAATTTAATGTAATTTAAAAGAAGCTGACACAGGTGGGCAAAAATGCAAGATTCCAGTTTTTGTGAGTAATTTTCTTCCTGTGAGCACTCTGAATTTTGCAGAATCCAACCTGTTAGTGCGACGACTGGAATCCAGAATCGCCATTTCCCAACTGCAGACTGGAGAACCATTTCTATTCTTGCTTGCTACCTTTCAGCCTTGTGAATCATAGAATAGTTTGGGTTGAAAAGGACCTTTAAAGGTCATCTAGTCTGAGTAGGGACATCTTCAACAAGATCAGTCTTCTATCTGTTGCTGCGTGATGGTCCAGTTTCGTTTAGAGAGGAAAACCCCACCATTCCAGTTAGCATTCAGTTCGCTGATTACAATCCTTCCTTGGGAACTGGACGATCTCCTTTGCATCAGCAGGATCCAGAGTTCTGCTTTCTTTTGATCTCTTTATTAGGACATAATAAAGTTTACAGAATATTTTAGGGGTCCTTAAGTAAAATCTGCCTTATAAATGAAAGTAATGTTTTTTTCTTTATATCCTCAGCCAGTCGGTCCCTGTTTTATTGCCAGAGGTTCCTTCTTTACCAATGTAGGACTTTGCACTTGACCTCATTGGCTTTTTTAGGGTTCCTATGAGAGACAGCCCTGCCCTGAAGCGTATCAAGGGATCCCCAATCCATCATCTGCAACTTAATGAGGGTGCACTCCATTGTTGGCACCAGATCATCTCTGTCCATAATATGGAGATTAAAAATAGATACAGGAGAACAAAATGCATACTCACTATAAAATTATTTCAGTAGTACAATAAGTTCATGACAGTTTAATCTGACTCAATGAGTAAAGAGGATCACAGGGAAGGGACCTCTGGAGATCCCCCAGCCCAACTCACCTGCTAAAGCAGGTTTACTGGAGCAGATCACACAGGATTGTGTCCATAACCTCTCTGGGCAGCTTGTTCCAGGGCTCTGGCACCTCAAATTGAAGAAGATTAAATATTCCTATTTTACAGAAAGACAGACTTTTACTGGTGAAATGATAGAGGGTTTTCTTGGTCCAGCAAAAAGCTGTGATACACACTGTACCGTCCTGCTAAGCTTTGTGGTTAAAGTTCCTAATCAATTTATTAACAGCTCAGTAAGGAATTCCTTTAGGAGATTCTACAAACATGGAAACAGATTTTCTTCCTTTATAAATACTGGGGAGAAAGTGGGATCATTTCATTGTCTGCTGTTGTCTTATGCCAATATATTAGAAATATACTGGAGCAATACTACTCATTCCTTAATGTCTGGAAAACAGCCACAGTATTTTTGTCACCACCTGAATGTGACAGTACTTATCACAAGAAACAATTACTTTTCGAATGGTTTCTGACCCTCACATGTTAGATTTTCATTTAATTGGATTACTCATTCTTTTAAAAAATGAAAAGTGGTGAGAAAAATGATGCTTTAGCACTAAACCCTTTCCATATCTGTTTCTTATCATTTTCACTTTCACTGCTTGACTGTGATTTGCTTAACCCAGAATAGATAGAGGTTGAAAAGAAAAAACCTTTTTTGAGGTCCGTGCTGCCATGCTTTGGATTTTAAAATTTATATTTTATATGTGTGATACATGTGACTGTTACATCATTTCGAAGGTAAAGAAAATAGCGGTGTTATTGAGCCAGGTGGCCATCTATTGTGCAATTGAATTTGAAGAGTCAAAAAACCCTTGTTTTTCTTGTCCAAAGGTAACAACGCTTGTGAACACAAGCAATAAAGGACCATCTGGAAAAAAGAAAGGGCGCTCTAAGAAGGCTCATGTGTTGGCTGCTTCGGTGGAACAGGCCACTCAAAACTTTTTGGAGAAGGGAGATCAAATCGCTAAAGAGAGCCAGGATCTCAAGGAGGAATTGGTGGCTGCTGTAGAGGATGTCCGAAAACAAGGTATGTGGAACAAAATGCTTAACTGGGTAACTGTTTTATTCGATACTTTTCAAGATTTCTTCCAAAACACATGTATCAACTGCTCTGATAATATAATTAAAGCTATGTCCTATATTACAGTATAGCTGTAATATGACATAGAAGTATTAAAATACCTGTATCTTTGTAAGTGGCAGTGAGTATAAAGAATCACAGAATGTTAGGGATTGGAAGGGACCTTGAAAGCTCATCCAGTCCAATCCCCCCGCCAGAGCAGGAACACCCAGATGAGGTTACACAGGAAGGTGTCCAGGCGGGTTTTGGATGTCTCCAGAGGAGGAGACCCCACAACCCATCTGGGCAGCCTGTTCCAGTGTTCCATCACCCTCACTGAGAAGAAGTTTCTTCTCATATTTAAGTGGAACCTCTTGTGTTCCAGTTTGAACCCATTACCCCTTGTCTTACCGTTGGTTCTCACTGAGAAGAGCCTGGCTCCATCCTCCTGACGCTCACCCTTTACATGTTTATAAACATTAATGAGGTCACCCCTCAGTCTCCTCTTCTCCAAGCTCCAGAGCCCCAGCTCCCTCAGCCTTGCCTCACATGGCAGATGCTCCACTCCCTTCAGCATCCTTGTTGCCCTGCGCTGGACTCTCTGCAGCAGTTCCCTGTCCTTCTGGAACTGAGGGGCCCAGAACTGGACACAATATTCCAGATGTGGTCTCACCAGGGCCGAGTAGAGGGGCAGGAGAACCTCTCTGACCTACTGACCACCCCCTTCTAATCCACCCCAGGTCCCATTGGCCTTCCTGGCCACAAGGGCCCAGTGCTGGCTCATGGGCACCCTGCTGTCCCCAGGACCCCCAGGTCCCTTTCCCCTACACTGCTCTCCAGCAGGTCCTTCCCCAACTTATACTGGAACCTGGGGTTGTTCCTGCCCAGATGTCAGACTCTACACTTGCCCTTGTTATATTTCATTAAATTTTTCCCTGTCCAGCTCTCCAGCCTGTCCAGGTCTCTGGATGGCAGCACAGCCTTCCAGTGTCAGCCACTCCTTCCAGTTTGGTGTCATCAGCAAACTTGCTGACAGTCACTCTATTCCCTCATCCAAGTCATTGATGAATATATTGAATAGGACTGGTCCCAGTATTGACCCTTAAGGGACTCCACTAGATACAGGCCTCCAACTGGACTCTGCCCCATTGACCACAACTCTCTGGCCTCTTTCCTTCAGCCAGTTCATGTTCTAACTTTGATTTTAAAAAAGTGTTTGTTGTTTTGTTTTGTTTTTCCTTTTAGCTATTTTGTCACCAAATAGTGAACTCAAATATTTCTCAGCAGCCATGCTGCCCAGTGCCAAAACTTAATGTTTATTTTCAACTTTTTTATTCTGTTGGGACATGATTTTTCACTTTGTTAAATTTGAGCAGTGATTTAAAACCTGTGGATGCAAACTTAGAATTAGGATTGTGGGGCATATATTTGTGAACAATGTAACAATTCTCAACCAAATAGTACAGCAGTATAGAATTACTTGTGTTTTCAGGTCTATATTGATGTACAAAGATTATCAAAGTCTGAAAATGTACAGATAATAGCAATATTAAAAAAAAATTCTAGTTGTGGGTGATAATTAAATAAATGTTAACATTAGTTTGCATACTGCAAAGGTTAAACAACAAGTCTCAAGATACACAACGTTACAAAAAAATTGCCTAGCTGGGCATGGGACTCTGTTGTGGGATAATAACTTTTTCTTTACTGGCAGAAATAATCCTGGTTTTGCACAGTTTAATATTTGAAGTTTAAATTGGTATTATAAGAAAATGAAGGCTTTGGAGTTTTAAAAATATCATGGATATCCATGAGATCATAGATATAATCTGACAATTTGCCTTCACAAGGTAAAATGTATATAAGATGCTTTCAAATTTATGTGTGAGGTAGGGGAAAAACAAGTTTTCAATATATGCCCATAACAAAACTTTTCCCTTTTATTGTCTTTGATTGTAATCATTTTTATTGCAGCAGGTTTAAGTACCTTTCTATTTTTTTTCCACTGTAAATCCTATAATCTAAAGGTACCATCTGCCAGTATTGTCAGTTCTGGGTTTTAGAACGACTGGCAGATCCCTGGGTGAGCTTTCGAAAAGAGTTTAACAGACTTAGGTATAAAATACTGATTTTTTCAGTGTTAGACCCACAGCACTTATATGATGTCTTTTCAGTTTGTAAAAATTGGACTCAAATGATCATATGAGCAGGCAGGGTTAAAATCTTGTATACAGGAACACTGATATGTAAATATTCCAGTCTGTTCTGTCCTGAGGCTGTTTTTTCCTCCTAACCACTATTTTTATATTTGGTTTCGCTGTTTTCCTATTCTTATTTTTTTTCCTGTTTTGTTTTTTAATATTCAATTGCCTGTACATCAGAATAAGTCAAGTCATAGAACCATAGAACCATTTTGGTTGGAAGACACCCTCAGGATCATTGGGTCCAACCATAACCTGATAACTTTTAGAACTGATATTTTTTGAGGTAAGCTTCGGTTTCAAAGGGTTGATATTTTCCAGCAAGCCACATTTTCTTAGCAAAATTCATCAAAAATTCCCAACGAGCTCTGAGAACAGAAGGAGCAGCAAGTTACTAATGTAGAATCATAGAACCATTTCAGTTGGAAGAGAACCCGCTGGTCATCGAGTCCAACCATAACCTAGCTCTAGCACTAAACCATGGCCCTAGGAACATTGTCTAAATGCTTTTTAAACACCTTCAGGGATGGTATCTCCAGTATTTGCTTTGTACTTTATGTATGGTGTTATGCCACTATTCTGGTAGAGGTTTTTTGTTTGAGTATTTTGTGAGTCTTGGTGGTGGGGTTTTTTTGGATTTTTTTTTTTTTTTAATTTATTTTTTAGGATTTTGCTGCTGATGCCTGATTGTTCAGGCATGTGGTTTCATTTGTCAAGTGCTTCAGCTTCCTTTTCCTTTCATTGCTTGTGTTATATCAAGCTCTAGTACAGCATCTTCAGCATTGACGCAAGTGCCCTCGTTCCCTCTGAATTTACAGCTCTCTCCCTCTGGGGCTGTGATGCTGACTCAGTTTTTCCAGCTTCTCCCAAGGCACTTTCTCCAGATTCAGAGCACCAACCTAACCTGTTACATGCTCTTTGATCTAGACCAATGTACCCTGTTCCTTAGCATGGTATCAGAGCTCCTTATTATCTTTCATATTATCATTAGAGCTTTGTATTAGTTAACAGTGATTACTTTGGAGATTTGTGCTTTGTAAAGCTAGAGGCATCTGAGAGGATTTGTCGTGGAGAGTTTCGATTATCTTCTTGACTGAATTTCTGACTTTTAAATTGATAATAGACTATTATTATTATTATTATTATTATTATATCTGTACTTAAGGAAGCAGAGAGGAAAAAAGATCCTAAACAGTGTTATGCAGAATGATACAGGCATTCGTCTTTTGTCAACACTTCAAGCTTGAAAAAAATCTGTTAGAAGAGTAGAGCAGCTTTTTTGGGTCTGTACAACATGGGGCCGTAATTAGCAGAGAAGGAGACACCAAATCCCATTATTAGCACACACGAGCTGTGTAAACTAGACCAGCTCTGGTGCAATGTGAAATGATCCGTTTAGCTCAGTGACACCGAGCACTGGATTAATGAACTGAGGCTGTGTTTTGCCAGAGTATTTCTAGTTGATTTTCTGGCAAAATTTCAGCTTGGATAATTACACCGTCAACCTAAAAATGTCTCCTGCAGTTACAGCTGGCTCGGGTGTGCTCCTCATTTCCTGCCCTATATTGCTGGATATGTATATGCTACTATAGACAGTTGTTGCAATTCATTCTGGAGAGAGTTGCTTTCCATTGGTAGGTATTGAATAATACACTGTATTATTTGCAAAAGACTTTGTAATGAATGTGAATGTAAAGAATATATAGCTCAAAGATGCTAGTTTTGATTTACAAAATTGAATTAAAGAAAAAAACAACAACAAACAACTAAGAGAAAGGAGATAGTGTTTGTTTTTTCTTAATATCACACAATTTTTTAAAAAAGAGTAAGTGTTTTATGCATAAAGCTCTTAACTGTGTAAGTATGTGTGCATACATATGTATCCCACAATTATTCCATAATAGGAATACTTCAACCTAATAGGTCTTAAAAATGTCAGAACAGGAAAATAAGCCTCAGTTCAAACCCATATAAGTGCAATTATACAATTGCTATGTCATGGAATATTTTGCTGTGTGGGTATTTATTCCCATGCTGGCAGAGCTGTGTAAAAGATCTCGCAGACGGGGGATAAATGAGACCTAAGAAATGCTGATGTTTGTCATTCATGTCGTCTTACATTAGAGGGAAGGCAGACAGTCTTCTGCAGATGGAATTTTGGGAAGAGTGAGATTTTTGTGTGTTTTTTTAGTTGTAATAAGCCCAAGCCCTGAAACTACAAAGCCTGAGAATTGCAGGGAAATGAGGAAGAACTCAGAAATAAGAAATACAGTGTGGGGAGGGGAACGGTTGGACATGTTCTCATAGCATTAGTGTCTAAGTGCAAGTGGTACCTTATTGATAATTAAAGAAGAAGGAAGTTCCCAGTGGAGAAGACATTCAAGTTGTGATTCACATGAAGTGTACAAATAATCGTTGGTCGGTTGGGCTCAGGTCTAATTTATTAAGAAACAGTCTAGGGCGCCCTGAAAAGCAAGATAAGGAATAGATTATGTTTATGTAAACTTATTCTATCTATCAAATGACTTCAGCAATGTCTATCTTGTAGGTATGTGCTAGTGACTCCTTGATTTTAATATGATTTTCCTAGAAGTTTTCTGGCAGGTAGCTAGAACTTCCATTAAAAACATGAGTTAGTCTTGTAGCTGGTTAATGTGTTTTAAATTTTTGCTTTTCAAGCGGAGTAGGTAGAACTTTACACCATCATCTGAAATTTATACTTCAGTCAAGGGTCAGAAAATAGATGCTGACAGTTTTTGTGTTTGAAGACAGTGTAAATTTGAGGGAGACTTAATTTTTGGTTCATATAGATTTATGCACGTTACATTAAAATAATATGATCCATGTACTCTGTGACTGTCAGTAAGCTTGAAAGTTTATATCAACACCTGATACACCAAAATGACTTTAACTTTCTTGGTAACTTTTTTCCTCTGTGATGGACCATACTAAAAAGTAGTATTTTTAATGCTTTTCTTAAACACCTAGTTTTAAAAACTTCTTTTATACAATCCCTACAGATTCTGTGTTGGTGTCTCTAATGTCACATACACTGCCACTTGTAACTGTCCCGGAGACTGCCGAACTCTTGGCCAAAGGCACAGCAATCTTTTGAGTCTTAAACCAGTATCCCAGTTCAGCCGTCATTTTGTATTTTAAGAGACCTTTCCTAATTGTACGATTTTATTTCAGTTACACCATCCTAGAGCAACAGTTCCTCCTTAAAACCCAGTCCCCGCAGTTGCGCATTGGGATAAGACTTTAAGACTTGTAAGGCTTGCTGCCTGGAGGTCTTGACTTTCCCAACTGAAGCAGAGAATCCCTGCTCGGATTTTGCCTGCCTTAAAACTTTTCCACTCTCTTTAGTTTAGTTTGTTTGTTTCTTCTCACTGCCCCCTAATCCAATCAGTTTTCTTTTTTTACTGCCTCAAAGCGAATTCTTCACAGATCACAGACTGGTTGGGGTTGGAAGGGACCTCTGGAGATCACCCAGTCCAACCCAGCTGCTAATGCAGGGTCACCAGAGCAGATCACACAGGGTCGTGTCCAGGTGGGTTTGAGTGTCTTGGAGAAGGAGACTCCACAACCTCTCTGGGCAACCTGGGCCAGGCTCTGGCACCACAAAGGAAAGAAATTTCTCATATTCAGATGGAACCTCCTGTGCTTCACTCTATGCTCATTGTCTTACCTGCCATCTCTATTTCTCAAGGAGTCTGTGCTGCTCTCCTCTATAGTTCTCTCCATTTCTCTCTCCTTTCCTTTGCTGCCTTCATACACTTATTTTTTTCTTCATTGCAATTCAGGGCCTGAATTTTCACCTATCGCATGGTCTCTTTAGATCTCCCACTCCCTGTTAACCCTTCTTACTTCTGCCTCCTTCTCTCACCCTACTTCTGTATTCCCATAAAGTCCTTCTGCTTCTCTCTTGTGATCTCATAGTTGTGCTACAAAGTAGGAAAAAAAAAAAAAATCAAATGTATTTTTCTTGGTTTTGTTTTGTTTGTTTTTTTCCTCTTTACTTTACAAACTTAACCCACCTTATTTGTTGCCCTTGTTTTCTCTGCCCAGTAGGTCACATTCCTCTCTGAATCCCTCTCTGCCCTTGGATACCTGCTTCAAAATATTCTGTTTGCTCATCCTTCTTGATTGTACTTACTTTTATCCATTCTGTGCCTTTTCTTCCTAAATTTCCATCCTTTCTCACACTGAAAGCTTTCCTAGTAGGCCTGGCTTATTTAAATTCAAGTCCAAGGTGTGAAGACATTCTTAGATAGCATGTTACACTGATGCCTCAGATTTAATCACTTAGCAGAGTCAGCTGCAACAGACTTTCCAGCACCTCTGATTTACAAAGAAAAACAAATGAAAACAAACCCTAAACAAATAAAGAGAAACCACACACACACTCAAACCCACAAAAAACAAACACCACCAAAAAGGGTTTGTACCCATTAGTATCTAAAAGCTTTCCTGGGATAACTTGGGTTTAACACTTAAAGTTGCATTTAAAATATATAAAACGAAAAGCTGAATACATTATATTTTGTTTGGTTAATAAGAATTTGACTAATGGATGTAGGCTTGCTCTCTCTTCCTCTGCTGTTTTCTTTCACCATTTTCTTTCACCATTTTTATTCATCTACAAAATGTATGGAAGTGGAATTATTTCACGAGGGAGTTTCTGTAGAAGCATTAGAAGCCTTGTTGCAATGTAATGCAGAGTAAATTAAAGGATGTTGCAATGTAAAGGAAAGCAAAGGATGACATATTGTCTGATTTGTGAGTCTATGTTTTCAACTCTGAGTCCCAGTGACAGGATTCAAAATGAAGAGTTGGTCTGCAATTTAATATATTTTAAGGTATCTTATTGTAATAACTAAGCACTGATTACTTCAGGGCTTTTTTTGGCATTTTTCTGAGTCTTTCTGGCTTATTGTTATTCTCAAAGTGTGAGCTGAATGAAAGAACTGTAGGATATTGGGTTTGAATCTGGCAAGTATGAAGGAGGAATAATAGATTCTTGAAAATAAAATAGTAAATCTGATAATATTTTTTTCTCTTAGCTTTTTTTTCTACATAACCTTCTCCTTATCTGGCTTAGGGGCTAGAAAAATCTTTTTTAGAAAAGAAATTATCTGATCTTTTCACTTAAACCTATGTTCTCCGTAAGTGTATTTATAATGCTCCTCACTGAAGTATATAAGAACTTCTGTCTTTTTTTTTCTTTTTACTTATAGAAGTTAATGACTGCTATTTCTAGACAGAGGAAAAAGTCTCTGTGTGTTGAAAGAAGCTACTCTAAAGCAGTTATTTGAGAAAATGGACTTTCTGTCCTTTTCTGAAAGATGATGTGAGGCCTGTGGTCCGTCCTCCTTGATGAGAGAATGAGTCTTGGTCTGTGCTTTGGAAGAACCTGTGTGTATAATAAACATATTTTCTATTTTGTAGAGAAGCATATGCTCTAGTTTGCCAATATGATGAGGCACTCTGCAGCTTACTTTTTTTCTCTGATCTCACTGATGTGCAATCTCACACCTGCCCAATAGGCAACTTTGAGCATGGAGGTATAAAAACTTTTATTCAGCAAGTCACTGAAGCTGTGGCCTGGAAACTCTATCTTGCTGTTCAAAAATATTCATAATCTACTGTGAATTGCTTGTTACATTTGGAAGCTACCTCGATTGTTATTCGTGTTTGCGGTGCACATCCTAAGAAATATGGCATGCTAAATGTCGTTCTATGCAAATCCTCTAATGCCAGCTCTTTGAGAACATTTTCAAATCCATTAATTATCTTTCAGCTCTCAGACAATTTAGCCTCTGAATTACATTAAAGTTCCTTTTCTAAAATGATTTAAAGCACTTCTGATGAAAGAGCAGACATTGTATAGAATGTCCAAGAGCTATTATACAGATGAGTAGTGTCAGGGGTTCCCAAATCCAGTAGCGAGGCTGCTGCAGCTCCATGGCCCCAGGTCCAAGCAGTGGCGAGGCTGAGCGTGTAGGCACATGCACACAAACACATATACAACTCACATATCATAGAATCCTTCGGTTGGAAACAACCTTTAAGATCATAGAGTCCAACCGCTAACCTAACACAGTGTAGTCCAACTCTAACCCACGTCCCTAAGAAACTCATCTATGTGTCTTTTAAGCCCCTCCAGGGATGGTGACTCCACCACTGCCCTGGGCAGCCTGTTCCAATGCCTGACAACCCTTTCCGGGAAGAAATTATTCCCAAGATCCAATCTAAATTTCCACTGGCACAATTTGAAGCCATCTCATCTTGTCCTATCGCTCGCTGCTTGGGACACATATAAACATGTTTGACCACACATATCAGCCACTTGACCCTCATGCAAGCCCAACAGCACTAAATGTCTTATCCTCTTCTCCTTTCAGGCTGATGAGGCTTGAAGGTCCATTGATGAGAAGTACTCATATTTGTATCTACCATGTGGATCCCTCCAGTAACTGCATTTAGCTTCTCGGTCTATCCCATAGCTAGCCCCTTGGTCCTGTTCTCCTCAGTTGCCTCAGTCCCAAGGACACACTCGGGCATAAACACGCAGAAGCAAATGTCTCGATTAACCTCCAGATGCCGTGGTCTCTCCAGCAGCTGGAAATCAGAAAATCTGGCCGAAAGCATGGCCAGACAAGTGTTCTGAGCAGCCATCTGTTTACCGACAACTAGACCCTTTTATCCTCTTGTCCCTCCATTTTCCCGTGCTTGTTCCTCCTCATATCATCTCCATCCTTCCCTTTCCCCACCTTCAGTTCTTCCCCTAAACACCCCATTACAAGCCTTGTGAAGTCCTAAAACGTTCTTCCCCTGCATCCCATAGTGAGTCTGTACACTTGAGCAGGAAGCTAAAAAATAGAGGAAAATAAAATGCATGCAGGTGATTTTCTGTAACATGTCCTTAACGGTTCAGGCAGCTGGGGAGGTCTTGAATTGACGATAATACCAGTTCTTGGTAAAGCCAGCGAAGGATGGAGAGCCCACACTTATTCTCTGCTCCATTTTCAAGATTATTTCTGTTACAGCCTTGGTTGGAGCTTTTCTAGTATTTATTTCACTTTTCAATATTTTGTTTTAGCTCATGTTAGTTTAAATTTATAAAAGCAGCTTACATCTCTGAGGAACGTTTTTTGTAAAGGGTGGTTGACATCTGATATATTACCCAAATATGATAGTTTGAGACAGATTTTACAAAAGTACAATGATATATGTTTGAAAAATCATATAAATGAATATATTAGGTGATTTTTCCTTTTTCATACTATTTATTTATATTTATTTATATTGTCTGTCTTGAAGATTTTATTACTATTGTGGCTCTATAGCAAGGAAGAAAGAAATTTTGACTTCTGACAGCCACTAAAAATTAAATTATGCTCACAAATTTCAAGTCATAGAAACAGGGTTTCTTCCAGAAATATTTGACTTGAATTCTAAAATCAGATCCTAAAATTACTACTTGTTCTTCTAGAAGCAATATTTCTCTTAAGAAAGATTTTATTTGAGAAAGGATTACAGAAATACACCACAATTAAAAAAATAAAATCAAGGGACTGTAACTAGGGCGTATTTTTCAGTGAGCATTTTACTCCATCATCCATCATCGTGTAGCATTAGTATGCATGAAATTTCTGAATTCCGGTCAAATTTGGAAAATAGTTTCACTAGGATTTATTAAAAAAAAAAAAAAATTAGGGTCTTACAAATTGGAAGAGGCACCATGGGCAGTTATCTCACCTTGTTCTGTCTTCTAGCAGTAATTCCAAAACCAGGTAGGCTTAGTCCACAGTCAGTAATCCCCAGCAGTATTAAATGTACAGCCTTTTCAATTAACTTTTGAGAGAACTGTAAACAGTGTTTTGCCAGAAAATTTTCCAGCATGCAAGAAATCAGTATTTAAGTTTTCTCTGTGCATAATTTAATATAGTGGTTTGAATTGAAGTCTCTGAACGCTGTTGCCGTGAAGCTATAGAGAACCATGGGATGAGCATCTCAGCCTCTCCTTTCGAAGCTGATCTATGTGCTAGCGAAACATCATCTGGATTGCAGCTGAGTGCTTGGAATCGCTACTGATTCGTTGGGTAGAAATTCTGAACTGAATTTCTTTTTGTTCAACCCAACATTAAACAAAATAAATAAAAAAAAGTTTGATTCACTCTTTGAACTGGAAAATCAGTTATTTTAGTGCGTCAGATGGAAAGTATTTGGACAGAGATTCGTTTCAACTTGGCAATGGAGTGACCTAAGAAGACTGTGTGTAAGTTGTTAACAGAGCAAAGGTAAAATTTCACCCGCTGGCTGATGTAGCGATGGACAGGGTTAGGGACACTGGCTGGGAGGCGCATTTGGAGCGGTGCAGGGACATTGTCTTGGAGATGCGAATTGGGAAATAGTCAAACCAAGAACATGAGCTTGAGATTCCTCCTGCACCGCCACCGTTATCCTGTCCTGTTGCCTCCACCTCTCCAGTCCTTCCTCCTCACTTTGCTGAATGATGAACAAAGGATTTTCAGTCCTTTGAAAACTATCACTGGATAATTTCCAGAGTGAGGTTTAGGTTGGATATTGGGAAAAAATTCTTCATGGAAAGGGTTGTCAGGCATTAGAACAGGTTGCCCAGGGAAGTGGTGGTCACCATCCCTGGAGGGGTTTAAAAGGCGTTTGGATGATGTTATTAGGGACATGGTTTAGTACCTGAGTTAGGTTATGGTTGGACTCGATGACCCTGAGGGTCTCTTCCAGCCGAAATGATTCTATGATTTAGTAATGATTACACAGAAGAAAAGTTACCAACAAAGTTATTAAAAAAAAGAAAAAAATTGTTCTGTTCAGTGTTATAAATGAGGTACTAAAATATATTTTTGATTTAGAAAAACAGGGTTTGTTTTGTTTTGGGTTTTTTTTCAGAATGTAATTTTTAATATTGCTGTAAGTCACCTAAAAAGTGGGAATCTTGGGTTCTGATCTACGTTACCGGGATTAGTTCTGCTACTTAGTCACATTTAATGAGAAAACTATAAGCAGTCCTAGGAGCAATGAACTATATCCCAGAGTTTTCCTTACACCCTCCTCATTTCTCCTCCTTGCCTTAAGAGTGTTTCCTCTGTGATCTTTATTTTTGACTGCATTTTCCATGGCGGTCATCCAACTTTAAAAGCAGTCGTGAAGAAGCTTCATTCTCCTATACAGATTAGGCTTTAATTTTGTATATGGCTTCAGAAAGTGGTGGTCGATAAGAGAAGTAATAAAAATGGTAGCATGAAAATGTGCAATGCACTCCTTAATGTCTGAATCTTAAAAGTTGCTCAGTCAATATATAAAAGACCTAAATTTATTGATTTCCACTTAGCATTTTGAACACGTCTTTGTCTGAAGTACATTTTTCTAATATTACAAAGGCCAGTAATACTTTACAGATTGAGGGAATATAAAATGTTATAATCAAATAAAACGTGCTAGTTTTCCCTGAGAAGTGTCTAATTGTAGTATTCTGATTGTCAGCTATCTCTTTTTCTTTCAGTTCTAGTCTCAATAAGAGGCAAATGCTTTCTAAACTTCAAGTCTGTAAATTCTCATGGCTGCTATTTATATATAAGAAAACTGGAAAAGGAGACCGTCCTATAGTGCTTATGGAATTTATAATTATTTTTATAACTACTAAAAATAAAAATCTAGGCACTCCACTGATTTTGATTTGTGATGTTGGCAAATCTCATTTGTGCATAATTGTTCCAAATTTGACTTTCAGGACTGTTCTTGGCTTTTTTGTGTGTGCGTTTGTTTTAATTGCAGATAATTCAGTTTATATCCTCTGCTTATATTATTATGTGATTTCTACAGTATTTGATGAAACATATGTTGCTTTTCTTAACAAAACCATAATAACCCTATCTGATCGTGCTGTTACGTTATGTGTAACTTGCTAGATATGATTGTCCACAAACACATGCCTGAATTAAGCTACTGTTCAGTTAATTTATTTCCCACTGGCTCATTTGTTTATTTCCTCTTATTACTTATTTCCTCTCATTTGGCTTGCTTTGTGCTCCTTCCCTAGTGCTTCTATATCCAAGAATGCTTTCTGTGCAGAAAAAAACCCACCACCTCTTTCTATTTGTTCTGAGTCTGTATAACAAATACAGAAAAAATTACTTTTCGAGCACTAGGACTGTCCATTATAGACACCTGGCCATACAGAAATTATGTTGATTTTATAGTATAAAATTGAAACAAAGGGTAGGATGTATGAATTCTAAGTGAATACTATATGCTGGGAAATGAAAAGAAACTTTCAAAGTCAGAGGAATGAGGTTTTGTAATAATGCAGACATATGAATAAAAGAGGCAGAAGGTGGCGAGGGAATTGTAGGATAAATCTGTCCATTTATGATGGATACGGGAAGATGTTCACTGTGATTGCAGGTGGAAGCAAATAGCTGGATATGGCAATGTAGGAATCCTTCCAGTCCTGTGCTCCTGCACACAACATCATCTGGTTGGGGGCAAGGATCGTACATGGTACTTAGAAAATAATTTTGGCCCATTTCTAATTCTATCCAAAGGACACCTTGAGGTTGCATAGTGAGATAAACTTATATTCTTTCTTCCTTTGTCTTTATTTCCACCTTCATTTCCTTTTTTTTTTCTTTTTTTATTTTTTCTTCCCTGCACTTTGGCTATGAATTTCCTGACTAATCCAATCTCATTTTTCTGCCTTTACCTCCTTGAAAATTAAAGATGCGCTTGTGTTTTTGTTTTTTGTTTTTTGGGTTTTTTTTCAGTGTGAGGTGGAATTAATCAATTATCTCTAAATATACTTGTATTTCTTAATATACTTCCACGGCGACACTTCTACTTGTAGCTCTCTCTAAGGGTTGTCTTTTTCTGTTCTCAATAAAAATCTAACATAATCATGTATTGTTTATGTACCTTTTATTATACAAAACATACTGACC
Organism: Pampusana beccarii; assembly: GCA_013399365.1. Classification (NCBI taxonomy): domain Eukaryota; kingdom Metazoa; phylum Chordata; class Aves; order Columbiformes; family Columbidae; genus Pampusana; species Pampusana beccarii. Next base: position 840,023 of record VWYH01005798.1, read on the forward strand.
TGTCTTGGTCAATACATAAAAGACTTAAATTTATTGATTTCCATTTAGCATTTTGAACAAGTCTTTGTCTGTAGTACATTTTTCTAGTATTACAAAGGCCAGTAATACTTTACAGATTGAGGGAATATAAAATGTTATAATCAAATAAAACATGCTAGTTTTCCCTGAGAAGTGTCTAATTATAGTATTCTGATTGTCAGCTCTCTCTTTTTCTTTCAGTTCTAGTCTCAATAAGAGGCAAATGCTTTCTAAACTTCAAGTCTGTAAATTCTTATGGCTGCTATTTATATATAAGAAAACTGGAAAAGGAAGACATGTGTGCTGGCCATGGTCCATGGATCAGCTTTGTGGTTTTGATCCCTGCACCAGGATGTAATTTCACACTATGAAGTTCAGATATCTCCTTACCTCTCTGCACAGAAGCTCTTGCAGTTTTGAAACATTCATGCATCGTGTGTAGTTATATAGTAGGCTATGTTACATTAACATCTGTACGATATATGAATTACAATTTATATTAGCTAAGTTTGAGGGTATTAATGTTTCCAACTCAAGTTTAGATGAAAGATGATTATGTCAAAATCATTATTTTTTGAAGGTAATTTCCAGTTTTGGAAAGATAGACTTAGTTTACATGTAGGTTGATGTTGTTGGCATGATTTAAGAAATCCTTGACAAGTTCTTTTATGGTGTAGATTTAGCTGCATTTGGTCTCAAATACAGGTTACCGTAAATAATGTGTGCAGATAATGTGAAAAGCTAGTAGAAATAAAATAATTTAGTTCTTTAAAAGTTCTGTTGTACCTTCTATCTCTTGCTCTACACAAACCTGCAAGTGTTCTGCTTTGTATTCTTTGTAGTCTTCTTTCTCTTTTATCGCAAGCCTATACCGTAGATTTTCCCTGTGCTGGTGACCCTCCTTGGTCTGCTTCTCTCCTTTCTGATTCTATCTCATACTGGAGTACCTTTTACAATTTTTGTATTTAATCTTTTTCTGTTCTTTTTCTGTCTTGACCCCAGAACACTGAATTGTCCAACATCAACATGTCTGTTCTCTTAATCACAGTGTTGCGGGAAGACTTTTGTACTTTCAGCAGTGTTTGTTTCCCATGTTTTTAATAACAACATTAAGAATATGCTATGCGTCTTTATCATTTTCACAATTTGCCCATTTCCTTTATCTCAGGCTGATCAGAAAGGTGGCTGATTAGAAAGGTGACTGATCAGCAGGCAGCAATACTTCTTGCTGTATTAATGAGGTTCTTAGGGACGTGGTTTAGTGTTAGAGTTGGGTTATGGTTGGACTTGATGATCATGAGGATCTCTTCCAACTGAAATGATTCTATGATTTTGTATGAGTAACTTGCTGCTCCTGTTCTCAGAGCTCATTGGGAATTTTCGATAAACTTTGTTAAGAAAATGTGGCTTGCTGGAAAATATCAACCCTTTGAAACTGAAGTTTATCTCAAAAAATATCGATTTCAACTAAACTTTTCATTGGGCAATTTTTTATGTGATAATAAAGAATGATGGAACTGATTCTAATTATGATCTTGGACTTAGTTCACAGTGCCTAGGGCACAGATATAATCTACCCGTTAACTTCCTTGGCTATACAGTATTTGGAAGCCTCTTCAAGCCCCAGAATGAAAGTAATATCCGGAATGATGGATTCTGTTTGGCTAATGGAGAAAGCTACAGCAGTTTTCTTAGGGTCCTTCCTTTTCTTATCCCGTTAGAAAGTTGTGGGTGCTTTTCAAATGTTGTTCCTTTCAATACCTGATATGTTTTTCTGAAATTTATTAATTATAATTCTATTTATAATTTGTAAATTGCTATGCAGAAACCTGTTAAGCGATTAAAGACTTCAATTGCTAGGACCCAGAAAAAAGAGTCTTTGTCACATTCATTTTAGTCTGTTTTCACAGTAACTGTTTTAATAAATTTACTATACACAGTTCACCAAAAAGATGGCAACTTTTCCTAGCAGTTACCACTGTAGTTATTTGAGTAGTATTGTCTTGGTGCTGTGGTGAAATATTCTACTCATTTTGAATGTGCTTCTTGTCTCAGTTCTGCATTTATCCGGTAAAGAAGGAAACACTTCTCATTTTTTCATATTTTCAGTTAGAATTCTCAATATCTGAACTACAAACAAGCACACCCAGGTTTCCTTGGAAGAAATATTATTGGGTTTGCTCCTGGATGGAGTAAGAGCAAATCAGCCCATGTACAGCTTTGGACAATCAGGTTTATCAGGCCACTGGGACAAAGCAAGGAGGGAACTAATTTGGTGATACAGATACTACGTTGCAATAAAACCAGACATTTTCCTTGTCTTCTGTAGAACACTGAAGTTCAGCTGTGTGGCTTTTGCCAGGATACATATAAGGCCATGTTATAATTCAGTTGCGTTTGAATTTTAAAATTTGATCTGTGTTTATTAATATCTTCAGAGGTCCACTGTGTTTTCATGTTCCCTCGTACCAACCTCAGTGTGAAACATCTAAAATGCTCATGTTGATGTTCCTGAGCTCTCTGGTTCGGTGAAGACTAATGAGTTGCTTAGTTTGTCCCTGAAGGTTGTTAAACTGTGAAGTAGCTGAGAGCTGCAAAGAGGGATTAGAAATGGTAATGCATTCCCATATCCAAAACCATTTCCTTTTGAATTGAAATTTAGTTAATGTTTTATTGTACTTAAGTGTATCACTGATGTGTCAAGTGCACTCTTAATCTGGCTATTAATTAGAAAAGTTATTTCTAAAATGTAATGTTTGTGAAATAATTGTTTTAGGTTGTCATAGATATGTGACTAAATGTCTTAAAGTTGCGTTCTTCGTATTTTACTGTCCCTTCGGAAAGAAGTAGTTGAGTTAATTAAACTTATACATTTTAATGGTCTGAAGTGAATAAGATGTGTCTAAATGGAATAAGATGGATCTAAATGTGAATATTGAATGTAAAATACATACTAGTTTTAAGGATATCCATTCTGCTTTAAAATACATAGTGATTCATCTTCCATCATTCTATGTAAATGTCAAACATAATGTGAGACAAATTTAAGTGAACTAGATTGTCTGTATATTAAATTCCAGAGAGACCCAGCTCTCGTAGCTGAAAAGGAATGGGAAAAGATCAAGCTGGATCATATATGGCCTTTTCTGGCCTTGAAATCTGCTAATACAATGAGAACAGCGGAGATTCTTCCACAGACAGAACAAAATCCCAAGTGCAACTGAAAAGGGAAATGAGTTTAGGGGACATAGTAATAAAGGTGCAGAAGAAAGCTATTAGGAAAGGGGACATGAAGATTTAATAGCCATTTGTGTAAAGGTTTGGGGATTCTGAATAGCATTTTTAAGGCATAATTATATTTAGTAATATATTTATATTTAGTGCCAGTCACCCTCACAGTCAAAAAGTGTTTCCTGATGTTCATGAGGACCCTCCTGTGTTCAGTTTGTGCCCACTGCCCCTTGTCCTGTCACTGGGCACCACTGGAAAGAAGCTCCGTCCTCTCTGCACCCTCCCGTCAGGTGTTTAGTGGTAGTAGTACTACCAGCAACCATTAGAATTCAGGAATCAAGCTCAATTAGTCTGTTATGTTTTGTTGTTGTTTTGGGCAGTGTTTTTTGGTTGGTTTTTGTTTGCC